>CM031954.1:7073464-7350964 GCA_018749465.1 Paracanthobrama guichenoti
TTCATCTTTGATGTTGCAGGCTAGCCTTTACAGAGGAGGTTACAGTCGCTTCACACCCTACTAGAGAGAGAATCAATCCCCCGACCAAACAAACAAACAAACAAACAGACAAAAGAACGCAAACACAAACAAACAACCCACCCACCTCCACCTTCAAGGTTCGCAAAGCGCGAACCTTCCCCGAACAGTCACATTTGGGCTAAAGCTCTGCTTATCATCCTGCGGTTATCCAGCATTTCTGTTGCTTGGCTATTGATTTGGAATCTGTTTTGTTTGTATTGAAATGTGTGGTCCGGGAGGGGAGGGGCTGAGTGACAGAGAGGAGTGGGGCGGGGGGTGCTGTCCAATGAGTTTTCTCATTTAGTCCCGGCGTAGATTTATGGGCATGAGCTCAGCTGATTTATGTGGACAGGGAGCGGGCCAGGAAGTGAGTTTATTTGCCTTACTAAATGGCACAGCAATGAGCAACTTGAGCAAAACAACAGCAGCGCCAGACTCGCACACGTATATTTGCGGTCTTTGCATTGAAGGCCCCACTGAACACCCACTTATTAGAAGCGACAATGACTGCTATTACAATATGAAAAGAAAAACCTCTGCTAATTTTTTTTTTTTTTTTTTTTTTTTTTTTTTTTTGCTTATGCTATATATAAACTACTAATATAGCCGTACTATATTTTCTTCAGTAAATATCAAAAGGAAACATTCATTTACAAATCTCTTATGGAGTCTATGATTGTTTACCAAAACTATATTGTAGTAGAGTTTAAACTGATAGTTAGCTACATGAACCCATCATGAAGATTTCCAAGTAATTCTCTGTCACTCACACCCTCTTTCACTTCGACGTACTGTTATATAACTCAATGAATTTATTGTCTGTATGATTGCAACTATGTCATTTTGGGAAGACTGATGTCAAGATGTTTTTAATATTTGGTCAAAAGTATTCCATTGCCACAGATGGACTTAAAATACATTTTATGGGATTTTAGTATTATTTTGGTAGTTGTAGTATGGTAACACTTTACAATAAATTCTGTCAGGACCACTATCGTCAAAGATGATTGATTGACTATTACACTCTAAAAAATGCTGGGTTAAAAACAACCCAAGTTGGGTTGAAAATTGACTAGCCCAGCGATTGGGTTGATTTAGGCAAACATTTAACCCAACAGCTGGGTTAAAACAACCCATTTACTGGGTTAAAACAACCCAATCGCTAGGTTAGTCCATTTTCAACCCAACTTGGGTTGTTTTTAACCCAGCATTTTTTAGAGTGTAGCATACAGTTTGGATTGGCAGTATGGTTCTGTGGGCAAGAACTCCCTGCGCATCCATGCAGCCTAGCATGGATAAGAGCAGGGAGAGCAGCAATAACCCCCCCTTAGGGTAAACAGAACAGAACCAACATAATGTACTGCAGATATCATTAATGTTGATATTAAATGTACAAAATAATTCAGGAATTTAGTCTGATTCAAGGGGAATTAGAATACCACATCCTGACTGGACGAGAGGAAGACTGGGGATGGAGGAGGGTAAATGAGCTCTGGAGAACGCGATAGCTGCTGATAGTACTAAAGGAGCTTATATATGTATAGAGCATCAGCTGACAGTCATAATATGTGACCCTGGACCACAAAACCAGTCACAAGTCGCGCATATATTTGTGGCAATAGCCAACAATACATTGTATGGGTCAAAATTATCGATTTTTCTTTGATGCCAAAAACCATTAGGATATTAAGCAAAGATCATGTTCCATGAAGATATTTCCTACTGTAAATATATCAAAAATGTATCATTATTAGTAATATGCATTGCTAAGGACTTCATTTGGACAACATTAAAGGCGATTTTCTCAATATTTAGATTTTTTTGCACCCTCACATTCCAGATTTTCAAATAGTTGCATCTCGGACAAATATTGTCCTATCCTAACAAATCCTAACAAAAAATCCTGGAAATCTTATTTATTCAACTTTCAGGTGATGTATAAATCTCATTTT
This sequence comes from Paracanthobrama guichenoti, assembly GCA_018749465.1. Taxonomy (NCBI): domain Eukaryota; kingdom Metazoa; phylum Chordata; class Actinopteri; order Cypriniformes; family Gobionidae; genus Paracanthobrama; species Paracanthobrama guichenoti. The sequence goes on from CM031954.1 coordinate 7,075,477, forward strand.
CAAAAAATTGACCCTTATGACTGGTTTTGTGGTCCAGGGTCACATATTGGTCACTGCACTGTGAACATTAAGGTTAATATATGCTGTAGAACATGTTGCTAGTTCATTTTAGTTAATTTAACAAATATTAAGAAATGAGAACTTATTGTGAAGTGTTACCATAATAATAATAGGTTTTTATTGTAACAAAGCAATAAAATAAGCAAATCTGGTTACATTTTCTTATACGCAAATCTATTTATTATTTACAGGCAATAATAGCAAAATATCTAACAATGAAATGCTCTTACAGCATGCATGTATGATATAATGTTGATGTTTACTTACAATTCATATTGTACAAACACGTCTGCATGTATCAAAGCAAATATTCATGAAGGAATGCCCTCAGCAAGGTTTCCTTCAGTTTTAATCTGTTAGATGTCACATAAAGAGCGTACTCTTAATCAAGGCCGCTTCTGCTGCTCAGAAAGCATTCTGTAAATAAACATAGTGCAGTAATGTGGAAAGAGAGAACACTTCCCCACTACACGGTCTATTGCACCCTCTAGCTGATGAGATGTCCAGAATCCCACTGCAACAACAGAGATGACAGGGGGAGCAATTACCGCTCATTGCTGAAATCTCCATCACGCTTATGTTAATATGGAAGACGCAGTCCGCTTGAAAATAACTTTTAATATTAAATTTAACAAAGATGAAGGGAAATAAGGAATCAGACTAAAAAGAAATCCCACTAACCTTAGGAAATTGCACCCTTTGCAAAGAATACCGCTTATGATGTTCTAAACAACATGTTCCAGTATTGATTTGCTGTTGAGTTACGTGTTTAAGCGCTGAGAGTACGTGACCTAGTCATAGATCATCAAGACATTTTTAGTCAGGTCCAAAATGTATGTGAGGACAGGCTAGCGGAATTCCTATAGGAGCAGGAAGATTTAAGATATTGTGCAGGGAAACAATTAGGAAATGGACATCTTCCATATAACAAGAGACATCTCTAATCAATTAATAATAAATATATACAAAAAAATATATGTGACCCTGAACCACAAAACCAGTCATAAGTCGCACGGGTATATTTGTGGCAATAGGCAACAACAATACATTGTATGGGTCAAAATTATATGATTTTCTTTTATGCCAAAAATCATTAGGATATTAAGTAAAGATCGTGTTCCATGAAGATATTTTGTAAATTTCCTATTAAATGTATTATTATTAGTAATATGCGTTGCTAAGGACTTCATTTGGACAACTTTAAAGGTGATTTTCTTTTTTTTTGCACCCTCAGATTCCAGATCTCGGCCAAATATTGTCCTATCCTAACAAATCCTAACAAAACATCCTGGAAATCTTATTTATTCAGCTTTTAGATGACTATTATGACTGTTTTTGTGGATCCAGGGTCACATATTTGCACACACATATAAAAAATGTCTCCAAAATTTTGGGATCAGTACAATTTTTAATTTACTTAAAGCTCTATTATGCTCACCAAATGTTTTATTTAATAAAACATACAGTAAAAAACAGTCATATTGTGAAATATGATTACAACTCTTTTCTATTGTAATATATAAAAAAAAAAAAAAAAAAATCCTGAGATGACAAAGCTGATTTTCAGCATCATTTCTCCAGTCTTCAGTGTCACATGATCCCTCAAAAATCATGATTTGTCACTGAAGAACATTTCTTATTATCAATGTTTAAAACAGTTGTGCTACTTAATATTTTTGTTCATAAGAACAGCGTTTATTTGAAATAAAATCTTTTGTAACATTTATAAATGTCTGTACTATCACTTTCCTTTCTGAATAAACGTTTATAATTTTTTTTTAAATCATACTGATCCCAAACCTTTGAACGTTTGTATATACAATATACAGTTTTTATAAATACAATAAAAATATATTCACCCAATATGTGGAATGAGGCTTAAAAGCTTAGTGATGTAGTGATCTATTTTCATAAAGATCCAGCCATATGATCCCTAACGTTCTTTTCTCAATGGAGAAGCACTTGTGCACTATAAGGTGAGAGATTTTCCCCCAAGGTGACATTCCCCCGAGGCCCAGCACTTTATACAGGACCTGCGATAAGACATGCCAGGCCTTTAGAGAAGAGAGAGAAGAAGAATGAGAAAGAAAGAGTTGAGGGTGGCAGTAATCCTCCCAGTGAAATAGGGCCTCCCTCGTTTCCTAGTTCCTCTGGGCGTTGATCATGTCTTCGTGTCTCACACACACGCACACACACACACGGCCCAGTAAATAGCAGCCTGCACCCCTCAAATGGAATTGTAAGGGTGGAGTTATAGAAGAAGGGGAAAGAAACCAGGGTAGAGAGGCAGCATCCAAAGTAATTTACTCCACAGATTAAAGATAACAGCATTGAGTCAATAACCACTGATCTCATTTGGAGATACACTAGGCCAGCCAGGCGCGTGGCACAGCCGTTCTGCTCAGTCTATTACCATAGCTGTTGTGGCTGCCTCTTCAGACACACCGTTCTCCCGTGAGTGTGAAATCACAGCAGCCTATTGTAAAACATAGATTAGATGCATTGCTTTTTTCCACCTTTGTAGGGAGAAATCTACAGCGCAACATAATATTTCACCTAAACGAATGTGTCCTTGTTCCCCTAGTGCTGCGTGCGGCTCAGTAGGCTCTAGGAAAAAGGGGGGAGGGGGATGCACAAAGGCAGTCGTTTATGTAGTCTGTACTAGCATTAGCAAAACAACATTAAATCAGTATTGAAAATATACATATATCGTGGCCATGAATTAACAGTTGGTTCCTGTGACTTAATATGTCGGTGCATTTTACTAATTACTAAATTGGGTGCACAATATAATAATTTTCCTATTTCAATTTTACTAAACTGTGGCCGCATTGTAATAATCGTTCCCTTGTTGTAGTTGAATCAAAACGGGAACAAATTAGTTCAACGTGGCCACTATTTACTGAAATGAGGGAACAAATGAGTAATTTCGTAACGATTTGCTACATCGAGAGAGCAAATTCATGTCCACGTAATTTTTTCTTCTTTCTTTTCGCATTTCATGTAAATATGTTTTCATTTGGCAGAAGTGGACTAAAAAGGCCTTATTTTCCTGAAATATCCAAGCTATTGTTTACCAGAAACCATCCTCTGTGGGAATGGAATACCAGATTTAACATGCACTGTAAATAACATTGTGATTTTATTTTCTCTATTCAAGCTTATTTTTCGTTACATTTTTATTATGTCTGACTTTGAACAATGTGTTGTTGGTGTTTGAAAACGAAAAACAAGACAGGTGTGGCATATGAAAACATTGCCACTATGTGTTAAACATACAAAGTACAAAGTCCTTTCTTTTATAAACTTATTATACACCATTAAGAATATTATGTGGTGACGTTTTTATATAATAGAATATAATAGGCTTTAAATCCAAATTGTTTATACCTTTTCTGAGGAGAGGAGAGAGCATATTATGTCCAGATGTGAGTCAATAACTCTGTGCTGTGTGTTGTTAAGCTATTTAAATTGATGTCCTTTTTTCCTTACATAGGGAAGGTATTTACGCTGCCCTCTGACCTCAGTTTAATTTATGTGGAAGACACAATTTTAATTGACTCTCTTGCATTCACATTTTCTGAAGTGGCTTTACTCCGAGTGCTCGTTTACGAGCCTTTTCGAAATCAAATATTCATTGTGTTCAGTGCTTCCAACCACGTGTTTTGTTAGTCCTAAAAAGTGACAAAACGATGGGTTTAGTTTAACCATGTTAGTTTGACCGTATAAACCACGCTTCCTCTTATTAAATATCTATGCAGAAATCTGATTGAGTTAATTCATGCAAAAGACTATCATATTCTCGACTAAGGCATTTCCATCTCTATTTCAGACAATTAAACTAATCAAGCGACTATATTAGGACTCAATCACCCATTTATTTAATTCCTGCATTTAGGCAGAGAGAGAAAACACCGTGCTGAGCATGAAATGACTGCTGAGGAGACAGTTTGCAGTCGTCTAAATGAATGTGTGAGCTTGCAGATTGACAAGATGGAAGTCTCCGTCTTGCATGGACGCCGCAGTGGGCCATTAAAAGATTGCCTGTTTAATTAGCTCTGTTAATGCAGTGATTTGTAAGATGGCACCCTGGGCCAGGGGCCAGTCCACATAGCAGCAGATTTCCATCTCTCTCAATTTGATGGCACAAATGTGAATTCACTGAGAGATCTGTTTGAGGGTGCAAACAGGATGAAATTGGAAGCAAAAAACTTTTTTATAATATAATTGTTTATTTCACATGCGCAATGCAATGGCTTAAATGGCATAGAATTATGTCAATAATAGATCCAGGCTGGGTCACACTGGACAATAACGAACGCAGTTTAACATTATATCTGCTGTTACCTCATTAACTTTCTGTCATTTAAAATTGTGTCTATTCCATGTGCTGTTTCATTGTGCAATTTTCTTCCGTCAGGGGATTTTTAGAAAATGTTTTTTTAAAAGCAAAACTGTACTCTTTGTACATAATACTATACATATACATATATATATATATACATATATATATGTGAGCACATATCGCAGTCATCTTTTGTATGTATAACCCGTAGTATTAAATGTGTTCTTGCTGTCCGTTTCATGTAGGCTTACATTGTGAAAGTTGCAGCTTATATGAATCGCGTCATCTGTTAAAATCCAACTGGTACATTCTGCTCTCGCTTAGCCATTTGTTTCTGGACTTCAAGATTCAGTAGGTAAAGCTATGTACATAAAGAAAAATAAGTAGGGTGAATTCAGGGTGATTGGGACACTTCTTCCAAGTCATCTCAATGGCAAAAAGTGTCCCAATCACCCTGAATTCACCCTACTAAGCAATTTTTGTGTCTAAATAAAAGGAAAATTATAACTCTCTGGGTTTAGTTTTTTTTTCTGTTTTGCTAGACTTGATGCAAATGGATGTTTATTTAGAAATATTTTTCAATGTAAATGTTTTATACATACACTACCGTTCAAAAGTTTGGGAGTTTTAGAAAGATGTCTCAACAAGGCTGTATTTATTTGATCAAAAATACAGTAAAAATTGATGTATTGTGAAATATTCTTTTATTTTTTTAAATAACTGTTTTCTATTTTAATATATTTTAATATGTCATTTATACTTGTGATGTCGAAGCTGAATTGCTCAAGAAAGATTTATTATTATCAATGTTGAAAACATATATATATATATATATATATATATATATATATATATATTTTATTTTTATTTTATTTTTCACAGGATTCTTAGATGAATAGAAAGTTCAAAAGAAATATAACTCTTTAAAAAAACAATTCTGACTTTTTCTCGCTGTTCTGACTTTTTCTCAGAAATGCGAGTTTATATCTCTCAAATTCTTACTTTTTTCCTCAGAATTGGACTTTATAACTCGCAATTGCAAGTTTATGTCTCACATTTCTAAGAGAGGAAGTCAGAATTGTGAGATATAAAGTCAGAATTGCGAGATATAAAGTCAGAATTGCGAGATATAAAGTCAGAATTGTGAGATATAAAGTCAGGATTGTGAGATATAAAGTCAGAATTGCGAGATATAAAGTCAGAATTGCGAGATATAAAGTCAGAATTGTGAGATATAAAGTCAGGATTGTGAGATATAAAGTCAGGATTGCCAGTTACCAGTGTTTTTGTCTTTCATCAACATGGCTGCCCACCAACAGTTTTACATCTCCCTCAGTCGATTTCTGTTCATGTTTGTCAAGCAAAAACTTGAGGATCCCATGTCTGCTCCAGAGATATTACGCCCCGAGCAGAGAACAGAGACCCATCATTGGGCATGATCAGTATGCCGGAGCACATCTGTGTGCTCCTCCAGGGATGGATGAAGAACTACAAAGTCATGTTAAAATTAAAGTCAGCTCGCTCCCTCTTCTGAGGCTCCTCCGCATGGCACCACATCTCCCTGAATTAGAGAGCTTCTGTCGGGATGAGAGCCCCCAGGACACCCCGGAATCTCCTCCTCCTCCTCCTCTCTCTGCTTTTCTCTTCCTGTCCGGTGGATGTCTTCTCAGCTCGGTTTTGAACATCCTCCTCAGACTGCAACGATGTCACAGAGCCTGTGATCAATCCAATTCACTCATTAGGCCTATGCTTAACATTTAGTGGAGGCTCTCCCCGCGGAGCCCTATTTTCACTTCAGTTACTCTAATCCAGGATTTGGGAGATAATTCCACAATGTATGTTTAGCGTTACACCCAAGGATTGTTTCTGATATTGAGCCGGTGCATGGAAAATAATGTAATCAGAATATATTTCCCTGCTATACATGATTTGCATTTTTATTGTGTAATTAGTTTATTTTAGATCATGCAAGTCCAAAAGTCTAAGATCAAATTGAATATCTGGGATTCAGAATGTAATTTAAACCTGGGAATAAAGGTGAAGGATTTAGAAAACAAACATTTATGATTAAATTGTAAATGATGGTGTTAAATCAATAAGAAATATTTCAGATTCTGCACTATTTCTAGGCCACTATTGTATCACTGATCAGGTGGATTACATGATCATCAGGTTTTAATTTTATACAAACTTCATGGCATTTTATTATTATTTCATATTTGTCAGTTGATTTTTTTATTTTTATTTTAATTGTTATGCTGATAATATAATTTAAAAAATAATTCTTCTAATTATTGCTATTATTATCATCATCATTTCGTAGGATTTTAAGTCAAATCATTATGTTAATAATATCATTTGAAATAGTTTTTTATTATTATTAATAATAATAATAATAATAATAATAATAAAATGTTAATAATACAATTTCATAGGAATTATTCAATTGAAGCTTTGCTTCAAATTGCCCTATTTATAATATAATTTGTAATGGAAATTTTCTAAATTATAAAAATGCAAAACAGAAGCATTTTACTAATGGTCTCCTGACATTTGGACCCCTCTGTATGTGCATGTTAAACATTCTGCATGCAGTTCAACAGGTTACAATGCAGATTAACTCATGTTTTCTCTTTTTCCTTTGCATTTCTAGTAAATATAAAGAAAGAAGACAGTGGAGAAGAGCATCAGCTAAAAAGGAACAAAAAGGATAAAGGAAGAAAAATGTCAATGAAAAAAAAAAACACAAAAAGAAGTTAAGAGGAAATCCTTACACCGAGGCTGTCAGGAGAAGGCATTATATATCTCTGTAGGGACGAGAGACTGACACAGCCAAGCTGTGGATGAAAAAAGGGGTTAGCTTTCACCTGGGACAGCCTTTCAGGTGGAGGAGAAGAGGAGAGGTCATCATAAAACTTTTTATTTTTCTAAACTTTTTTAAGTTTATGGTTTCAAAAAGATGAAAAAGATGAGTGTATATATCTATATAGCGATATATATGTATGTATAAATATGTTACAAAAAAGAAGTGAAGAAAAAAAATAGTACAAATAGTGCAAATAGCAACAGAGTGATGAATTAGTGCTGTAGGAGGGGGGGAGGGGGTTGTACTTGTTGGTCCTTCACACCCCCATCCCCAACCCCCCTCCCACCGCGCGCAGACCTCCTTGTCCGGCCTGCGCAAGGAGGCCGGGCAGAGAGGCTAAAGGCCCACCAGACACGATTCCATGTGGCCCCTCTTCATCCAAAGCCCTTGAATATATGGCACAGCTGGGTCTTCCATCAGTACGTTTTTGTCGTGGGTTGAACTGCATTGCTTCCTTAGGGAAAAGACTTAGTCGCTAACATGGGGCAGCGATCTTCTCAAAGCTTAAAAACGAAGGCAGACGAACTTGCATGGGACTCCAAAATACTGTACATCAGGTTGCTATTCAGGTGTCGCATCAAATGGGACAAGAGAAGACACTGTAAATAAACCACCAGATCTGAAGTAGGGAATGCGCTGTCATCCCGCTGTTGTTTGTAGCACAATACGAAATGGCCCGCCGGCAGGTTTTACTGGGATGTGTGCGTGTGCGTGCGTGCGTTCTTGTGTGCGAGTGGTTACGGGCGGAAGGGGGCTTTATAGAGTTGTGTTGGGTCGCGATCATGTGGCCCCGGAGCCCAGGGCTACCAAAAAGCATTTCATTGTAGTGTTGTGGAGGTGGCCGTGCTGTGTAGTAAACACTTTTGTATGTGGTGTCATGAGGCTACAAATTAAGAAAATTGGAGCTGTCTTCTCGGTATTGTCACGGGAGTTTCACTATCCATCTTGAAAATGGGTTCCTGCCCGCTGCAAGGTGGAAACGACATGCCAGTTTAGTCATAGGGTTGCGAGCAAAGTTTTATTAAAAATCGATTACCTTTATACTTCTAATGAGCTCCATTTCAGTGACACATCCTTATATATTTAAACGTTGTACTAATTACATGCTGCTCAGCGTGGTCAAACGTCGATTGTAGCCATTTACTAATGTTGTATTATTGTATTACCAGTATGAAAAACATTTATATATGGATATATCTATTTGTGACTTTGCGACCCTTCAAGAGGATTGTACCTTTTTTTGTTTCTCGATGGTGGTCCAGGTTTATTTTCGGCGACGATTTATGCAAGTACTGAGAGATTTTCACTTGTGTGGCATTGTTTCTGTTGTCTGTATATTTGGTTCAGCTATTGAATGTAATTCAACTTTTTATGTACATGTCTTTGTTTTTTAAGCAGTACTTTGTAAATGTGTGGACATGGTAAAGCAAGTCTTCGTTTTGAAGCCAAACCCGACGGAGATACTGTACGGTCCAGCTGACAACAGGAGCACTCCAGCTGGCCGACGGACATTATCATGACCCTGCAGGACAATGGCAGAAGGACATAAAACGACTGGAGGAGACTTTGTTGGCTTTTATCAACAGCCACTTCTTTCTTTTATTCTTTTTTTTTTCTCTTTATGCAAACGGCGAACAGTTGATCCACATTCAAACGTCTCCTGTCATAGGGTTTGTCACTCTATAATCGATGTTGAAAATGGCAGTATGTTATCATGGGAAAGAAATGCACTGTGCTTCGTTTGGTAACATCTAGATTTATTGGTTTTATTCAGGTCAACATTTTCATTTTAACAGGACTGAATCAACCTGACTACATTAGGTTACATAGTCAAAAGCAAATGGGTCAGATCTTTAAAATAACAACTGCACGTTTTCACACTCAGTGAGAAGGAATGGTACATTTAATAGATAGCCCACCTCTACAGACAGCATTCCCAAGCTTTGCAAAATCATGCGCTTCCTCGGACTCAGGTGTTACATGACAGAACTGATGTGTTCCCTTCCATAGGTAATGATGCTACTCTTCCTTGCTGCATTTTTCCTCTCAGAACAAAACTTTATTTTCTACAAAGCTGGTGACTCCTATCTCAGCGACTGTACTACTTTGTTACCCGAAGGATCATCGAAGACAGTTCGCCGGGTCAGATGCGAAAGTTAGCTACGGGAACTTTGCCGAAGATGCGTTGCTTCAGGGACTCTAAAAACCGAGTGGCGGATTCTGCTCTGGAAGAGATTGTGACTAAACAACCTAACAAAAAGATGTCAATTCTACAGAGATCCGAGACCTCTGGGTTTATTTCTTTGCTTTAGTCCGTATGAGACTTTACTTGTTTACATGTCCTGGTTTTTTCGACCCTGCTGTGAGGTATATATGTCAGCTTTTGCACTGTATTCTTTGGCTTGTTGTCTTCCTTCTACTCTCTGTTTCCTCTCAAACAGCCCATTAACCTGAGCACCAAAGTCATTCGCCGTCTTCCTCTACCCAAAGCAGAGAACCAATGCAAACTGTAGTCTGCTTATAGTCTGTTGTCAGAACTACGATGAAACTCAAGCGCATGTATCTGCCACTTGTTCCTTCATCCGAAACGTCCTTCAAACCTACACTGGTCGTCTGCTCTAGATATTAGGGCAGGTGTGAGACCAGCTATGCAGCTCACCTGTGTCTGCACAGTTCCCTCGAACTTCATTCAAACACAGTCAAGCCAATGGAAATGACAAACTTATCTTGGCAATTGCTTTTCCCAACACGAAAAAGGAAAAAATGAACTCCTGCCAACCTGATTTTCCTCATCGTCATTGCCAGATCCCCGAAGCACAAGAGTCTGAATGGAAGTCAAGTTAGTTGTCTCAGTGATAGTTACCTTCCATGTAGTGTGTGTGTGTGTGTGTGTGTGTGTGTGTGTGTGTGTGTGTGTGTGTGTGTGTGTGTGTGTGTGTGTGTGTGTGTGTGTGTGTGTGTGTGTGTGTGTGTGTGTGTGTGTGTGTGTGTGTGTGTGTGTGTGTGTGTGTGTGTGTGTGTGTGTGTGTGTGTGTGTGTGTGTGTGTGTGTGTGTGTGTGTGTGTGTGTGTGTGTGTGTGTGTGTGTGTGTGTGTGTGTGTGTGTGTGCTTCCAGCCCCTTTGTTTTCTACTGAAAATATACAAAAGCTACTTCCTCTGTCATCTCAATATAAAATGTATTATATTAAAGGTTCTCTTCATGTGCAACATGAGCTCTACGCAACAACAAATCTATCATTTGGGTTTTTCTTTTGTTTGGTTTCATTTTCTTTCATTCTTTTTTTAAAAATTTTGAAGTTGTTCCAAATACGTAAATGTGGGGAGGGGGGGGGAACTAAAGAAAAAAAAGAAACCAATATAAAGTATTCTATTTAAAATGAAATGACGAAACTTCTGCTGTCCTGGATCTGTACTCTAAATTTCAGTTTTCTTCTGTATGCATCCAATGTGCTTCAAACAACCAGTACTGTTTATTAATGAAATCATTATATTATTATGATTATGATTATTATTATTACTATCATGATTAATATGGTTATAAATAAATATTTCTTTCTTCAATAACAGAGACTCAAATCTCTGAGCTTGTCATGTGGCTTCTGAATTATGTGGGCATTGCACTGCATGTACACTGAACATATTTTATAATACACATTTACTCACTGTACTACTCGATTCTGATTGGTCGATCATACATTGTCCTGTTCTATCAGATATAGTATGGTTTAGTAGCATGTAATGTGTACTAAGACTTTAATGCATGTTTCTGTTTTTACTTGAAGGCTACATAAAACATTCATAAATCATAAATAGTGTCAAACCACATGTAAATCCATTACGTGCAACCTCAGATCTTTCTCATTGCTTTCACAAATGATCATAGTCAAGGATACAAAAAAAAAAAAAAAAACTCATATATTAACTCATGTAAAGCTAGATCACATATGAATTTACCTAGTTTGATTAAATAGTTAATTGTGGGTTAAGTATAATGCTAAGATAAAGCTGTCTGAATTCCCAACACTGTTTTTATGTTGGGAGACAAACTCCTGCATAACTATATCACTCATATAGACATATATTTAGTTTGTTTCTAAATGAATCACTATTTTAAATGAGCGAATGAATCATTGACTCGCTCATTAAGATGTTACATGTTTCCTTAATGGATCAGTGTGTTTAAATGAATCAGATGAGTGTGTGATTCAAACGACTCACTTAAAACAGTCATTTGTCGCCACCTACTGGTGCAATTATGTTACCTGCAGAAAAATCCCCACCACTAATGCGCGTAGTAAGTCTGTATGGAAAACAAACACAGGACCAAATTCAAGGGCCAGAACAAATTGTTGTAGGTACAACATAAGTTAGACACATTCTAACCCAATTTCAAGACGGAAGCTCTTGGATTTAAATTCTCTTATGTCCATTCTCTCCTTTTCAGGCATTTACTAAAGGTTGGTTCTTAAATACAGCAAATTAAATATTAAACATTGACTGTCTGGAAATAAATTCCATCTAAAAGTAACCTCTGACCTTCTGTAAGAGCTGCTGTAAAATATTTGACCCAGTTTGACATTATAGCGCCTCTGTATGTATCACTGCCAGTGTTAAGTTGTAGAACTGAGAGTGAAAGGGATGATGGGAGTTCTAGCCCAATTTGTCTTTTGTTCCCCTAGGGCCGCAAGACAAAGTGGTCCTGTCCATCTCCACAATGATCATTTACCTACACAAAGCAAACGCACCATCGATCCCCTTCGCACCCTACAAAACAGCACAAAGACGTTCACATGCCTACGCTAACGAACAGCTTTCCACCTCCAACATTGATCCCATGGTTCGGTACTTTGTCATTCCTTCATTACACCGGCTTTGGAAGGTCTCATCCAATCAAAAAAGACTTTACACCTCGTCTGGAGGTCACCAGAGGAACCTCTTGAAAAAGAAACAAATAAGATTGCACAGGAACAACAATAGAAAGCGACACAAAGCTTTTAAATTGCAATATTTTTATTTGTAATCAAAGAAAGAAGCCGAACAATTCACTGCTTTGACATGCAAACCTGCATGATCCAGCTTTGGCAATAGGTGCTTGGAACAGGGACGAAAGGAAAATACCCCAAAAAAATTTAGTCATACCTGAGCATGCACCTTTACAAATAAAGTTTGAACAGCAAAACGCTTCAACCATATTCCAGCATAAAGACCTGAGAGGCAGTTCACACATCTTGACAATTCTCCATCCCTTCCTCAATAAAAAACAGCTCCATGTGGAATTTTTCATTCAATCATCTAAAACCCACTGTCACCTTCGCCTATATAGAAATCATTCATTCATTGCCGGGGTGAAGAGTTGGTTCACTCTGGCTTTACATGATGACTGACAGACTTGACGAGCAAAGTTTCAGACCCTAACCCTGCCAGCGGGAGACAAAAGCCGCCGTTCCCAGGATGAAAGCTATTAAGAGTACATGCTAGCTTGCCCCCTGTGCTCTGCAAGACTTGTGTTAATTACACATGAATATCGCATGTAACAACAGGCCATATCCTTTCATCTGAGCTCAGCGCAAGAGAGAGCCAAGCGACGAAAGAGGAAAAAACGGCAAAGCATTAATACTAATCACTGGTGCGGTAAATTAATTTTGGATTGCTTCTCTGGGTTCATACAAAATTGTTTTGTTGAGGGGAAAAAGGAGATTAAAGCTTTAATTATACTTGGTAATTCATTCCAGAAAAATAAATCCTCCCTTTTTAAAGAGTCTCTTTCGATGCGGTAATGTGGTGTCTGTCACAAGGCAGGGTTATAATGAGACCACCCAGCAGACGAGGTGTTCACCCATTTCTCATTTTAAATTGAGCAGTAGTATCTTCAGATGCCCCTCCCTATCTGACAGACTGGTTCAACTCTCAAAACCACATCCTGATGCCATTGGTAAAGGAACTTCCTGTAAAAATCACATGGTTTGCAAAGGCTTCTGGCAAACCAACTGTAATTCAGGGAAGAAAATCATTATTCATTCATTTGAACTTATCACTTTGAACAAACAAAGAAATACAGAATAAACTAAATATTCTAAGAAGGTTACAATACAATAAATTCTAAAATGCACTAATAGTGTATTACGCCATCGAAGAGTCTTACAAGCAAGAAGTTTTCAAATATAGGGGAGAACGGGACACAACCTAACACTTTTTGACTTTCTCAGTTTGTGTAAATCCACTTGGGGTTCAGAGTATATATATATATATATATATATATATATATATATATATATATATATATATATATATATATATATATAATGGAAGTGAAATGTGACAACATGCCCCAATGTAACATGTCCTATGGTCGTTACATTGTAACATGACCATATGACAGCTTAAAATGTTATCTGATCTAATCAAAAAATATACAAGACAAACTAAAATATTTTGTCAAATTATCAACTTTTTCATATAAAATTATGCCATTTTTAATAATTAAAAATAAACTAATTTTTGAGTTTGACAATAAACACACCACAAAGCACAGCTATAAAGCATAGTTCAAAACATAATAATAATGAATAATTTCTGAGCATTGACTCTCAGTCATTATTCACCTTTTTCTCATGGTTTCTCAATAGAATTCATAAAAGTATAGAATATAATAGGGTAGTTCTAATAGGGGCTCATTGTAACGCAGTGTGACAACATGCCTCACCTGCACAACTGGGATTTAAACCCGGCTTGTGTCTTCTGCTGTTAGATCAGCATTAAAGAACGAACTCAACTGTTAAATAACAGTTATAAGATTACAATAATATCAGATTTGTCTAGTTTTAAATAAACACAAAAAACAGAGATGAAAAGTGAACTTCAGTAAAAAATGTACTTTTGCTATGCACTGAAAAAAAAGATTTGTACTGCTTGTTCAAATTGCTTAATTAAAATGAGCTAAAGCAACACAATTGCTATACATTTTGTCCTAACATAATTTGATTGTGTTCATTCCACTTGAATATAAATCAAATTGAAGTTTACTTAATCTGTTTGTGTTGAGATTACATGAATGATTTGTGTTGCATTAATTGAAACTGGGCGGGGCTTGTTAGTTCCCAGCATGCTTTGCATATGGCTAAATCGAGAGTAAATGTTGTTATTTGATATGTTTTATGTATTTTTGAGCAAGATGAGAAAGGGGAGACTTGATTGTGTTTAATAGTGTTTAATATTCAATTATGTTGGAATTATTAGAAGAATTTAAATTACAGAGTGGAGAAGTGGAGCATTTGCTTAGGCTGTGGACTAATATAACTGATGTCTTTATGGCTTTGTTGAAAGCGCTTTTAACGCTTTGCATTTAAGATGCTAGTGTGTGCTTTTGCTAGCTAAAAGTTTGTCAACTAGCTAGTGCAGTATTATAATTAAGTTGTGTAACATTAAAATATATGAAATTGAAGTGGATGAATGAATATATAAAATTAAATGCCTGAATCATGTCAGGGAGCCAAATAAAATTCACTTTGAGACTACTTAATTGGGTCACTTAAAATGCATTAATTCCATGATGTTGAAGTTGCATGAACAAATTATGTTTGTTTAACTTAATTGATTCATGTGGGACCGATGTACACAATTAAATCATGTAAATCCAACACACTTTTTTTTCAGTGTGCTTAGATAAATGTTCAGTGATATCTTCCAAAGACTTATATATTTTTGCTGCAATTTTTCTCTATATAGTGTTGATATGGCAACTAGTAAATACACTAAGTTTCGTCATTCTGGCATGTGTGGAAAGTTTTAAACTATGTGTGTTACCACTAACCGCTAAAGTTATTTGAAAATGTATATTCATTTTATTTTATAATTTCAATAAAATAATTATAAACCTACCTAAACCTTTTTTACCTTTATAGTGTCGACCGCGCGCCACTTTCTGTGTCTCATGTAAACAAACAGACATTCTTGTACACACCAGATTTTAACGACTGTAATTTTCGGTCTGTTTTTAAGCAAAGCAATTCGAATGACTTTAGAAGAATTGGAATATAACTTTTAATTTGAGCTGCTTTTATGGTGCGTTTTGGTGCTTGACAGTTTCAATCACATCATCCGTCATCCTAACTTCGTAATTCACATAAAAAACGTCATTTTGGTTTGGAGCAACATATGGGTGAGTAAATGACTGGAATGATAGTACATATCTATTCCTTTTCTTTCATATTTCTTCTGCTTTTTCAATACGAAAAGTACACAAATTAAAACAATGTAGGCCTGCTTAAGTTAAGTTAAAGTCTCATAAAAACTTTAACATAGCTAATTCTGTAGACTTCTGTTGTTTTCCTTTTTGTTACTATATTATAGCCTAGCTATAGTAAATTAATAAAAAATAAATAAAAATAAAATTTCCCCCTTACTGGAGAGTATTTACGTAAATAAGGCATTCGTTTTGGTTTGTTCATCACAGCTTTGAGATATTATTATGCTTTTATGTTACTTTTGCACCGTTTTGAAGCTTGAAAGCTCTAGCACCCATTTATTGTAACTGTGTAGAAAAGACCAGCACATTCTTTGAATCATAATCTCTCCATTACACTGGAAGAAAGTAAGTCACAGGTATAACAGAATTTATATTTTTGCCTTAAATTATTAATATTCTGTGCAGTAAACACTTTCATTTGACCACAAAAAAGACAAGTTCAAATTATCTGCACACATGATGATGCTGTCATTTCAGAGCTTTTGTCATCACAATAGAAACTGACTAAGTCACTTTTACCTGGCAGTTTGACAATAACCATGAAACAGCAGTCTTAGGTCTGGCAAAGCAAAACCACAGAAATAAAGAAATATCAAGAGGGAATAATAGAGATGGAGTGTATCAGGAGGGGAAGTAGACTCTACTCAGAGACAAGGCTGAGATTACAGACTCAAATGAGAGCAAATATTTACTAAGGGCTTGACGAGAGCAAGAGGGAGCATTCAGTCATCCAACAAACAAGCACAAACACAGATACACACACACTTTCTGCCTGGCGTTTGCTTCGTTGCTGGAAGATCTCATTAAACGCAGGTCAGCTTTTGTCTGCCCACCTCTGGGCTCAGACTTCACTAATCTGCCATCACAACTGCATTGTCCAGCATTACACACACACGCACAGATTTCCAGACACAAGAGCAAACACACGCTTGCTCCCCAGTGTGTGCTCAGTCTACAGGTCTCCAAATCCCGCTGCAAACAAACCACAGCAACACTGCTGATCTACTGCTAGCTTTCAGCACAAACCAGAAAGAGAGAGATGGTGGGGAAAATGAATGACAGAGGGGTAGTGCTGCCTGCTTTCATTTCACTTGAACCTCATGTGAATTCTTCCCCTTTGATACATTCAGTCTGCTTAATGAGAAATGGGTTGAACCGAGCAAAAATGTCTCCTCAGACAGTCCCAGTGTATCTGTGCATACTACTGGAAATATGTATACATTACAAACGGGTGTTTTTGATTTGAGGGGCCAGCCATGGTTGTGTTTGTAAAGGAAAAGTTTACACAAAAATTTGCTCACCCTCATGTTCCAAACCTGCATGACTATATAAAACTAAAAGCACCATAAATATATCATATACAGTAAGTGTCAACATCAAGTTAGAGACATCATTTTGAGACTCTAAATAATGTACAAACCCGATTCCAAAACAGTTGTGACACTGTACAAATTGTAAATAAAAACAGAATGCAATGATGTGGAAGTTTCAAATTTCAATATGTTATTCAAAATACAACATAGATGACATATCAGATGTTTAAACTGAGAAAATGTATAATTTTAAGGGAAAAATAAGTTGATTTTAAATTTCATGGCATCAACACATCTCAAAAAAGTTGGGACAAGGCCATGTTTCCCACTGTGTGGCATCCCCTC
This sequence comes from Paracanthobrama guichenoti, assembly GCA_018749465.1. Lineage (NCBI taxonomy): Eukaryota > Metazoa > Chordata > Actinopteri > Cypriniformes > Gobionidae > Paracanthobrama > Paracanthobrama guichenoti. The sequence goes on from CM031954.1 coordinate 7,092,651, forward strand.
TTCTTTTTATAACAGTCTGCAAACGTCTGGGGACTGAGGAGACAAGTTGCTCAAGTTTAGGAATAGGAATGTTGTCCCATTCTTGTCTAATACAGGCTTCTAGTTGCTCAACTGTCTCAGGTCTTCTTTGTCGCATCTTCCTCTTTATGATGTGCCAAATGTTTTCTATGGGTGAAAGATCTGGACTGCAGGCTGGCCATTTCAGTACCCGGATCCTTCTTCTACGCAGCCATGATGTTGTAATTGATGCAGTATGTGGTCTGGCATTGTCATGTTGGAAAATGCAAGGTCTTCCCTGAAAGAGACGACATCTGGATGGGAGCATATGTTGTTCTAGAACTTGGATATACCTTTCAGCATTGATGGTGCCTTTCCAGATGTGTAAGCTGCCCATGCCACACGCACTCATGCAACCCCACACCATCAGAGATGCAGGCTTCTGAACTGAGCGCTGATAACAACTTGGGTTGTCCTTGTCCTCTTTAGTCCGGATGACATGGCGTCCCAGTTTTACAAAAGGAACTTCAAATTTTTATTCGTCTGACCACAGAACAGTTTTCCACTTTGCCACAGTCCATTTTAAATGAGCCTTGGCCCAGAGAAAACGCCTGCGCTTCTGGATCATGTTTAGATATGGCTTCTTTTTTGACCTACAGAGTTTTAGCCGGCAACGGCGAATGGCACGGTGGATTGTGTTCACCGACAATGTTTTCTGGAAGTATTCCTGAGCCCATGTTGTGATTTCCATTACAGTAGCATTCCTGTATGTGATGCAGTGCCGTCTAAGGGCCCAAGATCACGGGCATCCAGTATGGTTTTCCGGCCTTGACCCTACGCACAGAGATTGTTCCAGATTCTCTGAATCTTTGGATGATATTATGCACTGTAGATGATGATAACGTCAAACTCTTTGCAATTTTTCTCTGAGAAACTCCTTTCTGATATTGCTCCAGTGTTTTTGGCCGCAGCATTGGGGGAATTGGTGATCCTCTGCCCATCTTGACTTCTGAGAGACGCTGCCACTCTGAGAGGCTCTTTTTATACCCAATCATGTTGCCAATTGACCTAATAAGTTGCAAATTGGTCCTCCAGCTGTTCCTTATATGTACATTTAACTTTTCCTGCCTCTTATTGCTACCTGTCGCAACTTTTTTGGAATGTGTAGCTCTCATGAAATCCAAAATGAGCCAATATTTGGCATGACATTTCAAAATGTCTCACTTTCAACATTTGATTTGTTATCTATATTCTATTGTGAATAAAATATAAGTTTATGAGATTTGTAAATTATTGCATTGCGGCTGTTTTCTGGACCGGAGGTAGACATCCCTCCAATTTAATCCAGAGGTGTCTGGGAGGTCTATGGTATGGTGGTAGATCACCCATATCCAGAACAAAGACTTCAGGGTCTCATCATCGAAGGGTCTGGTGACGGCAAGACAACAGAATTGTTCTGTGAAAACAAAACATTTGTGGCTCATCAGGTTGTCAACAGTTGTGATGATGATTAGTGTCCATGGGAACAGATGAGTGGCGGGAAACAAAGACAAAGAAATATGCGACTGATGAAAACAAACTGAGAGTCCATGAGAGTGAAACTAATGATGAATGAGTCCAGATAACCGTGACACTCACCCTCATGTCATTACAAACCCGCAAGACCTTCGTTCATCTTTGGAACATAAATGAAGATATTTTTGATGAAATCCGAGAGCTTTCTGAACCATCCAGCAGCAACGTCATTGCAACTTTTCAAGGCCCAGAAAGGTAATAAAGACACTGTTAAAATAGTCCATGTGACTACAGTGGTTCAACCTTAATGTTATGAACCAATGAGAATAAATTTTGTGTGCGACTTTATTCAACAATTTCTTCTTGTCTGTTTCAGTCTCCTACACCGTTGACGTAGTGTAAACAGTGCAGCACTTCCAGGTTCTACGTCAGAACGCCGGCTCATTATTGGCCGACGCTGTTCACATGAGCACCACAACACATGCGTGTGATGCCGACGCAGGAGTCAGCCAATACCGAGGCACTGTTCTGCCGTAGAAGTTCCATGGTATCACTGTGAAAAAAACCCTTTTGCAATCCTTTTAAGAGTACAGAATGATTTGTTTATGAATCAGACATCGCTACTTCTCTCATGAACTGTTGTGAACGTCAGTAATCATATGACTTCAGAACACTTTTGCATCTTTTTTGAAGTCTCAGTCACCATTCGTTGCAACTGCATGAAAAACCGCAAGCAAATATGCTTCAGAAAGTCTCCTTTTGTGTTTCACAGAAGTCAGTTATACAGGTTTGGGATGACATGAAGGTGAGTAAATGATGACAGACTTTTCATTTTTGTGTGAACTATCCCTTGAAGCAGTAAAGATTTGTCTTTTTTGTTGTCAGGACCTGTAAGTATTAGCTGTGTTTACTCCTGGCTGTGAGGAATAGTCCTGTTTAAGGTAGCTCATCTGTCTGAGTCGCACTCAATCTAGCTACAGCTGGCTTACAGCACTGCCTATTTAAAATGGAAGCCTATACAATCGTAATAATGCCAGACTGGCCTCTGTCTCCTCTCTCACTTTATTCTTTCCTTTTTTTTTCCTCTCGCTCTCTTTTGATCACCCACTCATTTCGGTTCATTTGAAGATCGCTTTGTCGGCATGACTGTTAGAGTAACATCATTACCCAGGCCATGAAGTACTAGTCATGTTTAACAGGATCTGAAGTGAATGATGAAAAGACAATAAGACATTAATTGCACAAATTTAGATGTTCACTGAATAAAATGGATTATAAAAAAAAAAAGAATAATATGTAATGTAGAATTATCCCTGCACCCTTTCTCTCTGTCTCTCTATCTCTCTCTCCTTTTGCTCTCTCCTTCTTTCTTCCATTAGATTTTTTTTTTTTTTTTTTTTTTTCAAATGCCTGGAGGTCCATGGAGGGTTTTTCTCTTCCTTACTGCTGTTTAAAGAGATCACATAAAATAGAGGGAGAGACACAGGGGGAGCTGTAATTGTGCTGGAATATTGTAACTATGGTGACGAGCAGCCCAGTGATACCCTTCCTCTAGCTTTATTATGGGAGTTTATCATGACCGGTGTCAAGTTTATATGTTGAAATCACTCAGGAGCTCTATGCTTCTTCTGCCTTGAGTGGTCTGGAGGGGTGGAGGGTAGCAAAGTAGTGGCAGCCGATGGACTTCTGAAATAAGGGAGCAACCCTTTGTTTGGGTTTTTTAGTCAGATTTTAATTCAAGTTCCATTTCCATTTGATGTTTACGTTGTTTTTGGGTTAAAGACAAATGGAACACCATTTACTTTATGCTTAGTAACTTGAGAACATTTAAAGGCATATAAACATCTCATCAGTGTTCTTTTATTAGATAAGGGTCATAAAAGGTTTAAATGAACTTTGCTGCCATACCATGGGTGCAGCAGGCGCAATGATATTACGCAGCGCCTGAAAATAGTCTCCAGCACGCTTTCTGTGCAAGCAGGTTGTCACGTTGGTTATGTTGACGGAAGTTAGCCTATTTTCAGGCGCTGCAATATCATTGCTCCTGCTGCATCCATGGTACGGCAGCAAAGTTCCTGGATTATTATACAGGAATGAGAGTATAGTTCCTAGCCATATCGGTCTAGAAAATCACAACTTTTCATTTTCCGTTGGTCTTAGTACACGATGTAACTATACACATCACAACATGTAAATAGGAAAATGCTGGTTATTTTGTCACTTATTGAGCAGTATGCTAGCTGGAGCCGTCTACCTTCAGTCTTTGTGCTACGCTAGGCTAGCGGTGGGTGCGTCAGACAGAGTTATGGCACACACGGAGATGAGAATGGTATGTATGGACTTATCTAACACTGGGGGATACAGTGAATAAGCTAAAGTCCTAAAAAATCAGCGTGTTCCTTTAAGCAAAACCCAATTCTTCTCATCTAGAAGAACACTACCATTCAAAAGATTGGGATCAGTAAGTTTTACTTTGTTTTTGTTTTTTTAAAGAAATTAATGCTTTTATTCTGCAAGAATGCATTCAATTGATAAATAACAAAATATGTCTATTTCAAATAAATCCTGATTCTATTCATCAGAAAAAAATCTAATTGCTAAAATATTAAGCAACATTTTTTCAACATTTACAATAATAAGAATTGTTTCTTGAGCACCAAATCAGCATATTAGAATGATTTCTGAAGGACCATGTGAAACTGAAGACTCACTAATTTAAAATATGTTAAAATATGTTAAAATAGAAAATTGTAATAATATTTCACAATATTACTGTTTTAATCATAAATATTAATGATTGAGAGGTTGTGTAAATGTCATGTAAATGTGGATTTTTTTACATTATCGGGTTTTTGTAGTGAACAGATTTTCTATAGATATATTTCGTTTATATTTACAATCTTTTATTAAAATCAAGTTGCATGAAAATCTTTTTTACATTGCTTCAGAAATAGTAATTATGATATTACAATGGTAAACAAATTTAATATAGGTTTTATTTGTAACTACTAATTATTGCTGGTTTGATTGTCAATAACCTTTCATTTACCCAAGTCCAGTGTTTGCTAACAACCAGCTGACTTGCAGATTATCCTTTTAAATAAGTTCATTTTGATTCGTATGTGATTAAATTGGTAATGTCTGGGTAAGTGAGTTACTTTAGAATTAGTTCAATCAATTTCATCAAATTAACCCAATCAGGCTAATTTGCATACTGGTTTCGGACATGATAGATGGGCATTTACGCATTTGCCGGCCAACCATGACTGAATCCTCTCACTTGACGCTGCCTTTACTTTTATAAATGTTATGCCATGTTTTTGGAGCTCTGTATTATACTATCAGTTATTTTATATCTGCAACTTTATGTCTTCAATATCTTTTTATCTAAGATATAGATGATATATATCTAAGATATGTGTCCTCTTCGGTCAAAATGCCCTGGAGAAGAGACAAGAATCTCGTCCTGATGCCTGTTCTACTAGATGTGCATATGGATGTGAGTGTTTGTCCTGTGTCCTTTAAGCACACAGAGAAACCCAGAATCCGTTTGCAATGGTTGTTTAACAGAAAATGAGAGTGTGGCTCCATTAATTAGCCGGGCAGAAGGAGAAAGTGTCCATCCCAGCAGAACAGAGCAGCCACACGTCTCTGCCCGCATCGGTGTGTCTTGACAACGGACTTTCAGAATAACGCATGCTCCTGGTGGACCACGTTCTCCACGCCGTCACAGCCAGCCTTGCTCATTATTCATCCTGCTGGAAAGAGGAAAAAACAAAAGCACAGGGATGAGGAACATTAGCACATAATCACCCGTGTGTCTGCACCAGACATATGAAAGCGGCTCATCTTTACTTTTTTACATGAACGTATGAGGGGAGGAAGGGGGGCGGGCGGTGATGAAGTATTTGTCAAAGTGTTTTGTGGGCCCACACAACAAGGCATAAGGGAGAGATGGTGAAGAAGACACACTGATAGCCCCCCACCCCTCCTCCATCTTTGACGTTTACCACCCCCTTTTCTCAACTCCTTGTTCCTGTGCTCGGCTTGTGGCACACAGTCATTTATACATGAGTGATTAGAGGCTTCAGAACCAGAGGATATATTAATTTCCTCTAAATGAGCTTTCATTGTGTGACATTTTTCGCATATGGGTTTAAAGTGGCAGCGGTGGGGTGTATTGGATCTTATATGTGGGTGAATCACATGCACAAATGGACATATCACATGTTAGTGATATGTCAGAAACTTTATTTTGCATAAAGAAAATAAAGGCAGAATTTTTAGGATTAAAACAAAATTACATTTCAAATATTTTTGGAAAATTTTCACAGAAATGACTAGTGAATGACTAGATTTATTTTTATTTTTATTTTATTATTTTAATACAATTTATACATTTTTTTGACATTCCCATTATTATGGTGAATCATATTACTATAATACACTTTAAATTAGTAATTAAAAAGATTGGCAATAAACTAGAATTATTTTTAAACGCTGCAATTAATATATATATACAATTTCTTTCATTATGTCACTGTACTTAAATGTCATGAAAATCATATTATATATCAGAATTTTCATGCATTTGTTTATTATTTGTATTATTTTAAACTTAATTATTTCTAATTTTTCTTTTGATTTGGGGCTGAAATATCACCCGTATGCAGTCCTTACTGTATAATGCACATATACAAACTCTGATATCCAACTCCTGAGCTATATATTGTGAGACTGAATGCAAAACAAATATTCATCAAGTGTTTTTCCATGCCACACAAATAGCAAATATCAATAGTGCACATCCGGCAAAACTTTCAAAAACCAGTTGTTGTGCGGTCTAAGAGAGCAAGGCTTGAGTGATTCACTCAGCACGCTGACTCAGTCGCTCTCTTGTTAATTAATGAAATTGCTTGAATGGTTTCAGGTTGGTGACTCATTGGACTGGTACAGTCATTGATATCTTCCTGTAGAGCGTGGGCGTCAGGCAATGTGCAGAGCCACCACACAGGATTGAGTGCTGAGCGCATGTGCTCGCATGGCATGTTTATCCACTTCATTATTTAGTGTTAATTAAGTTGGAAGCCTTCACCAGTAAGGCAGAACAGTAGCATCTGCTGTGGGACAGAGAAAAAGGGGACGGACAGGCTTCCCAATCTGAGAGGAGGGGGCCACTTTTCACGACCGAGACGAACGGAAGCGAGCGCCAACGCGATAAGTCTTTAGTGGACCAATTAATGAAGTATGTAAGGTGGGGAGGGGCCAATGGGACAGGACAAAGCGTTGGCATCTGGGTGGGAAGCACATTACAAGAGCCTATTCTGCTGTTTGAACACCCATAAAAGGTGCATTAAAAAAAGGGAGGCCCCCTTTAACACTTCCCTGTTGTGTACTAGCCATCCCTCCGCACATGGGCATGACCATAGAGCAAAAGCGTCCAATAAAGGTTTAATGGTTCTACAGTCACAGGACGGTCGCCCCGCGCTTCCCAAAGTCCCCGGACTCTAATTGTCCGCAATTAAAAGGGAATCATGCGGGCAGGAAAACTGGCCAAATGCACCTCGGAGAGGTCTTGTCAAGAGACAAAGGGGACCGCTAATGGTTTTTTAATGTAAATATTTGTTGACTTCAGCAACAGGGCTGTGGAATGTAAAAATCTGATTGAGGGAACCGGAGGAGTTCTTTTCTTTGCCAAATGTAATTATTTTCAGCGCCAAAAAACTTTTCTCTCTGTAGAAGTGCTCTCAGAGGAGCTGCTGTTAATGTTTATTTGTGCTGAGAAGAGGGAGCGCGTCTCTCCATTTTGTTTTTCAGAGAATCGGGGCGCAACCATAAAAGAGGTCAAAGGTCACTTTGGTCCACAATCACTCTTTATATATTCCTTCTTCCTCATCTACTTCTACCCTGCCAGTCCTGTCGGCAGAGATACAAAAAAGTTCCTCACCCCCGAAAACATTTGCACCAGGAAGCTGTGAATAGCAACTAAGCTGTCAGGTCCCTCTCAACAAACAAATTAGCATTCCAAATAGACCTGATTAAGTGAAATGAAAAACCACTGGGTAGAGTAAATAAATAGAGCATCCTATCCAGACCACCTAAAAGATTTCTGCACTTAACAAGCCCTCAGAAGGGAAACATTTTGACTACAGCTTTGATAGTTTCACATACTAACAGCAGAGATGTTGGCTATTTTCATTAGGTGTCATTATGCAATGTGGAATAGAGATTTTTCTCATCCAGTCCTGGGGAAAAGGGCAAGCAGGAGTTCAGCCTTTAATGTCTAATAACCCAGTATGAAAATTAATCTCATAAGAATTTGTTTTAAAATGCAGCAGTACATTTAGGTACATTCTCAATTAAAAATTCATGTTACCAGCAGGCTTCAGAAGTGGATTATTTATTATATATTGGCATATGCTAATAAATACGGCTCAACATTTTCAAAGTGTGCGTCAGATTAAAAATTGATATTGCTTGTGGCCCTCAGACAGTGAATACACATCTAGTGGCATGGCCGTTTTTATAGGCTCACTTATCCAAGGGGTTTCAACCAAACCTGAAGACATACTGAAGTGAATTCGACCTGATTGAACCTGTCACTTATTGTATTTAGATTCACTGGTTACCTTAAACACACATAGTATCGACTATGTTTGAAATTGCTTGCATTTTTCATATTAAAGAAATGTTATATAATTGTGCAACTTGCAAGAGGCGTTTACACAGCTGTCTACAGCTATTAATCCCATGCAAATCTGCATGGCATGCCATCACTGGAAGCTCATGTTTATGGTGTCTCCTGAGACAGAGTATGTGCATGTCTGAACCACATATGGTATGATCAAATACCATCTCATCTATCTTCATGAGGGTTTGATTCTGACTGGGTTTGACAGCACTGAGATTTCATTGTTTTTGATAGTGAGCAGAGAATAAACTGAGAACAAAGGTATACTGTGCTGTGTATGTTCGCGTACATGAAGTAAGTGGGCTTCAGTGTATTTCACCGCCTGATCATGTATTGATGTAGACCATTTCAGGCTTTCTGGAAAGCTCATGGGACAAAAATGAGTGAGGGATCTGAGATGAGAAATATTAAGCAGACATCTGAGGAGTGGTTTGAAAGTGAAGCATCAGTGAAGACTTGCAATGCACAGACAAGACTGCCATCTTCTGGCCTTATAGTGGTGACACATTAATGAGAAAGTACCTGGAATTTGAAGTTAGTGAATTTTGAAATAGAAAGCTGCTTATATAGACAGACCATGTTGCTCTATTTTCAATGGTTTATAGCTTCATTTATGTGTCTGTTTTCTTCTGTAAGAAAACTGTATTACTCACCGGGGTGAGATGGTAGACTCATGATGCAATTCACTACAGACTCATTACTGTCAGTACATTGGTTTCAATTAATGCATGAGATAAGTTCAATCACTCCCTAAAGACAGACTTAACATAACAAGCAAGTCGGTTGCACCTTTTCCCATAATAACTGTTCGCTTCATTAAAACTTTCTCAGGACGGCGAATCTAAGCACACTACGATGGGCCGACAGACCTTCTACGGCAGCTCAAGTCCTCTCAGTTGCATTTTCTCAGAGCAAATTGGGAATTGATGGCACTCACCAGCCTCGGAAAACAGATGGTAGCGCACCAGTGAAGGACTTCAAGGACTAGCTGTAGACAGGTGAGCCACTACAGTGAGCACAAATTGTGCTCTCTCTTTTGAAAAGTGCTTAGCTTGTCTCCAAGAGAGGCTTGGGAAGGGTAATGACTGTTATATAGCTGGAGAGTGATGGAAAATGGGTACAGCCGGACCATTTTGCTACCTTTCGCACTGAGCTTTTAGCTCTCTCTCCTCCTGTTATTTTACTCTGCACCCACCCCCCTCATGTCTCACCATGGCAGTGATAAAGCCTGAGAGAGATGGAGAGTTTCATAGAACAAGTTTGGCAATGAAGTGCAGAGGCAAAAGAGGTCCCTTACAGACAACACGGCCTGTCAAGCAGAGCACAAGGAGGACCGGGGACTAACAGAAAAGCAGACCCCTGTGTCAGAGAGAGAACTAGCGAGAGAAACAAGATGAAAGAAGTTGGGTAATCTCAAATGAATGGAGCGAAATCAACAAACACAACAATGTGTAATGGTGTAACTGTTCAGATTGCTCACGGTTCGGTTTGTATCATGGTTTTAGGTTCACGGTTTCGGCGCAGTTCGGTATTTGCTATGTTCAGGGAAAAAAGGACTATTGTCAAATAAAAATAAAGAAAATAAGAAATACACAAATAAATACAATCAAGCAAAGATACTTATAAAATAAACAATGCTTTTCAGGTTTGCAGGTAGGTCTAACAGTTTTCAGGTATAGGCTACAGAAATGTATCAAATGTAAAATAGCAATGCATATTTGACTGTATAAATTAAAGATTAATCCTTATTAAACTTACAAAAGCTATTCAATCAAGAGCAGTGAGGGATGTCCTTGTCTTTTGTTGTTTGACATTAAACAGACAGCAGTAAAGGCTACTGCCCCTTTAAGACCTAATGCGCGGATATGCGTTGTCTTTCTTGACTGTATAAAGTTCACTTAAGGCATATACAGACTATGTCTGCTAGGGGACTCATCAAGATGGACATACTTTTTGACATACTTCAAGCGCAAGAGAACTCAACATTTGCGCGTGTGGGACGTGTGGGCGCTTCGGATAACTGCACAGAGACAATCTTCTCACAGCGAGTTCTCATTCGCGTCGTCTTCTGGCTTTTGAATGTTTAAATTGGCATGGCTTACATGAGTTTAGTTTAAACACAGGTAGCAGCGTGTGCTGTTCAGGTCTCACCTGCGCTCGCGCACTACACCCGGGTGAAAATGACTGCCATATTCGAACATACTGCCGCACTCGCATACACTGAACAAAGTTTACAAAGAGAGACCGTTTTGCCCACGTTTTTCTTTTATTATCGCTGTTGCAATGTATCACTGAGGAGCCAGCACGTGTATCCATGGACAGAAACATAACATTAGCGGAACTGTCTGTTTTATGCGTTATTTTCAAGTTACAAACCATATTATAGATGCGTTATCAGATTTGAGATGAACTGTGGGGCGGTTCAAATGCGTACCGAACCGTGGGTGGAGAACGGTGCGGTTCGATTTTTTTTTTTACCGAGAACCATTTCACCCCTAGTACAAATACACAGTATAACACACACATTTTTGTTCTGAATGAGCAAACAGTTCGCATCAGAGTGGGCCCAATGGATATTGACTGTGAAAGTTTGGAATGCATTTAAATTGTTTAAGCTTTCCAAAAGTTTTACTTTATGTGTTTTGTGGTCTTTAGAATAGAGAAGAACTTTGGGATTTACAGACGTGCTTCACCTTAAGATACTTTATCAATTATTAAATTGAGTGTGTCTGTAGAGTTACCAATGCTTATATCCAAACATTTGACTTGTAGGCCTACTTGACTTTCACTGCAGCAAGAACAACACTCTTGAATTGAAAAAGACCTTTGAGTCAATATGTGCGGCGATTATTTGATCTGTTTTTACAAACCCAATTCCAAAAAAGTTGGGACACTGTACAAATTGTTAATAAAAACAGAATGCAATGATGTGGAAGTTTAAAATTTCAATATTTTATTCAGAATACAACATAGATGACATATCAAATGTTTCAACTGAGAAAATGTATAATTTTAAGGGAAAGATAAGTTTATTTTAAATTTCATGGCATCAATGCATCTTCCTCTTTATGATGAGCCAAATGTTTTCTATGGGTGAAAGATCTGGACTGCAGGCTGGCCATTTCAGTACCCGGATCCTTCTTCTACGCAGCCATGATGTTGTAATTGATGCAGTATGTGGTCTGGCATTGTCATGTTGGAAAATGCAAGGTCTTCCCTGAAAGAGACGACATCTGGATGGGAGCATATGTTGTTCTAGAACTTGGATATACCTTTCAGCATTGATGGTGCCTTTCCAGATGTGTAAGCTGCCCATGCCACACGCACTCATGCAACCCCACACCATCAGAGATGCAGGCTTCTGAACTGAGCGCTGATAACAACTTGGGTTGTCCTTGTCCTCTTTAGTCCGGATGACATGGCGTCCCAGTTTTACAAAAGGAACTTCAAATTTTTATTCGTCTGACCAGAGAACAGTTTTCCACTTTGCCACAGTCCATTTTAAATGAGCCTTGGCCCAGAGAAAACGCCTGCGCTTCTGGATCATGTTTAGATATGGCTTCTTTTTTAACCTATAGAGTTTTAGCCAGCAACGGCGAATGGCACGGTGGATTGTGTTCACTGACAATGTTTTCTGGAAGTATTCCTGAGCCCATGTTGTGATTTCCATTACAGTAGCATTCCTGTATGTGATGCAGTGCCGTCTAAGGGCCCGAAGATCACGGGCATCCAGTATGGTTTTCCGGCCTTGACCCTTACGCACAGAGATTGTTCCAGATTCTCTGAATCTTTGGATGATATTATGCACTGTAGATGATGATAACTTCAAACTCTTTGCAGTTTTTCTCTGAGAAACTCCTTTCTGATATTGCTCCAGTATTTTTGGCCGCAGCATTGGGGGAAATTGGTGATCCTCTGCCCATCTTGACTTCTGAGAGACACTGTCACTCTGAGAGGCTCTTTTTATACCCAATCATGTTGCCAATTGACCTAATAAGTTGCAAATTACTCCTCCAGCTGTTCCTTATATGTACATTTAACTTTTCCGGCCTCTTATTGCTACCTGTCCCAACTTTTTTGGAATGTGTAGCTCTCATGAAATCCAAAATGAGCCAATATTTGGCATGACATTTCAAAATGTCTCACTTTCAACATTTGATATGTTATCTATATTCTCTTGTGAATAAAATATAAGATTTGTAAATTAATGCATTCCTTTTTTATTCACAATTTGTACAGTGTCCCAACTTTTTTGGAATCGGGTTTGTATGTGCCATTTATGGGTGGCTTAGCCGAGATGGTTTGGTTTTTACAGAAAACACTTTACAAATCAGGGACAATTTTTATTTACTGTTATGTTATTATATGTTATTATAATTACTGTCTATCCAAAAGTCCCAAGTACTGATTATGTCACAGTTATAAAACAAGCAGAACCTATAGTTCTACTTTTTAATACTTAAAGGGATAATATACAAATCTATACATTCAAAGGTTCAGAAATTAATATGTCAGCAAGGGCACATTAAATTGATCAAAAATTGATTGTTACAAAATATTAAAGTATCCTGGAAAAAAAAATGTATTACAGTTTCCACCCTGCCACATATTTAAAGTTGCTTCCGAATGTGCTTGAATATGAATGATATTTAAAAGCTACAGATTAATGTTAATGTGGGTCTGTTACTCACATACAGCTATCATATGCCTTCAGTATACAAATATAGTGCATGAGCCATATGAACCATTTTATGCTGCTTTTCTTTTCTTTTTGCAGTTCTCTTTTACTTTAATGGGAAAGTGCGGCATCAATATGAATCTTTTGTGTTCCACAGAAGAAAGTCAGTCATATGGGACTGGAATGACAAGTGGGTGAGTAAATGATGATTTTAAATTATTTTAATGGTAACTATCATTTCAACCCCAGGTTGCGCCAATAGATTCTCCCTGTGATGTGTATTGTAAGTCATTTTTGTCAAAAGCATCTGCTGAATGTTTATTTGATCTCAGATCCTGGATCAGGGGACACTACATCTGCCATTCAGTTTATCTATAGTATTTAACCTCCATTCCAACTGCCTAATTAATTAGGAACCAACTCTTATTTACAATGATGACCTGGCGAGGCACGGAGATAAGAAGCCACATGGCCACAAATGCACAGTGGATTTAGGATCTCTGTCCAAGCCAGTGATATCTGGCTGCTGAATCTCATACTCACTCCAGCCAAACCACACTTCTTGGGTATTTCTCTCTGATTTTGGATTTCACTTGGCTCTGAGCTTTCCTCATAGCCTGTGTTAATTACTTGGATCTTTGTAATCCTTTTTTATGGCTTATTTTCCTTCTGTGGTCTTGGCTTGCTCATAAAAGCTTTATAAATCATTTTGCATATCTTCATCAAGGCGGCAAAAGGCAGAATCAGAAAAGTAGACAAAAATCTTGTCATTTCTTTTTTTTCATCCTTATGTAATATTTGCTCCTCGTTCCTGCTAGTGGTTCGATGGCAGAGCTCCAGGACTTGCGCTGAAAATCTAATTTGAGAGGCCAGTACAGAGCCAAGTCCAAGAGCCAAATAAATCTGTTGGACCGTGGTGTTGGATGAGCATGAGCTCTCCACTATCACTGCTCCACATCTCATGACCAAATATGTATTTATTTATTCTCTTTTTTACATATTTTTTTCTTCTGTCTCTATCTCTCTCAAGTTCCAATTTTACAATTTACTGCTTTATATTGCTATTCAGTCATGATGTCAATTTTTCAGCCAACCTGGAATGGCTAATTCACCATGAGTTCCTTTGGGAATTTCTAATGGGTTTTTAGAATAGCTGTTTTTCAATTTATGAATAAAATAAGGTCTGTGGTTCACATTCCTTTCACATTTTGTTCGACAAGATAAATTGCACACAAACTTGATTTTGTCGCACTATAATTGCTAAGAAGTTGCATAACATCTTAACTGTCCAATTAGTCAAGCAGTATATGGAATTTTTGCAAAAGTCCTCAAGTAATGTTGGCCTCATTTTATTCATAAATTGAAAACTGCTATTAAAACAAATGAGAAACTCTCAAGGGAGTCCATGGCTCAAAAATGCCAATTCTCTTAAAGGCAAAATATGTAAGATTTTTGCACAGTACAATCCAAAGCACAGTGTTATATATTTTGTTCACTTGTGTACTTACACTATCCCAAATGTTTCCAACAATGTTTAAATCCAGAGAAATTCGCCATTTTAATCAGTGTAATGTCCCTCCTTATTGTGTCGCCTGTCAATGGCGTCACGTCCACATTATCCTCGGTTTCCGCTCTTACTGCCGTATAAACCATGGTAACACAGTGAGTCACATGAACAAAATGTGGAAGTAGTAGTTGTAGCATCTAGCACGGCACTCTGTTGTGTCTTCATGGACCACAATTATTCATTATCGTTTGTAGCAGGTTCTGTCGCCAAAGATAACTCCAAGAAACATAAACTTAAGGGTGAATCAAATGACCCTAGAAGAGTTTTGAACAAGAGGAGAAATAAAACAGCTAGCAATATTTGGTGTGGCATTTCCTAACACTGTCTGGTGAACAAGTCTATGGCAGTGTAATTAAATACAGTATGTGTTATACATAAATAGTAAGTCATTATTTTTGCAAATGCTGCGGGTACTGTACTTTTAGTATGATTGTTTTGAACAAGTAAAACTGTGCTGCGTTATCCAAGCATTTAATTCAACAAATAAAGTGACAGGTATGAGTAGTAATTTAGCTTTAACATTACGTTACTTACGGCTAATTCATTAGGATGAAATAAAATCATGTGATCAAACGTAAGAGTTATAAAAACTTTATTACATTAGCTCATCCATGAACATGATTTCCAATGGCAGTGGAGGTGAAGATGACAACTCCCATCATTCTACACTCCTTCACAGCGTCATCAATGCGTCAGCGTCAGCGTTTTGAATATGCGAACTGTAGCGTCGAAAATTACATACTGTGCCTTTAAGAGTTATATTGGCAATTGGTAACATAAAATTAACATAATATCACAGTTAGTGTAAACTAGTAATATTAACAAATAAAATAAGACAACAACAAAATCAGAAATTAGCAGTTAGTGAAAAATGTTGAGGTAATAAGAGTAGTAATTATGAAAAATGTAACTAAATGTGTCAATAATAGTATCAACTGGCATACGTCTAGAGTCAGATCACTCTCTATTGTCGCAGTTTCTCTCTCACACATTGTCACAGTGAAACTGTGTCTTGTGACACATTGAGTTAGTGTTAGCTTAACTGGCTTAAAAGAAAAGCACTCTCGGATGACACCTTAAAAGCGCTTTAAAAGCCAAAGCAAGTGCATGGGCTGTTCAGTTGAGTGCACAGAAAGAGTCTGTGCCTGCTGAGTAAACACCCCCAACCCCCCTCCTTCCCAGCAGCATCTGATGGCCTATCCAGATAAAGAGCCATCACAAGTGCAACACACATCATCAGCATTTTACCCCAGTGCTTTTTAATGGGCAGGACAAACTTTGAATCCATTGCCTGTCGATGCATTTTATAGCTCCAATCAGACTAGGACCTGATGACTGTAGTTTTTGTAGACAAAATAGCCCTATTGGCTAGATTGAAAATTGAATTTAAAATGATCTCTATTGGGTCCTTCTTGGGTGACTGCTGACTCTTGATACAATCATTTTTCTGTACCGTATTCAGATCATTATCTCAAATTAATTCTATTTGTTTTGAATGACCACATAAATTCTCGAAAATATCCCAGAAACGTATTTACTCACAAAGTTGTATCAGAGAAAGAATCAAACTGTTGTATACACTATAAACTGTAATTAATTATGTAAAGTGCCTCACCACCAGCAAGTTAGACAGTAAAAATAAAAGGTTTCCAGGGGAGTGAGTGCTAGAAATTCAGTAGCTCCCCCATTTATACTGAAAACATGATTTATTCCAGGGAAGGGGATAAAACTGTGGAAAAACGGAGAACACAAATCAAGTTTAATCACAAGACTGAGACGAAGTTGCAAAACTGCAGGCCAAGACTTGCTGTTGCTGAATGTTTAGGAATAAATTGCCCAAAAATGAACATTTTGTCATCATTTACTCATCCCCAGTGTCATTCCAACCCCCATATTTTCTTTCTTCTATACAACAATAAAAAAAGGCATCTAGCAGGATTTTTAAGCTTCTGTTTTATATAAAAGGAAAGCGGAGGGTGATTTATACTGACAATTCCAAAAATCCAAGAAAGTATCATAAATAAATTGTATCATATTTCATTGTCATATTCTCTATTCTATTCTATTTTATTATTAATTTAAATGTAATCTGTCTTGAATGCCATCAAGTTCAAATGTTCAAAAGTTTTAATGGTCAACACAATGTACAAGCACTTATCAGAAATAAAAATATTTTAATTACTAATTACTAATATAAATAATACTAGTAACTAATTAATATAAAAATTTCTCTTTTAAGATTATTCAGATCATTCTGCAGTTTACTTACCTTCATGTCATTCCAAACGTATATGATTTATTTTTCCTATGGAATACAAGAGAAGATATTTTGAAGAATGCCAAAGCTTTGGTTACCATTGACTTAATGTCCATTGAATGGCCAAAAAAAAAAAAAAAAACTTTCTCAGAAGATAGTCATACAGGTTTGGAACAACATGAGAGTGATTAAATTATATCATTTTCTTAGTATCTAGTATTTTCTCATGTTCAGCGGGTCACCAGTAGAGAGAGTGAGCAGCTTCAAGTACCTGGGTGTAAACATCTCCGAGGACCTGACCTGGACTGCTCACATTCAGACACAGGTGAAAAAAGCCAGGCAAAGACTGTACCACCTGCGCCAGCTGAGGAAATTCAGGGTTTCACCAGCTATCCTGAAAACTTTCTATTTAGGGGCGATAGAAAGTGTATTAACTCAGTGCATCACAGCGTGGTATGGGAACAGCACCAGTCATGACCGCAAAGCCCTGCAAAGAGTAGTGCGCTTATCCGAGCGTATCTCAGGGTCAGCTCTCCCGTCTCTGCAGGACGTCTACACCAAACGCTGCAAAGGTAGAGCTACCAAGATCATCAAGGACTCTAATCACCCTGCAAACCCTCATTTCACGCTGCTACCATCTGGTAGCGCTTCCCGAAACCTGATGGCCAAAACTGAGAGACTCAGGAGGAGCTTCTTCCCCAGGCCATCAGACTCCTGAACTCAGTCACTTAACACCACGTGACTTCACTTCAGGATAAACATCGATACACTGACATTGCACTGCACTTTCTGTTCTCGTTGTTACTGTGTAACAACCTGTTATAAACCTGTTTGCACATTATACTTTGTACATTTCTGTTAACCACATATTTATGTCTACAGTTTACTCACTGCACAGTTTATTTCACTTATTTTATTCCACTTCTTTTATTTATTTATTTTTTCTACTTGACTTGATTTATTTATAATTCTACAGATATTGATACAGATATATATATATATATATATATATATATATATATATATATATATATATATATATATATATATATATATTTATCCTATTTCTATTATATATTTCCTCCTTGTGTTTTTAACTGTGAATTTGCACTGTCCATGGAGCGGACCTGTTTACATTTCACTGCCGGTTGTATATTCTGTATATAACTGTGTATGTGACAAAGAAAACTCTCTTGAATCTTGAATCTCTTGAATCTAGTATCTAGCCCTTGAAGTCCTTTTTAACTACACCACTAGATGGCGACAAGTAGCTATGTTGGTCTACAGGAGATCATAGTCTACAGTGATATTTCACACAGAAGTGCTTTTTGTTATGTCATATCTCCTCTTTAAAATCCTTGAAAGGAAGTGAACAGCTGAAGAAGTACAGTAGGGTCTCCAAATCCGACAAAATATTATTAAACATGTTACCTAAGTCTGTTACCCTCTCTGTCTTCTATATTTTGGTCTGATATGTACAGATGCAGACATACAGCATGGTCATCAAATTTGACATTGAGGTTACCAAAATCTTTAATATTATCTTGTTGGATTAAGGAGCTGTTCTGTATCCTTGTGTCTGTTCACAATAGAGAGAGAATAATTATAAAATATAAATTGAAAATTAAAACTGAATAGTATCCTTTAATGACAAATCATACAACATTTACAAATTAACAATAATAATTTATGTAAAGAGAATTTTAAAATAATGAGTTTTGGTTAAGATGTAACTGTCCAGTTCATATTATAGTTATTTGATAGAGCCCTTGTGCAAGACAGGAACAGGTTTTTATAAAAATGTGTAAAAACACATATGGGAATAATTTATCATATAAATATAATATGATATCAAATCCACATTATCGCTGCTTATACGCTGATATGACTATGAAGCCTTGGTTCATCCATTTATACAAATGTAATACAGTACATTCAGAGACACCATCAAGGTGTTTTGTCATTGATCATTGACTCTAACTGTCTGCAGCATTGTGTCTTAGTATCCCACATTTTCTCATTCTATAATACTGTACAATATTAAAAAAATAATAAATCTAATACATTATTTGGTATTATTTTCTGAAACGATGTACAGTACTTCAGCATCTTTTCTGATTTAGTCATTTAAATGTTAAAATGAAATTGCATTAATCCTAATTCATAATATTTATAATATTTTTGTAATACCATTTTTTGTAGCACCACTATTTATAATAGGAAACAAGATAAAATATAATAATTAAGTAATCTGTTAAAAGATTTCTGATGTATATACACATGAAAACGGCACTAATATGAAGTCTTGGATGGTTATTGTTACAATGGTTTTATATATATATATATATATATATATATATATATATATATATATATATATATATATATATATATATA
The DNA here is from genome assembly GCA_018749465.1 of Paracanthobrama guichenoti. NCBI lineage: Eukaryota > Metazoa > Chordata > Actinopteri > Cypriniformes > Gobionidae > Paracanthobrama > Paracanthobrama guichenoti. The sequence goes on from CM031954.1 coordinate 7,111,753, forward strand.
TATATATATATATATATATATATATATATATATATACAGATCAGGCATAACATTATGAACACCTTCCTATTATTGTGTTGGTCCCCCTTTTGCTGCCAAAACATCCCTGACCTGTCGAGGCATGGACTCCACTAGACCCCTGAAAGTGTGCAGTGGTATCTGGCACCAAGGTGTTAGCAGCAGATCCTTTAAATCCTGTAAGCTGTGAGGTGGGGCATCCATGGATCGGACTTGTTTGTTCAGCACATCCCATAGATGCTCAATTGGATTGAGATTGGATTGGAGGCCAAGTCAACACCTCAAACTCGTTGTTGGGCTCCTCAAACCATTCCTGAACCATTTTTGCTTTGTGGCAGGAGCATTATCCTGCTGAAAGAGGCCACAGCCACCAGGGAATACCGTTTCCATGAAAGGGTGTACATGGTCTGCAACAGTACTTAAGTAGGTGGTACGTGTCAGAGTAACATCCACATGGATGGCAGGACCCAAGGTTTCCCAGCAGAACATTGCCCAAAACATCACACTGCCTCTGTCGGCTTGCCTTCTTCCCATAGTGCATCCTGGTGCCATGTGTTCTCCAGATAAGCGATGATCCACTAACAGGTGCCATGATGAAGAGATAATCAGTGTTATTCACTTCACCTGTCATAATGTTATGCCAGGTATCGGTGTATTTTTTTACTTTTTTTTTTTTTTTTTTACATTGTAGCAATAACCAGTGTAACCTTTACCATGTTTGCCAAATAACACACAAGAGTTAAAAAGACACACATGACACACCAGTACCTCAGTACCTTAGGTACCATGTAAGACAAAAAATAATAACAAGAAATTACATCTCATTTAATACATGTTACATAAATCTTTGCTGTCCATCATTTTTGTTCTGCTCAACCTTCTGACTTTGCTTTGATAAGGTGACCATTAAACGTGATGTAGGTGTCAAAGTCATCACTGAACACGGCGTTCTCTCTCTCGCCCTTATAGAGCCGAACCCACACCTGGTCATCCCTCTCAAGCTCCAGCATGAGGCTCTGGCTCTGCATGATAGAGCGATCACTGGGCTGTGCATACAGGATGGCCATCTCCTGCTCATTCTTCATCACGTGCAGGTACGTTTCCTTCTGGTTCCAGGTGTGTGCATTTAGGCTGAAGAAATAGATGCCAGGGACGTAGCAGAAGAACTTGCCTGTGAACATGTTGAAGTGTCCGTACAGGTTGACGAACTCTGTGTCGAAGATCATGGTTTGGTAGTAATCATTACTGTGCAGGGCCTTCTTGCGGCCCACTGAGAAGGCAGCGTAGTAGGATTTACAGGCTTCTCCGGGGGCACCGATGCTGCCCTTGGTTCCCTTCACACCATGGGGCCCTCGGGGTCCGCTTTGCCCTGACTTGCCCGATTTCCCATAGGGTCCTCGCGCACCAGTTTCTCCCTTTTCCCCTGTACATGAAGGAATGTATCGTAGACAAGTTCAGTTTGCTTTATAGTTTTAACTAGCATCATTAAAAAGGTCTTTTACATTCTTTATCACTGATTTATCATGTCTCGCTTCCTGAAACCTTGTGTTCGGGTCAAGCTTTGGAGGGTGTTTTATTAAACCTCAAATAATAAAAAATGATGGCTTTCAAATGACATATAATGATCTTGTTTGTGTGGAGTTAAGACTGGATTGTTGTATAGAATATAGCACCAGTCTCACAGTTGTTTGTGACAGTTTTGGCCCATAAAGTCACTTTCTGTGGTGGTTTGTCCTTATTGGTGCATGTTTTCCTGCCCACAGAAGCAGCCTGTGATTATCCAGGCCAGGCCTATATCATTTACAGACAGTGAGATATTCAACTCTGACGTTTATCCAAACAATTGTATACAAGTTGTTCTGTAAATACAAGCTTTTTTTTTCCTTTTTATCCTTAAAATTGAATACATTTACACCTTGTGAACCCAAACCTAAACATTTGAAGTATAGATTTTGACAGTTTTTACCTTTTAGTATGGTGATGTTTATCTGTGGCACAATCTGGTATTGTGGGTGTGGCCTGGCGTACTGAGGGGGCTCATCTGCAGGGTCACAGCATCGCCTGCACTCTGTTCCACTAACATCACAAGAGTAGATAGATAGATAGATAGATAGATAGATAGATAGATAGATAGATAGATAGATAGATAGATAGATAGATAGATAGATAGATAGATAGATAGATAGATAGATAGATAGATAGATAGATAGATAGATAGATAGATAGATAGATAGATAGATAGATAGATAGATAGATAGATAGATAGATAGATAGATAGATAGATAGATAGATAGAAAAAGTACCTGCCATCTCTGTAGTATTCTGTGGATTTCTGATTATCTCTGGACTCATATGGGTCTTGTTCTGCATCTCGGTATTGAGTAATGTACGGCTCGGCCCATTTGGCAAACACCACCACCAGCAGTACCAGGTTCGACACTAGCATCTGAGAGAAGAATTATCACATCATTTGGATAAAAGTTAAAAACTGGCAGACTCAAACTTTAATTATATTTAATTGTTTAAAAATAAATAAATGATAAGAAATTAACATTAATACAAACATATGCTAATTGAACTGGAAGACTTCATTTTAAATGTATTAATCTCTGTACACTCATACTAGCTCAAAGACCAGGATTTGGGATTTTTTAGGATTTCATGTGCAGTGTCACATGTTTAGGCCTTGTGCTGGATGGTGGGGTCATGATAGGAGTCATGTGTTGTGGCAATTTTCTAATCAGCTTCTGAAATAGGAGACAAATCTTCGTAAATTGAATGAAATGGTTTATTCTTTTGCAAAAGAAGAGGCAACGGTCATACAGCCATCCTGAATGTCTGCAGAGTGATGTCTGCCAGACTAAACAATTGAATTTCCTCTTAAACCCTTCCCAAGGTCAACATCTCTGCCCCTTTCTGTAATTTTCCACATATCCTCAAAGAAACCCATGTCTTTCATGCAAACACCTCAGTGGATTTTAACAGTCAGGCATAGCAAACAGAAAACACATGCATGATCCTTTGATATATGGATAAATGTGAACAATAAACTCTCATTCATAATGATTAAAATTAATCTTTTTCTATGATTTCTATACATTTTCCCATGACCCATGTTATAACATGGCAGATTTAGTACCATCCTTGTTGTGTGTTATGTATCTACAAAGGACCAGCTTGTTATTCAACCTCTAGCATTTGACTTATGATAGCAACAACAAAATAGTTTTCAGGTCAAAGCTATGTAAAATGCAACCACCATTGTGTAATTTCATAAACAGCAATCAGGTTATAGGCTCACACAATAGTTTGTGTGAATTGAAATTCTTTGTGTTATAAGAAAACATGAAAACATAGCCTGAAAAGTTATGAAACCAATGACAAAATGTCTCGGAATGTGTTGTCCTAATTTTAAATTGGCAATCTGTTCAGATGAAACTTTTTTTCCCATCTTAGGACTCTAAACTAAAAATCAATTTAGTTCGTTTTCTGCCTTTCCAAACCATGAGGCAGAAAGACATTTAATGATCAGTCATGAGCAGAAAATATTACACATAATGAAGCAAGACATGAGCCAAAAATTCACTTAAACTGAAGAGAAAGTCTTTTAAGGCCAGTCTCCATCCTTCTTTAGTCTGTTGGTATTGGAAGCTTTTTCAGTGACAAGGTACTTTTTATAGAAAGTAACAGTATAGTGTGAATGCTTTGCTGATTTTTATATCACATTTGCTCTCATACAATAATCGTCCACTTTCTCGCTGAGAGCTGGTAAGTGATTTAAAATCCTTTTCAGATGGTTTGCAGAGACTTTGCAGGAGCATTTATGTTTTTATTGCCATATTGAAATATTTAGCTAAATGCTGCTGTTCATAATTATGTTTTCGAGTCAGTTATAGGGTGTTTGCTAGTTTTATTAGTTACATTTGCTGTATCTGTTCAGGTTTAAGGCTGTTAATTCACTCTTGTCTTGTCATCAGTTTGTCATCTCATTATGAGTAGAAAAACAGATTGAACAATTACATTATCAGACCTTGAGAACATACTGAAAAAATCCCACAAAGTTGATAAAAAAGCCCACATACACTCACCTAAAGGATTATTAGGAACACCATACTAATACTGTGTTTGACCCCCTTTCACCTTCAGAACTGCCTTAATTCTACGTGGCATTGATTCAACAAGGTGCTGAAAGCATTCTTTAGAAATGTTGGCCCATATTGATAGGATAGCATCTTGCAGTTGATGGAGATTTGTGGGATGCACATCCAGGGCACGAAGCTCCCGTTCCACCACATCCCAAAGATGCTCTATTGGGTTGAGATCTGGTGACTGTGGGGGCCATTTTAGTACAGTGAACTCATTGTCATGTTCAAGAAACCAATTTGAAATGATTCAAGCTTTGTGACATGGTGCATTATCCTGCTGGAAGTAGCCATCAGAGAATGGGTACATGGTGGTCATAAAGGGATGGACATGATCAGAAACAATGATCAGGTAGGCCGTGGCATTTAAACAATGCCCAATTGGCACTAAGGGGCCTAAAGTGTGCCAAGAAAACATCCCCCACACCATTACACCACCAGCACCAGCCTGCACAGGCTGATGGATCCATGTTCTCATTCTGTTTACGCCAAATTCGGACTCTACCATCTAAATGTCTCAACAGAAATCGAGACTCATCAGACCAGGCAACATTTTTCCAGTCTTCAACTGTCCAATTTTGGTGAGCTTGTGCAAATTGTAGCCTCTTTTTCCTATTTGTAGTGGAGATGAGTGGTACCCGGTGGGGTCTTCTGCTGTTGTAGCCCATCTGCCTCAAGGTTGTGCGTGTTGTGGCTTCACAATTGCTTTGCTGCATACCTCGGTTGTAACGAGTGGTTATTTCAGTCAAAGTTGCTCTTCTATCAGCTTGAATCAGTCGGCCCATTCTCCTCTGACCTCTAGCATCAACAAGGCATTTTCGCCCACAGGACTGCCGCATACTGGATGTTTTTCCCTTTTCACACCATTCTTTGTAAACCCTAGAAATGGTTGTGCGTGAAAATCCCAGTAACTGAGCAGATTGTGAAATACTCAGACCGGCCCGTCTGGCACCAACAACCATGCCACGCTCAAAATTGCTTAAATCACCTTTCTTTCCCATTCTGACATTCAGTTTGGAGTTCAGGAGATTGTCTTGACCAGGACCACACCCCTAAATGCATGAAGCAATTGCCATGTGATTGGTTGATTAGATAATTGCATTAATGAGAAATTGAACAGGTGTTCCTAATAATCCTTTAGGTGAGTGTATTTTGTGAGGAAGCTGCAGCAAAATGCTCAGCTATTGAAAACACTTAATAACCCATACAAGCACTGGTCAAGGCCAGCATGAGCTCCAGAAGCTTAATGTGCGGAGAATCAACAGATTATAAATACTGCATTAACATTCTTCTATAAAAACACATTTTGTTTTTATACATAGTTTGTGCATAAGGAATGCAACAACACAATCCATGGCCTGGTTAGATTCGTAATTAAAATGTTAATGAATAAAATATGTACAAAACAAAATATTACATACCTCCTAAACCATGTACATGCTTGAAATGTTTTTGCACAAAGATTTTAGTGTTACAATACAGAAAGGAACGGAGACACAGAGATGCGGGTAACAGATATTAATTGAACAACCAGAATGGCAGGTGCAGTGCAGGTGAGTGAAGCGTGAACTTTCCTGGAGACTGTGACGAAGAAAAGAGTGATGATATCAATGTATTTTGCAGATGAGGCAGGCTGGAGATCCACGGGAATGGAGAAGACACTGGGAACTTCACAGGAGATGAGGGACAACAAAGGAGACTTGTGATCACGCTGGAGACAGGTAAGTACTTCTGAGAGTATCCAAGAGGTAAGCATTAAGGTATGTCTTGATGCGAACAAGACCGGACAATGACTGAGTGCGTGAGAGTGTTTTAAGTGCTGCTGGTGATTGCTGTGCTGATGGGATGCAGGTGTGTGTGATCAGTACTCAGGTGAAGGAGTGCGCTGAGATTGGGTGATGGTGGAGCCTGGCGTGTCTGTAACATTTAAGGTGAAATGTATATATGAGGTTGGTTATACTTTATTTTGAAGGTCCCCTTTAGACATTCTGTTGACTAACAAAGTTACTAAATAAGTAACGTTGTACCTACATGTCAACTAACTCTCATTAGAGTATTAGTACTGTAGACTGGGTTACGTTTTATTTTAAGGTGTCATTGTTACAGTGTAATTATGTATTTAAGTACTAAGTGATATTAAGTAACTGCATGTACTTACTATAGAGTTAGGATTAGGAATAGGGATTGGTTTAAGGTTAATTGCATGTAATTATGCATAATTTATAGTTATTACCACAGTAACTACATGTAACAAGGACACTGTAATATAAAATGTTACCGTAGACTGTTGGGGCTATAGGTTAGTTGAATAAGGGTTTATGGTTAGAGTTGGTTAAGTTGACATGTACTTGCAAAGTTTCTTATAGTCAGTAGAATGTCTGTTGGGGAGCATCAAAATAAAGTGTTAGCAGATATTAAACAGACAGTCTACTAATACTCTAATGAGAGTTAGCTGACATATACACTATCTTGCCAAAGGTTTTGGGACGCCTGCCTTTACATGCACATGAACTTTAGCATTTGTAAGGTCAGGCACTGATGTTGGACGAGAAGGCCTGGCTTGCTGTCTCCACTCTAATTCAAAGGTGTCCTATCAGGTTGAGGTCAGGACTCTGTGCAGGCCAGTCAAGTACCTCCACACCAAACTTGCTCATCCATGACTTTATGGATCTTGCTTTGTGCACTGGTACGCAGTCATGTTGGAACAGGAAGGGGCCATCCCCAAACTGTTCCCACAAAGTTGGGAGCATGAAATTGTCCAAAATGTCTTGGTATGCAGAAGCATTTAGAGTTCCTTTCACTGGAACTAAGGGGCCAAGCCCAACCCCTGAAAAACAACCCCACACCATAATCCCCCCCTCCACCAAACTTTACACTTGACACAATGCAATCCAGTAAGTACCGTTTTCCTGGCAGGACCCAGACTCATCCATCAGATTGCCAGACATAGAAGTGTGATTCGTCACTCCAGAGAACATGTCTCCACTGCTCTAAAGTCCAGTGGCGGCATGCTTTACACCACTGCATCTGACGCTTTGCATTGCACTTGGTGATGTAAGGCTTGGATGCAGCTGCTCGGCCATGGAAACCCATTCCATGAAGTTCTCTACGCACTGTTCTTGAGCTAATCTGAAGGCCATACAGAGTTTGGAGGTCTGTAGCTATTGACTCTGCAGAAAGTTGGCGATGTCTGTGCACTGTCCGCCTCAGCATGTGCTGACCCCACTCTGTGATTTTACGTTGCTGTTGTTCCCAATTGCTTCCACTTTGTTATAATACCACTAACAGATGACCATGGAATATTTAATAGTGAGGAAATTTCCTGAATGGACTTATTGCACAGGTGGCAGCCTATCACAGTACCACGCTTGAGTTCACTGAGCTCCTGAGAGCGACCATTCTTTCACAAATGTTTGTAGAAGCAGTCTGCATGTCTAGGTGCTTGATTTTATACACCTGTGGCAATGGAAGTGATTGGAAGACCTGAATTCAGTGATTTGGAGGTGTGTCCCAATACTTTTGACAATATAAGCTATGTCTCATTTCGAAGGCTGCATCCTCCAGAGGTCGCATTCGAAGGCTGTATGCGTCATCAAGGCTGTCTCATTTCAGAAAAGTAAGTAGGACACTCCGAATGCGACCTTCGAATGCGCCATTCTTTCACAGGAATTCGGAGTGTGCATGAAGTGTATCCTTCGCTGCTGCAGATAACGCACAATTGTTTGCGTCGCCATTAACAACTGTCATATTTTTTTTAATAGTATTTGAAAAAATGGCTGCGCCGGCAGATATACATGCAAGCGAAGATGTGGTGTTTAAATTTAAGTAGTTTCAAGCTTGTTTTTGTTTTTTAAGCTGTATTACCTCAAACAGATAGTTGTGGTAAACGAGACTACAACGGTTTAGTGATTTTTAAACATTTAGAACAGTCCTTTGCTGTCAATGCAAGAAACATTTCATAGTCATTTTCAAGTTTAATAATTTTCGTTCATATCACTGGTGTGAGAGCGCAACGACGCTGTGAATGTGTTGGCATAGCAACGTGATACTTCCTGCCTGTGTGTCCTATGAAGGACGTCTCGTTAAATTCTGATTGAGGGCACTCCGAATGCCGCATCCTTCACAGGATGTGTCCTCCGGAGGACACACCCTTCGAAATTAAATGAAATAAGACACAGCTATAGTGTAGGTGCAACAGACTGTCTAAAGGGGACCATCAAAACTGTTACCGTGAGGTCAAAAAGTCAAAAACCACATTGAACATTTTTCTGGTGTGTGACATACTGACTCAATTTCCCAATGTGGAACAATGATAATGAGATCAACAATAAACAAAATAAATAATGATGTTTTATGAAGTAGAACTTGATATGTGCACAGAAAATACAATGTAACAGAGAAAAATTGCGGACTGTCATCATTAGTTTTGCTGTGTCCAGATGTGCAGTGTAGCAGCACTAAAGATAATGACGCACACAAAATAATTGCACAGTAGGTCACATAGTAGCATATAAACATGCCTGTGGTGGTTTCATGGTCTGTGCAGAGATTGTGTTTGATCTATGTAGAAAGCATGGATAATACAGTTAGTATCAGTGTAAACGTTTCATTCTTTTCTTTTGATCAGAGTACTACATATGTTGATATGGTTGCTCACATGATCATCCAGCCTTCAGCCCATGCGACATGTTAAGTATGCACAATCCAAACATGCCATAAAGTATTTAAAACTATAGGCTGCATATAATACTGAGATGAATAAGGTTTTCTGGGGCTCGCCACACTGCAGTGACTCTTATCTAATCATGAGGTTGAAGAATGACGTGCTATGTCCCACTGTTTAATAAACTCACTCAGATGAAGCCTCTCTTCTCCATGTATGTGTGTGTTTTAGGGTGATGTTTAATGTAAGAAAAGGTCAGATCGCTCAATTTAGTCTGAAGTTCAAAGCAATTTTAGGGCAGCGCTTTGAGGTTGTGCACAGCTAATCCTCCATAAGCTTAAAATGTGCTCAACTGGGTATATCATCTGACCATCTTTTTTGTTCTGCACAGTGTGTCTATAAGACTGTGGTGTTTTACATATATATATATATATATATATATATATATATATATATATATATATATATATATATATATATATATATATATATATATATATATATATATATTATATATATATACAGTATATACATATATCTGTACGTTTAATCTGTACATTTTTATGTACCTTTTGATCTTTCTTTTTTTTTTTTTATCACAAAATTCTAACCTTTCATTGAAGTAAAACAATTGAAAGGGGATAATGATCCAAAACAAACATCAAAATCAACACAAAAATGTGTCACTGAGCACAAAATGAAGCTTCTGCCATGGTGTCCCAATTCCCTGACCTGAACCCTACAAATGAGTGGGGTGAACTGAACAGAAGAAGCACCAACATAGAGCTGGGAATCTGAAGAATCTGGAGAGATTCTGTATGAAGGAATGGTCTCTGATCTCTTGCCAGGTGTTCTCCAAACTCATCAGGCATTATAGAAGAAGAGCCCCATTTTAACAATCTGAGTACATGGTCTGAAGCGCATGGCGCAGGTGGACTTAGGGCATGTCCGAATCCACTTTTGCTAGTTTGGGAATGAGATGGGAAAAACGGTTATAACTGCGTCAGGCTGAAACAAGAAAAAAACACTTGTGTCGTGCCTGCCATTGCATCATGCCAGGTGTATGATAGGGCCTGAAGACTCAGAGCTGTTATCTTAGGAAAAGGACATTGCAATAATTGGGTGCCAATAATTGTGGCCAACGTGAATAAGAGTTTTTCTTATCTCATTTATTTCGTAATGAGATTTCCCTCCCCACTTTCAGTTGTTTTACTTCAATGAAAGGTTCGAATTTTGTGAATTTGCTTATATTTACCAAGGGTGCCAATATTAGTGAGGGCACTGTATATATATTTGGTCTTGAAAAAGGTTGCAAGCCAGATTCTAACTTATGTTTCCACGCACAAATATATCAATGCTTGTGCTGCATCCTCCAGGCCACTTCTCTGACATCAAAAGCAAATTTTTTCATAGATTTTTCAGGTGCCATCTGACTTTTGGGCTAGTAACTTTTAGTAACTGGGGGGAAAAAATAACATATTCAATCCATTCAAAAGGCCTGCTTTATATTATTTCCCTTTTGCTTCTGTTTCTTTGATTATCCTCTTTTTCATGCACAGCCATGTTTATAGTCCTACATCTGATATCCTAGCATGAGAATCTCTCTCCTTCCTGCGGATGTTGGGGTCTTGAGGTCATATTTACATGTTCAGCACTTCACTGAGTCCTCCTTTAGCTCAGGCCCAGTCTTCTTGGCTCAATCAACATCTACCCTGACCTTTTTTTAAATGTGTTACATAAGTAGAGAGTGTTTTTCCCTTCTTTTCCAGAGAACACCACGCTCCACACTTCAGAGTCGCTGAACCCTCTAGGTTTGAAACGGTGAGCAGAGAGCCAAGAGTCAAATGCATAAACATTTGACTGCTTTCTTTAGTCATATATTGTAAATGGTTTTGGAAAGTTAGCAACAAAAATAAATATTTCAAGTCATATGAAATCACAATTGACCTTATTTACTTTATAAATGCACACTGCTGGTTGTATTTTGAACATTGGTGCACTTTATTCCAAAAAAAAAGATTTAAAAACAAACTAGCGTTTCACTCCTCAAACTTTAATCAAAATGTAGTAGGCTAACTTGCATTTTATATACCCAAACACTCTGAAAGTCTTCCATTGGTTGGACAAGTTAAGCCGCGGTCACTAGACTTTGAAAACATTAAGGCTGCATCCAAAAACTAGGCAGCTGACTTGTTTCCTCACTGCCCTATCAGATGAAGGTATCTCAGGAGATAGGAAGTGAAGCTAACATTGGATTCATACGTGCCTTGATGCCTTACCTTGGAATGCATCCTACGGGGGCAGCATTTTTCAGTTTTCGGATGCAGCCTAAATGACACTGTAATGGTTGTGATATGACGTCATACTCTGGCATCTTTTTTCTATACACTCTAGGCTACTCGAATTTACTGCAAAAATATGCATTCTTTTAATTCAGCCAAGAGGTCACACCGTGACATATCAATCTTCTACTGGTCACACACCTTCACGTCATGCAAATTCACCAGACTTGAACTTTGCATGAGCTTGCGTTTCCCGTCTGACGCATTCGCATACATATGAGTGGAAGTCAATGGAGTGAAATGTGTAGTGTGACACCCCGTTTAATCCCACCTCAAACTCATGCATTGGCTGAACCAGTGTTGTTATAGCCAGCCCAGTCGGGCTATTCAAATAGATTCCGCTACTGGTGATGTAGAAATTACACACTTCACCTTTTTGAAACTACATGGTGAACATTTTCCCACATTCCTAAACTGCAAACAACTACTGAAAGGTGTCATAACAAATTCCCATTGTGTTATCACAACAGATCATAATAACTATTTACTAATCTGCATTGTACTTTTTGTCATCCCTACACAAATCCGTAGGCATGCAGTGGCGTGTCTGATCTACGAGATGTGGCTTTGGTGGATTATCTCAGTGGAAAACAAGTGTGTGGTCTCTGGTCAATGATCCTGCTGATTCCAGCGTGGATAAAAGTCGGCCAATTCTTCTGTGCTTGGTTCTGGGAAATATTTAAGGTGAGGCCCACCAGGTGCACTGTAACACTTTTGTAAATTCTCCTGTCTGAGGTCAGCAGCTGAACATAAACAGTTCATCACCGGGGGAAATTTGGTCTCTTTGGCTACAGAAGTGAGGTACTGTCTCCATTGTTTGGTTTGGGTGTGTGACTAAACGCACCCCAGTGGTCTACTTTCAACCACATACCGAATACTCTGTGCTTCTGTCACTAGTCAAACACATTTGAAACCCCCATTTGCCAGCTTCAATCTACCATGTATCTTTCCCTACTGCACATGCTTGGACCAACCTGTTGTTCTCACATTCAAAATCTTCCCAATTTGTTGTAGTTGTTTTGTAATACAGTTTCTTCAGAGGAAGTTGAATGAACCTCAGGGAATGAAAGTGAACATGATATGTTCTATCGACAGAGTAAATAAACATCCATCTTATTAAAACAACAGTCTTTGCTTTCTGAACTTACAATTAGTTCCTCACGTTCATTCGGATGCTAGTGTTATCAGAAAAGGCAAGCTCTTGAAACACAGCTGGGCTCAAGTATTTTGAGTGTAAAAAAGTAAACTTTTTCCATACTTTCTTTGAGAGAATAACACACTCATATTAGCCTTGTGTAAAGACTCCAGCGGCCTCCCCAGTCCCATTGAGTTATTTTCCTTTTTATTTTTAAAGTGCAGACCATTTCTGGGGGTAAACTTCAACAGTCCTGTCTGTCTGTATTGAATAACATCATGTACCTGTACCAACAAGTCTCTACCCGTTGTCTTATATGGGAAGGGGACGTATACAAAGACAAGACAAAGACAAGATTCCACCTTTTGATTGTTCGTCATGGGCATTTAGGTCATGTTCGAAAGGAGAAGGTGGTGAAGGATCGTGACAAATCGTGGTTTCAATGTATTATTGCCTTAATGTGATATCCACAATCTTGGGCTGCCATCAAATGCAAAGCTGAATGTAATGAACTGTGTTTGGAATGGAATTCTAACTTGCCAACCACTTACTGAATACTTAGTATGCATTGTATAATGATACTATTTGACTAAAATAGTACTTTTAACTATGCATTGTGCAACAACAAAACAGTAGTATACATTCTAAACAGTAGTATACATTATCATGTTGAGTGGCTTTTCATCTTAATAATTCAGTTGTTTTATAGTTTTAATTTGAAATAGTGTTCCACTTCTTGGAATCAGAACAAAAAATGGATATAGATGATTGCACATTGTACATAGTATACACTGCAGAAACGATACGAGTAAGCATGATATCCATGTATCTGGTCAAAAAGTTTCCTCAAACAATTCACACACACGAATCCTACAGTCCATTGTAATTTTTCTAGGGTTTACTTTAAACTAGAAATAGACACTGCTGGATTTGGTGCTGGCCCTGACATCAAAGCTAAGACTATGTGCGGTCACTTTGAAGTATGTGTGGTAAAACACTGAGGTCAGTTTCACCCTTGACCCATGTAAGACACTGTGCCTTAACTTAGATATCCTATTGGTTCAGTGAACCGAGGAAAAACACTCATCTTCAGCTCATCTTTTGCAACCCATTTTAGTTCCACAAAGTATGGAAGCTTGTTTCCACCTCAAAATAATAGAAGGGAATTGAGATTTTTCCTCAGAATTTCGAGTTCAGACTTTATGGTCCAGTTTCACAGACAGGGCTTAGATTAAGCCCATTGGGCCTCCAGTGTTGGGGAAAGTTACTTTGAAAAGTAATGCATTACAATATATTGTGTTACTCCTTTAAAAAAGTAACTAATTGCGTTACTTAGTTACTTTTTAAGAAAAGTAATGCGTTGTGTTACTTTTGCATTCCTTTTTCTCACCTGGGCTGGGCTTGTTTTTTTTTTTTTCCTTCTATTTTTCTATTCAATTTATATCTTACAATTCTATGAAAAAACTCACAATTGCAATTGTGAAACTCATAATCCTGACTTTTTATAGAATTGTGAGATATAAACTCAAAATTGCAATTTATAAAGTCAGAATTGTGAAATATAAACTCAAAATTACGAGAGAAAAGTCAAAATCGCAAATTTATATCTCGCAGTTCTGACTTACAACTCACAATTGCGATATCTCCGTTTTGAGAAAAAAAATCAGAATTGCGAGTTTATATCTCACAATTCTCACTTTATTTCTCGCATTTAAGACTATTTCTCAGAATTGCGAGTTTATATCTCACAGTTCTGAGGGGGAAAATTTCAGTTAATATCTCGCAATTCAGACTTTATTTCTCAGAATTGTGTGGTAAAAACTGGCAACTGTGAGTTCTAAAATCTGAATTATGAGATATTAACAATTCTGAGGAAAAAAGTCAGAATTGTGAGATATAAACACAATTGAAATTAAAGCTGCGAGCAGCGATGACGGGCCCAAGCCGGTGGCACCGCCACCCCGGTGGCTTCGGGGAAACTGTGCACGACAGGCATTATGCATTTAAACAGGAGAATATTTTTTTACTCATATTTTAAATATGCCACATTTACCGCAGCAGCTCAAGAGTTTTATTCAAGAGTTTTATTTGTCACATACACAGTTATATACAGAATATACAACCGGCAGTGAAATGTAAGCTGGTGCCACTATGACCACAAGCCACATCCATGATGTCATTTAAATATAGATTAATTTTATTGTCATAGGATATAATAGGTCACTTTCAAATATGCGCAAAGTTATCTTTTGCTGCTCAAAATGCACAAGTCCAGAAGGCGAGTATTTAATTCAAGGTATTTGTATAGTTTTTTTAAAGTGATAGTTATTTGTGATAGCCTATGATTTTTATATTTTTATTAACATAATTATTAAACTAATTACATAAAACTATATTGCAGTGCTCTACAAACTGAGTTCAGAATGACATTCAGAATACTGCAGGTGCACCCATCCCCCTTCCACACACACACACAGAGAGAGAGAGAGAGAGAGAGAGAGAGAGAGAGAGAGAGAGAGAGAGAGAGAGAGAGAGAGAGAGAGAATGCAAAGACAGAGAGGCATGCTTTAGCTGTCAGCCACCTATCCTTTGTTTCATGTTGACCGAGTTTGGTGTCGATTCCATGCATCTCCTACGAATAGTTTATAATAACTCAGAGCCTGTTTATTAAAAAATTCAAAATCCAAACCAAAATATCTGACTTCCTGTTGGTCAGAGCTAATGACTATAAATTAGAAAGATGTCCGGCTTGATGAGAACAATATATATACAGAGTTTGGTGACTGTAGATAAAATTAACCCCCCCACTTTTGTCAAAAGGTGGCGCTACTGAGCCCCTATATAGTCTTTGGCCATATATACTGGAAGGCATCACTGATGTGTGTGTTGAGTTTCATGCCATTTCAAGCATGCTAAGAGTCTCAAAAACACCCTAAAATATTATTCAACTTTGACACGTTGCCATGGCAACAGTATTTAAAATATCAGGAATCCATTCATATGTCTATATCTGCCATGTTTTGACATTATACTGATGAAGTTTGAAGTAAATCGGGTGAAAATATGACGGTGAGTATATCGGAGTATATCAAATTCCACAGTTTGCGTTTTAAAACGACCCATAATAGCTCACTTCCTGTTGGGCTGACGCATAACTTAGAGCGCGAAAGTTGTTCGGCCCGATGAGCTCTATATGTGTACCAAGTTTCATACTAATACATGCAAGCGTTTTTGATTTATGGACAGTTTTCTTTTTTCATTCAAGGGGGCGCTGTCGAGCCCCCCTGCCACGCCCGGGTACCAAACCCAGCCCAAACCCTGTTGACCGCGCATTCCGACGAGTGTGCAAAGTTTCAAGAGTTTTCGGGCATGTTAAGGGCCCCAAAAAGGCGAAAGAAAAATAATAACAATAATAATAATCCTTAGAAGAACAATAGGGCCTTTCAGGGCTTGGGCCCTAAAAAGTTTCAAAATTCACAATTGCCTTTGTTATTTTTATTCCCTCCATGGCGGAAACAAGCTTCCATAATAATGTGATGTATTTCAGAGTAAAACCAAAAAAAAAAAAAAAAATCATATTTAATGAGAAGAAATGCAGTGAGGGAATTTTTATCTACTGGGAATTGATTGGAATAACATGAACCATTCCCTGATGAACCCCTGCTCACTGCCATTTAATGTTTTAGGAGGGGCCAAATCTGTAAAATTATGCAAGAAAACCCTGTTACACAACTTCTAGTATGTAGTTTGAAACATCTGATGGGATTAATCTGGTGTAGCACTGAACTTCATAGTGTCATATTTCCACTGTCTCTCCCAGTTGCAAGAGATGAGGCAATGTGAACTTGGCTTTGTGATGGCACGCCTCAAGAATTCCTGTCCTAGTTTCGGTTCCTGCGCCCTGTGGCAGTGCTACTCGTTCCATGGATAATCAAAAATACATTTTATGATTTCTTTTGTCTCCATGAAATTTACAATGATCCTACATTGCCCATGATTTAGTAGATATTCCTTAGGGATAGGGTGGGATCCATCACTAGCCAGATTAATTAGTTTTCATTACTTTGTAATATTAAAACCACATGAAACCCAGGGTGTTGTCACATTCAAAAACATTTAACCCAGCTGTGTCCTCACGTCTTGCACCTGCTGTTAAAAATGTATATGTCTACATTTCTAAGCTTGTTGGACCTAACGGTCATCTTGACATTGCCTCAAAATAAAACACATACAATTATAGATCTGAGTGGAGAGCATGCTTTTATATCACTCTTATGTATGCATTCAAACTGAGCAACCAGCAACACTCATAAAGTGAAATAACCTGTCATTTATGCTCTGTTAATGTACTCATTCACTTAAATGGTGCATTGATAAGTCAGACAAAACAAAGTGAAAAACACAGATAAATCTAGGCTTTTTTTTTTTTTTTTTTTTTTTCAGGATTCAGTTTCCATGACATCTGGAAAAGGTTTTGCTCTTGCCATTATGTGTAACCATTGATTTGTTTTTTCAAAGATGAACAACCTCCATTTACAAAAATTAAAAGGCATGCAGTATTATTGTAAACATCTAACGCTTCCTAATCAACATCCCCTACCTTTATCTTGGCAGGTCCAAACCCAAGGGTCCACTGAAGCTCTTCTGGGCTGCACTGTGGATGCTTGTGTTGACTGGGCCGCACTGCTCTGTCTCTCTGAGAGTCTGTCAGTGTTTTTAAGACATCTCCCTCCTGTACTCCCAAACTCAGCATGCCATGATGAGCCAGGAAAAAAAGCGCAGAAAAGGCGAATGGAGGGAGGAGCATGGATGCATCCAAGAGGGTGGGGTGAAATGAAAACAACAAAAAGGACCAAGTGAAAAGAAGCCTTGGAGAAAAAAAGGGGGCCACAGCAAACCAACTGCATGGGTATGAGAAGCACTCAAGGCTGTGGGACAAGAGAGAAAGAAGAGCAGTGCATTATAAAAGTAATGAATTGTGTCCCACCTTGTTCCCAGACTTTTCAGACAAATGTTAAGTAGCTGCTAATGGTTTCAAAGAATGTTTTAAAGAACAAGATTAGCATTTTAAGAATACAGGACTATAAAAAAAAAAAAAGTAAACCTACACTGTAAACCCTAACGCTCAAAATACGTCATTTGAGTTGGACAAACTTAAATTTAACAAATTAGTTCAGTTCAAGATTCAAGAGTTTTATTTGTCACATACACAGTTATATACAGAATATACAACCGGCAGTGAAATGTAAACAGGTCCGCTCCATGGACAGTGCAAATTCACAGTTAAAAACACAAGGGGAAAATTATAATAGAAATAGGATAAAAAAGTACTATATATATATATATATATATATATATATATATATATATATATATATATATATATATATATATACACACTCACCTAAAGGATTATTAGGAACACCATACTAATACTGTGTCTGACCCCCTTTCGCCTTAAGAACTGCCTTAATTCTACGTGGCATTGATTCAACAAGGTGCTGAAAGCATTCTTTAGAAATGTTGGCCCATATTGATAGGATAGCATCTTGCAGTTGATGGAGATTTGTGGGATGCACATCCAGGGCACGAAGCTCCCGTTCCACCACATCCCAAAGATGCTCTATTGGGTTGAGATCTGGTGACTGTAGGGGCCATTTTAGTACAGTGAACTCATTGTCATGTTCAAGAAACCAATTTGAAATGATTCGAGCTTTGTGACATGGTGCATTATCCTGCTGGAAGTAGCCATCAGAGAATGGGCACATGGTGGTCATAAAGGGATGGACATGGTCAGAAACAATGCTCAGGTAGGCCGTGGCATTTAAAGGGGCTTAAAGTGTGCCAAGAAAACATCCCCCACACCATTACACCACCACCACCAGCCTGCACAGTGGTAACAAGGCATGATGGATTCATGTTCTCATTCTGTTTACGCCAAATTCTGACTCTACCATCTGAATGTCTCAACAGAAATCAAGACTCATCAGACCAGGCAACATCTTTCCATTCTTCAACTGTCCAATTTTGGTGAGCTTGTGCAAATTGTAGCCTCTTTTTCCTATTTGTAGTGGAGATGAGTGGTACCCGGTGGGGTCTTCTGCTGTTGTAGCCCATCCGCCTCAAGGTTGTGCGTGTTGTGGCTTCACAAATGCTTTGCTGCATACCTCGGTTGTAACGAGTGGTTATTTCAGTCAAAGTTGCTCTTCTATCAGCTTGAATCAGTCGGCCCATTCTCCTCTGACCTCTAGCATCAACAAGGCATTTTCACCCACAGGACTGCCGCATACTGGATGTTTTTCCTTTTTCACACCATTCTTTGTAAACCCTAGAAATGGTTGTGCGTGAAAATCCCAGTAACTGAGCAGATTGTGAAATACTCAGACCAGCCCGTCTGGCACCAACAACCATGCCACGCTCAAAATTGCTTAAATCACATTTCTTTCCCATTCTGACATTCAGTTTGGAGTTCAGGAGATTGTCTTGACCAGGACCACACCCCTAAATGCATTGAAGCAACTGCCATGTGATTGGTTGATTAGATAATTGCATTAATGAGAAATTGAACAGGTGTTCCTAATAATCCTTTAGGCGAGTATATATATATATATATATATATATATATATATATATATATATATATATATATATATATATATATATATATATATATATATATATATATATATATCTGTAGAATTATAAATAAATCAAGTCAAATAAAAGTAAAAAAATAAATAAATAAATAAATAAATAAATAAATAAATAAATAAAGAAGTGGAATAAAATAAGTGAAATAAACTGTGCAGTGAGTAAACTGTAGACTTATAAATATGTGGTTAACAAATGTATAAAGAGTATAATGTGCAAACAGGTTTATAACAGGTTGTTACACAGTAACAACGAGAGCAGAAAGTGCAGTGCAATGTCAGTGTATCGATGTTTATCCTGAAGTGAAGTCACGTGACTGAGTTCAGGAGGTCTGATGGCCTGGGGAAGAAGCTCCTCCTGAGTCTCTCAGTTTTGGCCATCAGGCTTCGGAAGCGCTTACCAGATGGCAGCAGCGTGAAATGAGGGTTTGCAGGGTGATTAGAGTCCTTGATGATTTTAGTAGCTCTACCTTTGCAGCGTTTGGTGTAGACGTCCTGCAGAGACGGGAGAGCTGACCCTGAGATACGCTCGGATAAGCGCACTACTCTTTGCAGGGCTTTGCGGTCATGACTGGTGCTGTTCCCATACCACGCTGTGATGCACTGAGTTAATACACTTTCTATCGCCCCTAAATAGAAAGTTTTCAGGATAGCTGGTGAAACCCTGAATTTCCTCAGCTGGCGCAGGTGGTACAGTCTTTGCCTGGCTTTTTTCACCTGTGTCTGAATGTGAGCAGTCCAGGTCAGGTCCTCGGAGATGTTTACACCCAGGTACTTGAAGCTGCTCACTCTCTCTACTGGTGACCCGCTGATCATGAGGGGGGAGTATGTCCGTTGCTGTCTCTTCCTGAAGTCCACAATCATTTCTTTGGTCTTGCCAACATTCAGAGAGAGACAGTTGTCCTGGCACCATGATGTTAGATGTTAAATTAACTGTTATGAGTATTTAGAACTTTCTTTTTCTTTTGAGTTCACAGCACTGACATATCTGTGCAAGATTAATGGTCAGAAAGATTTAGTAGTGATTAATGTTTTGTTGCTAATTTAGAAGAGTTTCTGTTAATGTGGGTTTTTGGAGAGTTACCATCATGGTTATAAAGTGGTGCATACTGTTTGGTTTGAGAGCAGGTAAGCTACATGTTTATGTTGAGATAACCTGATAATGTTAAGTTAAATATATAAATTAGTGTACTCAAATATTTCAAGTTAAGAACGATAAAAATGTATAAGTACAAAATAAAAATCTTACTTAAACTTTGAGTTTCATAACTTAAAAGAATATAATTAAAATTTTTGAGTTCTGACAACTTATTATGGTTTACAGTGAAGTAAATAACTCAAACTCAAAATAAATAAATAATATATATATATTGCTCCTATATATATATTAATTGCTCCCCAACTTGAAGTACTGAGTTAGCTACCTCAAGTACATTTTGATAGCAATTAACATAAACGATTTAGTAAATATATATATTTACGAAATCGCTTATGTTAATTGCTATCAAAATGTATGAGGTAGCTAACTCAGTACTTCAAGTTAGAAGCAATTAACATGCATGAGTACTAAAAACTCAAAACTTGATAGTTCTGCTTATTTAAAATTGGGAACATCATAACTCAAAAAAAAATTATGTAACTGATAACCTCAAATTATCAGCCAAAAATTGTTAGCCCAAACTTATTCTGGTTTACGGTGTAGAAGCATTGTAACAATCCATATATAGGCACAATTTATATTAGTCTACAAAATATTTGTCTAATTTTACATTAGCCTAAACCTTCAGACCCTTAAAAAAAAAAAAAAATTTCAAACATGGTTAGTAATCAGATTCAGGCTCTCCATATTTATAATCTCTGCAAAGTGTTTTTTTCTCCCAGTCACTTACTTGATTCATCATGAGATGAGACGTGCAGTTGCTGTTACTGAGAAAAGTCTTGATGTTTAAGCTTATGCACATGCTAAATGGTACAATGGTAAACATGACTGCCAAAATAGCTGTATTCTAAATTGTATATAAAGCAGTGTAAGCAAAGGAGAGTCTGCAAGTACATTATAAGCACGAGATTTTGAACTTAAAGGTCATTAGTTGGAGGAATTTTCTTAGCACTCTGGATCAAGACAGATCAAGACATTGCCCTATGTATTTTCATATTATAAGCATTATACAGAGAAATATCACATACAGGCTTGTGAAAATGTTTTCTCGTCAGAGCGCATCACAAAATGGTACAAACTTTACCCGTGTTGCAAACAGGTTTCTTTTCCTGCTCATGTTAGTGCCTGCTGTTTATATGCATGACCACTAGATGTCATCATTAGTAAATAAATCTTATTCCAAACACTTCTGTCCACAATCATTCAAAAGATTCTGTACAGTTCTGTACTACTTTGAAGGCAAGTATCGTTTAGTTTAGTTGATCATTTTAAACACATTATTATTACCATAAACCCGTTTTATAGTTTGCTATTACTTTAAAATGTGTAAAATGGTAATAATAAAGAAGTAGGTCGAAGCTTTTGACTCGTATGTATCTGGAAACTAAAAGCCAAATGAAAAATGTAACACAAGAAACTGTGGCATCATATATATTATTTATAGGCATATATATATATATATATATATATATAGATAGAGAGAGAGAGAGAGAGAGAGAGAGAGAGAGAGAGAGAGAGAGAGAGAGAGAGAGAGAGAGAGAGAGAGAGAGGATTATTGGTGCCCCCTGCCAACCCTCCAGGACCTGTACTCTTCCAGAGTTAGGAAGAGGGCAGGTAAAATCATCACAGACTCCGCTCACCCTGGACACTTCCTGTTTGAACTGTTACCGACTCCGATCACTGGCCACTAGAACATCTAGGCACAGGAACAGTTTCTTCCCACAGGCCATTTCCCTCTTGAACAGTTGAATACCCCCCTCTGATAGATAGATAGATAGATAGATAGATAGATAGATAGATAGATAGATAGATAGATAGATAGATAGATAGATAGATAGATAGATAGATAGATAGATAGATAGATAGATAGATAGATAGATAGATAGATAGATCTACAATAGGCAGTAGGCAGACATTAAGAAGAGATCGCATTGTTCCAAACAACACATTCAATATAAAATGAATTATATAGATAAGTATGTTTAATTCGAAAGGCTATGCCTAAAATCTTCGGCTACTTTTTTTGTTGTTTTTTTTTGTTTTTTTGTTTTTTTGTTTGTTTTTGTTTTTCTGAACGGTTCTGAAGTTACTCCGAGACGTGCATTGAAAAACACGTGCAGGACTGTTACGCAACCTGCGGGAAAACATTACAGCCATGTGACCGTGTCCTGATTGGATACTATGTGACCAATCAAAAGAGCATCCGCCAATCATCGACTGGGTGGGCGTGTCCAATCGCCAAACACTTCAGAGAGTACAAGATGTTACGCTGTTCCACTACTGTCCCACTGCCTTGATTATTGCACAGCATTTGCCTCACAGTGTTCCAGGGGCAGAGAGAGAGACACCGGCTTGGACAGTCAGCTGGACACCCATAACATCAAACCAGATGGAGCACGAATTACACAGATGACGCGATGTCCTAAGATCTTAAGCCTTTGTTTTCCCAAAGCAATTGCGATTTGAAATTGCAGGAACCCAAATATCCACTTTATATGTATTATATTAGATTTCTGTTTATTATTATTTCATTTTTATGAGACCTTCAATTGTAACTGATAACCTCAAATGTTTTGAGTTAGCCGAACTTAATCGGGTTTACAGTAGAAGCATTGTAACAATCCATATGTAGGCACAATTTATATTTGTCTACAAAATATTTTGTATATTTGTATATATTTTGTATTTTGAAGCCTAAACCTTATATATTGCATTTTGTAATATATTGTATAATAATACTATATATACATTTTAATATAATATTTATATTATTATAATTATAATATTATTTAGGCTTATTTAAATTATTATAAAACTTTCATATATATATATATATATATATATATATATATATATATATATATATATATATATATATATATATATATATATATATATATATAGGCTATTATTATTATTACTCTTTTAAAGTAATAGTAATCGAATAGTGACTATATCTTTTTGCAACTAGTATTCATTTATTTATTAAAATAGATACTTAGTTCAGGCCCGCTGCTGTATTTACCAATGCACATCACCGAATAACATCTATGTGGGACGAATGTAAAGAAGTCCACATATAATGAATTAACTGGTGTTCGAGACAGTTAATGAGACTGACCTAATGAAACTCGTCCAGCGTTTCTCCCACGTGACTGTGTCGAGCGAGGCGTTGCCAAGGGGAAGTGACGTCACATCGCTACGTTCGTGTTCACCACAGGAGATACGAGGCCTGTGACAGCTTCTGCGACGGGGGTCTGTTGTTGAAATCCACCTCCATCTACATTATCCTTGGGGGAAATGATTACCAAACCGACAGGAGCATAATCTATAGACTCTAAGCTTTCGCCTGATCACAATATTGTGACATTTCGGACTTATATATATTAGAAAAGGAATGGTGAAAAGTGAGCTCCGTCGGAAGAATCCGAATTCTCTTCAGGGATTCGGGGGGGTTGGGGTCGCATAGAGATAAATACGACCGTAGCAGTTAAATAACGCGTGGGAATATTAACGTGATATCGAATTTAAGGGCTGACAGCATCTGGTTTAATAGAAATTAGCTGAAATACAGTCGAGTGACTCGTCCGGGAGAAACCAGTAAACAGCGATGGAGCTACGAGTTGGAAACAGATACAGACTGGGTAGAAAAATTGGAAGTGGATCATTTGGAGACATTTATCTTGGTAAGTATAACCTTAAACACACGTATACTCTCTTGCCATAAAGCTGTCATTAATGTGACACGGCTGACATGCTGTGTTGTTTTATGTATCTGTCAACTGTAACTGTCAGTGTCAGAGATTGACTCGTTATAGTTCGTTTCTCAGTGATTTGGGCATTTCTATAAAAGATCGTGTTTCATGACAATGACAAGAACTTATTTCAGACCTAAAAATGTTTATTGAAGTTGCAGGGTATATAAACTTCACGTCCCTTTTGGAACAAGCGTATACACTAACTTACAGGATGTCTCATATGATCATAAAAATATGTGCTTTTGACATTATACTCAGATGTCAGTGACATCACTGAGAAGACAACACAGGAATTGCGTTAAATTGAGGTGTAGTTTCACTGAACAAGTCAACAGGAGTTTCCAAACAGGTCCTCCCTCCTGTGTAACTCTGAGTAAATCTCACCTGTCCATACAGGTTTCACTGAAAGCTCGAACCACCCAAAAGGCCAAACCTGGCATGTTGAATCAGCATTTGATGGACATACAACCAAGCCTAGATGATGCTTTTGCAGTCTACTAAAAATCGAGATTCAGAACACTGTGTTTGATTCATGCAGTCTCGTTTTCCTGATCATAGGGTTATTTTGATTGATGAAACTGTCCTGGAGCAACACAGTCAGGGACCTGAGGAACTCTTTATTTACATACTAGATGGCCTTCATGGTTGAGAGCATCAGTATCACACCAGGATGTTGTGTATCGTTTTGAATATCTATGGTTGACGTTTAGAGATTGCTTTGATGACAATAGAGAGCCATTGTTATTGCACTACATGTTTGGATCACCAAAGTAGGTCATTATGTTAGCAAGCTGATACAATTTTAATAGTTTAAACTCTACCCCTACTACTTCTAGTACTCTTAACCCCTCTGGTATTTAATTTGACCCAAGCCTGTGATTAAATGTACTTGTGTAGAGCAAGACATGACGTTCATCTCTTATTCAGGAGGCATTGAAGGAAGTTTTGCAGCTGCTGGCCTTAATTC
This sequence comes from Paracanthobrama guichenoti, assembly GCA_018749465.1. NCBI lineage: Eukaryota > Metazoa > Chordata > Actinopteri > Cypriniformes > Gobionidae > Paracanthobrama > Paracanthobrama guichenoti. The sequence goes on from CM031954.1 coordinate 7,136,587, forward strand.
GTCTCTCTGGTCTCCTCATTAGCAAGGTTTCTCTCAAGTGGATTAAAATCTGTCAACTGAATGTTCAACTTAATCAGAGCACCTATAGACGTCAGGCTCAAATGCAATCAGCTTGCTTTCATTTTGATAGAGAAGCACTGTATGTAAGGGGACTTTGATCATCTTATAGTGTGGAGAGACCTTTATCCCAAAGTTTTCTGGCTCAGATGGGATCGTTTCGTTTCAGTATGTCTGTGTGTGAGAACAGGGCTTGGTGGGTGTGGTGAGACTAAACTCCCAGCTGTTTGCTTCTGTTTCATAACTGCACCCACCCACTCTTTGGTATGTCAGCATAATTGAGAGTTTTTGAATAATACTTAAATATGTCAGGTGTGTTATTTTATAGCAGTGCTGCTGGAAGATCTTCAGCACATGACAAATCATTCAAATGATATGCTATGTCATTGGCATTAGAGGCTCAGAAGATCGAACCCAACCAGATTGCACTAGTTACACCACTTGCTGCCTTTACAAATCACCCAACAGTCAGCATAAATGCAATACCTCTCCCTTTTCCTGGGATTCCTGTACATTTGCGTCACTAGGCATCATGGGAGGCCTCAGGTGTGTGAATCACCCTGGACTGTCTAACTCATCTACTCTTCTGGGTCCTTCCCATCAGTTGTAACTTAACAGTGTTCGGTTCAGCTTTATGATGTATGTTTGGACCAGATGCCACATCTATAGCTTCTCCTTAGATCTCATTTAGCCATCAGACTGCAGTTTGCATTCAAAACATTATCAGCATTTTTGGCATCTTATTTCATGTCAGTTCATGTCAAGTTTCATTTCATCGACCGATAAAGAGGCAAATGTTAGTTTGTTTGGTTTTGGGTGAGCTCTTGCATAATACTGTTGTATTTTTATTTATTTTTTCTTTATCAGGGCTGTAAAGCTGATCTGAAACCGGAGCAGAAGCCTGTTAATTACATTGTTCGTTCTTATTTGATGTAGGCTAAATGTAATCATGGGGTACTGACTGTTTGTGCTCTGAATAAATGTCTAGTTTGCTGATTTTGTGTGTAGACCCGTCTTGCATTACATGAGTTTCTTTGCTTAACAGCTTGAAGGGAAGATTATCATTATTTTTTTGTTGTTGTTGTTGTTGTTTTTTATATATATATATATATATATATATATATATATATATATATATATATATATATATATATATATATATATATATATATATATATATATATATATATATATATATATATATATATATATATATATATATACATATTTACATATTTCAGGAACCAGAAGATCAAGTCCTTGAGTTTTGGTTTAGGTGGCTATAGGTAGTAGTTTCAGTTTCAAAACTATTTATTTAATTTTTTGCCATTGAAAACAAATTAAAGATATTTTGCATAATGTCCTGAGTGCTCTGTTGAGCCCGAAAATGAAACTATGGTAATCAAATGAATAAAACTTAATTTAATGAATAATTTAAATTGTAATTAAATGACCAATTCTTTTAACTCTTACCCCACCATTGATGACATTTTTCAGCTTTACGTGTTTTCACTGTTATACAGTAGATGTCACAATGACAACTTCTGAAAGTGTCCACAATCTCTGGATCAAAACACAGGAAAAAAGATGCACACGATTAAAAGCATTGCTTATGCACATTGTAGTCTTTAAAGAAGAAAAAAATTCAATGTTACTTTATGGACTTTACCCACATTCAAGTGTTGATTTAAAAAAGAATTCATGAAGCTAGAATAAAACGTTAATTTGTTTGTAAGAAGAGGCTCTGTTCTTTCTTTTGATATATTGCACATTTAGATTTTCTTACAACAAATTCTGGGGGCCATGAAAGTTAAAATAATTTTTAAAAAAATGCTAGCTGTCCAAAAACAAAAGAGATGGACAAAAATATCAATTTTTTTTTTATCAATGTTGCAATTTTAAATTTTAATTGTGATTTTCACACTATATTTCCTTACACACTTTACATTAATGAATGTGTTTTGGTGTTTGAGTTACAATTTGAAACTTATTTCAATAGAAAACCCATTAGAGCTTTATTGAAAAGCTGTAACATGTCTCTAGAACAGGCAAAACGAATATGGGTAAACATCAAAACAACAACAACCCAGACTGAAAAGTCTCTCAAACAACAGAAACTAGATCAATGACAAAAAGATTATTGTGCTATCTTCCGTGTTGTAAGCGTGCTGTATTCTGATTGCATACTGACGGTAAATGTCCACTAAGCGGCAGAACTCCGCTCCACACCTCCACCCTGGGGTGTGTCTGTAGCGAGTGTTTTTTCAGCACACGGCAATATAATCAATCGTCATATATACACACAATTACAGTCAGAAAGATGCAAACTTGGTTTCTGAACACCCAATGTAAAGATACAACATTTAAACAAAGCTAGCCAATTAACAATGAAATACACGTCCAAAACTGCAATATTTAACATGTATAACAACTTTAATGCATCTCTGAACTTTTGGCTACTATCTCACAGTGCTTTCTCAGAGCGAGTGTTAAGCTCAACTCCCATATAAATAAATTGGAAATGCTTGCATGAATACTTATATTCAGCAAAGACACAACTGATCAAACTTTTGAACGGTAGTGTTTGCACAAAGTATAAAGGACAATTAATTAAGATCTGCAGTCTTGTCAGTTTGTTGGCGATTCAGACTGTGTTCTGACCCCATTCACTGTTTTAATGGCTCTGTTCCTTCTCTGTTTCTCGGTCTGCCCCAGGCACAGACATTTCAGTTGGCGAGGAAGTGGCCATCAAACTGGAATGTGTGAAGACGAAGCACCCTCAGCTCCACATCGAGAGCAAGATTTACAAGATGATGCAGGGTGGAGGTAATGAGAACAGTGTTTTGTTTCATCTGTAAATAAGGGGTCCAGGGGCTCAATAAAATAATGCAATCAATGAAATGTTTCATACATGCCAACAAGCATGTGTTGGGTTTTCAGGCTGTGTATTTAGGTGTTTTCTGTGCTATCTTTGCAGTTGGCATCCCTACCATAAAGTGGTGTGGTGCAGAAGGAGATTACAACGTGATGGTGATGGAGTTGCTTGGCCCCAGTCTGGAGGATCTCTTCAATTTCTGCTCCAGGAAGTTCAGCCTGAAGACTGTCCTGCTGTTGGCTGATCAGATGGTATGATGATATTTTAAGCAATCAAGTAGTTGTTTCCTTCTTCACAGATTGTCTTGCAGGAGACCGTATGAAGTTGCTGAAAAATGTAATGGCACTTGCTGAAAATGCTAAAATTACTATGCTTTACTCTATAAAATTGATGTGCCTTAGAGCCACTCCTGATGGTTATTGAAACACTTTGAAATGCCTGGTGAATAATTTTGCTACAGAAGAATAACCTTTTTTTGTAAATGTCATTGTGTAAAACTTGCAGATCAGTCGCATTGAGTACATCCACTCCAAGAACTTCATTCACAGGGACGTGAAGCCTGATAATTTTCTGATGGGTTTGGGAAAGAAAGGCAACCTGGTCTACATCATTGACTTTGGTCTGGCCAAGAAATACCGTGACGCACGAACACACCAGCACATTCCCTATCGCGAGAACAAGAACCTGACGGGCACTGCGCGATATGCATCCATCAACACACACCTTGGCATTGGTAAGAGAACAGTCTTGGCAATTAGCTTGTAAATCACTGTGGTGTGAAATTGCGTCATTAATGTAATTTACTTCACACAGATAGATGATCTTAGAAGTCAGCAGTTTATCACACTGAGCGTCTACAATGGTGCAAGCACCTTTAACCCGGTTTCGCTTCTATGTTTGCGATCAGATCATTTTAAGTCACTAAACTCTGGTAAAGTTTTCAGTCCAATGATCCAGTAAGCGTATTCATTCAAACAATCAGTCCAAAACAGCCCTAATGTAAAGAAAACCAGGCTGATAACATGAGAGCTGGCAGAGAGGATAGCGTTGCGTTTTCAGTGAAATTTTCATTGCAGTGTGTTTTGCTTTAAAACACAATTTTGTTTCTGAAGAGCACGAGCCCTCACACATCACGCTTTGTGAAATACAGACTGTAAGAGTTGTTGTAAAAACAATTGAATAAAAAAGTTGTCAAAAAAAAAAATCGTAAGTTTATCAAATCTAAACATTTAGCAGGGAACTAAATTAGTACTAATTGTGGTACCATGTTAATAAAAAACTAATTACTATTTGTATTGTAAGAAACTTTAGTGAAAAATACTAAAATTAAAAGGCGTTTATTTAAAATGTATTACACAGCTTTTTAACGGGGCAACAAGATGTGGTAGATGTGACTGAAAGATTATTAATAATAATCTATCTTTTCTGTGTGCAAAACTATCATAATATGAAAGGCTTCAATACAGAGTGCCTGTGTTGTGATCTAACAGACACCCGGGTAGGGAATATAACATCATTTAGAAACGGCTGTAAACTCTGGCAAGATAAAGTCTTTTTATGCAAATCTACAGAATCAAGAATAATAATAGGAACGTTGAATCATCTTGGAGAGAGTTTTACTGTGCTGACTGCCATAACCGAACATGATGCGCTGTTTAAATACTGAATGAAGAATGAATGACAGCGCAGCGGAGTTTGCATGAACTTAATGTTACTACATAAATATTCATCTGTCCCTCACATTAAGCTATCGAATGGCTTTGGAAGACTTGGAATATAGTGCATGAGAACTTTTATGGTGCTTTATAATGTGTAATAAAATGTTTGAGTGCACACCGTATCCGATTTGGATCGGTCCTGTCTGATGGATACCCAAAAATATGGAATATCGTGCATACCTAGAATGTGCCCTATTTAAACTCAAGTTCACTTTATGGTTTCTGAAAGAGGTTTGTGTTAGTTCTTGTAAAGAGTAAACCCAAGTGTGGGAAAAAAAAAAATTCCCAAATAATTTTTCTAGGTGTTTTTTTTTTTTTTTTTTTTTTTTTGCATTCCCCAATAAAATCACTCCGTTCATTATAAAATAATTATTTCCAAATATAGTTATTGAAGTCATCTGGTGAACATTTTCTGTATTTCTTTATATTGCAATATCTATCACAGAAAAAGCAAATGTCATAATGTCAATTTTTTTTTCCCCCAATATCGTGCACCCCTAATATGTGTGTATATGTATGTGACCCAGATTTGTTTGCGATAGACAGTGCTGCTCTGGCTGTGGTTTACTGATCATTTGATGTCTTTTCCAGAGTCATTTGTCCTTTCCATTGCTCTGTCGACTCTGTATGACATCACTATGTGCTCATGTGGATGCATGTATATTTTTAGCATTTCCCAGAAGAGTTAGATTTGTGCACGCATGTATGAATGTGATATGAATGCTTATTCATGAATCACTGCAGTAGTAGTCATCCTTTCATGCTCCATTCAGCTATAATAAGCTATAATTCTGTGTGCACGTATCTCTATAGAGCAGTCTCGGCGGGATGACCTGGAGTCTCTTGGTTATGTGCTGATGTACTTCAACTTGGGCTCGCTGCCTTGGCAGGGACTGAAAGCCGCCACCAAGAGACAGAAGTATGAGCGTATCAGCGAAAAGAAGATGTCCACCCCCATTGAAGTTCTTTGCAAGGGCTACCCATGTATGTTCAAAGCCTTGTTTTGTCATTTCTAACACTTTCTGAATGTTAACCGGACTTTGTATTTGACCTAAAACACTTGGATTGCAATATGGATGTTTTTCTGTCTTGCAGCCGAATTTGCCACGTACCTCAACTTTTGCCGGTCACTGCGATTTGATGACAAGCCAGACTACTCGTATTTGAGGCAACTCTTCAGGAATCTGTTCCACAGACAGGGCTTTTCCTATGACTATGTGTTTGATTGGAACATGCTCAAATTTGTAAGTACATGTCTTCATTTTTTTAGACTGTGATCATTTAAACTTGTGTTGCTTGCTTATATTTTGTGGACCTTAGAGATGTAACAATAGACATATCGGACATAAACTTGAACTGAGGTTAATTGGATACGTTTATTGCGTTGTTCAGGGGTACAACATTTTGTTTGTAGGTTGTGGTTGGATTTGAGTTTTTAAACATTAACAATAAAACCACTCTTGTAATTCTTTGTAGGATGTAAGTTCATTTACAGGCATAATTCAATAGACAATTTTGACATTCTGAGTTGCGTTCATTTACACATGATTTTCCAGATATTTTGCCTTTTATAAAGGCTTGTATTATATTATAGTTGTGGTCACCATATTAAAGAAATTAAGAGTTTTGTTGATGTGATTCTTTGTTTTTGTTTTCTATCCCATATATTCTTTATAGATATAAACTCGCAATTGATGAGACATAAACTTGCAATTGCAAGTTATGAAGTCCAATTCCAAGGGGAAAATAATTTTTTGTTTGTTTTGTTTTTTGATTTTTTTTTGATTTATGGTGGAAACAAGCTTTGATAATTTAGTTCTGAGTACAAGCATGTATAAGTTGAGTCTAATTTTAAAAAAATGCAGTATTTTACCCTGAATCTGTATGTGATTTAGTTTTTTTGTTTTTTTTTGTATGGATTTTGCTCTGCAACATGGTAAAGCCAAACTCTGTTGGAATCAATTGTTTGATTTAATAATTTATACATTTCATAAATTTGCATTTACTCTCTCTCAGGGTGCTAACCGCACAGCAGAAGAGGCAGAACGTGAGAGGAGAGAGAGGGACGAGCGGATGAGGCACAGCAGGAATCCTGCCGCTCGAGGGATCCCAGCAGCCTCAGGCAGACCCCGCCCCACACAGGATGGTGCTCCTCCCACCCCCCTCACACCCACCTCTCACACAGGTAAGCAGTCTGTCACTTACCTCTGCTTCTTCCCAAGTGCTTGAAACACTGTTGTAGGGAGTGGTCTCTTGCTTCTCGTCTCACAGCAAACACATCCTCTCCGAGACCGGTCACTGGCATGGAGCGTGAACGGAAGGTCAGTATGCGGCTTCATCGTGGCGCCCCAGTGAACGTGTCGTCCTCAGACCTGACGGGGCGGCAAGACACTTCACGCATGTCCACGTCACAGGTATAAGGCAGACCCTGCTCATCCCAGCTTTCAGAAGAGCAGTCAAATCCTTAATAAACCTTTTTTAAAAAGCAGCCAGTCTTGTGGCTGTCTGTGCTGAATTAGCTTCTTTGTTTGCTTACCGATAAGAGATTACACTTCTTGGAAGAACCAGTAGTTCAGTACCTGTGGCTTTTTAATGGTTACACTAGGAAGTCTTATTTCTGCATGTACATATCGTTCACAGAAATGAATACCTGATAAAATGTTTTATTGCTTGCCGTTATTGACCTTTTGATTCTCATGATCTCTATTAGCCTTTTGATGACGTTAAGCTTAAAATTGAATCTGATTATTAGGTAGTTAAAAAGCCTTTTCCAGGAAGCTGTTGACCTAGCATTTGTAATTCTTGGAAAAGTAATTTCAGCAGCATATATTTTCAATATGACTAGACAGTAGGCACGGTATGATTATGGGTTGGTGTGAGTAGCATGTCCGTGCACAAATGATTGTGTTGTGAGGGTGGAAGGCTGTAATGTTCTCTCTCTTCACCCCAGAATAGCATTCCCTTCGATCACCACGGCAAGTAGTTGCTCGTCACGTCCTTGTGTGAAGGCAGGTGCACCAGGTGAGTTCGATTTAGCCTGTGCTAGCTGCACATTGCTTTGTTTTTTCTTCCAGCTGGGTGAATCATGTGCAAACTCATACACTCTTAAAAAATAAAGGTTCCACAGCGATGCCATAGAGGAATGATTTTGGGTTAATGGATTAATATTTTTCATAAAAATTGTCAATTAAACATTCCACTCCAATTATCAGTCTATTATAATGTGAAAAAGAACATTCAGTCTCTTAAAGACTCATTTGGTTTGTGGCAATTTTCGTTTATTGTGTGTCCCTTATCTTGTTGCTGTGTAGATTGTCTCCATGTCCCAGAAGCCTCCACTTTGCAATATATGGAGCACGATGGGCAACCTAACTACACATGCCTGATTGACAGCTCTTCACCATCAGCTAATAGATAGGGCCGTCAGTCTCCCTCTTCTATTGACCAAACCAAAATGGTCTAGAACCAACCTGACCTCTTTTCTAACAGGCTTTTTTTTTTCCCTTCTCTCACGTTCTCATATTTTCTTTCCCACACTTTTTAAATGTTCTTGTGGACATGAGAGCTATGGCCTGTTGTGAAATCACACCAGTAGGTTGACTAATCAGAGACTGGATCAGCCAGCCACACCATTGTCATCTGCGACCTTCCTTCAGTTCCACTCTTATACATTCAGTGCTGCACAACTTTCTCTGGTTCAGGCTCCTCTCGATTGAGGCTTATGTATCATCTATGTGGTTTAAATGGGTCTTGTTTATTTGTATACTGGGTTTCTTTTGTATTTTAACCTGGGCAGCAGATGAATCCGTCTGGTGGCGTTATGGGTTTACTTAATTTTTTTTATTTACTCAGTGTATTTATTTTTTAATATACATTTTAATAGCCCTCTGCTGAGGTTTCTTTCCCATGTTGAAACTGGTGTTGTAGAGTGGATGGACCACAAAGGGCATCAGCTCATAGCAAACTGACTCCGCAGCGTGGTTTTCACTCGTACGCATCCTCACAGAGGGATCCTGTGAACCTCGCCCGTTTGTACAATACTGCTTCCCCCATTATTGTGTGTCTTCTGTTTCTAAGCTGTGAAATAACTGTAAAATATTTGTGTAAATGTTTCCATGCAACTCTTTCGAAAGACTATGAAATGACCGCAGATGGGCTGAGTCTGAAAGTTATCACCAGTTATTTTTATCCACTCTTTCATAAAGCCACAACAAAGTGCCAGACTTTGGGGGTTTCGTGCATTCTGAACTTGAACGTTGACTCTTGAGGATGTTTTGACTGATGAATGGAGATCATGCTTAGACCTGCAACGTGTCTTTAGAAAGTACTGTTATACTCTTCTGTGTGGAAATGGATGCAAGTTTGTGTTCTGATGGTGTTTTGGAAGACATAAATCATTTGTTAGAGATAATTGTTTTTACAAAGGTTGAAAGAATGAAAACAAATCAAAGTCTTGCTCTGTTCATTGATTTCCCCTTTTATGAAATATTCCAGCCCTGATGTGGCTTTTCTGATGCACCATGGAAGCTGATCTGGTCATTTCGTCCCCTTGTCATCTGTCTGTAAGAGGGGACATTGGCAACTTCCTGGGTTAAAATGTTCATCTGATTCTCACCCCAGTTAGAAGCCCATGGCTATTTTGGGCTCAACACTTGTGGAAGTCATGCCAATTTGTCAGTCCTGTAAGAATTTGTATTACCACTGTATTTGTGTATTTTAAACAGTGTAAATAAATTACTTGTATTTGCTTGTGGTTGTTTTTTTCTTAAATGTATCTGTTTTACAGCTAATGGGTCAAGTTGTTTTGCTGTCATTTGTAGATGTTTAGTGATTTACATATTTCAAATTCTGCAAGTGATTCAACTAAATACAGCTAGTTTTGCTTATCCACCATTAAGACACGTTACATTTTTGTTCCCCCGACCTCTAGAAAACACTAGCATCACACTTGCTGCCATTGATACCTCAGGCAGTGTACTAACCTACTATTCTTCTGTCGCTGTGAATTTCTCACGGAGCTCTACAGGAGGCCATGATCTTCGTGCAACTTCTCTACTCTATAACCCACTATCCTACTGCCTTTTTTCCATTCTTGATACGATTGATTGTTTTTCATGTTCTCTAAAAATGCCGCTATAGCTTTTATTTTTCTGTACTACATTATTCTTTTACTGTATGCATATAATAGTATGTTTTTCTCTCCCGCTGATGAACGATAAACCATTGATAACCAATCAGAATCCATCCTACTTTAAAGAGCTCGCGCATTTAAAGCGACAGACGGCAAAAATACAGTTTTGCCTTTTGAGTTAAATGTGGTTTTATATAGAACCAAAGGTTTCTTGATTCAGCTTGAAAGAATCTTTGATGTTAAAAGCATTCTATAAGAGGAGGAATGTCTTAAATTATTGCATAATGCTTCATGTTTAATGGGTTATACGTTTCTAGTGTGTTCACCAGCGGTTTAGTCAAGTCATCTTTATATAGCGCTTTTTACAATGCCAATTGTTTCAAAACGTCATCTACTACATTAAACTTTGGGTGAGACACTGACAACAAAAATGCTCATTGCAACACTTTAACGGTACTATGGAGCCATGTGTTTGGTTTTATTTTTTAAACCATTTTCCTAGATTTAACTACATTATCAGCTCATTAGCTAATTTTACTAGAAACCCCTTAGACTGGAAATGTAAAGGATAATTCTGCTATAGTAGGGCGAGACTTCCGCGTTCAGGAAATGTACCTGACAACCCTTTAAGGATCGATATAGAAGCTACATTTATTTCCTTTGTCTGAACACATTTGTTCACTTGAACGTTAAAGCAAGGTGAGATCTGAACTCTACAGTGGTTTTCGAATGAGCCGCTGCTCAAGGTGTTAACGGCCCGATGCCTTTACAGATGGACACCAGCTGTACTGAACTGAAAATAGTCCAGATCCTATTAGCACAGGATTTGTGCAGTATGACTGACTGTCTTGGAGTAAGCAGTGTGGTCAATTAGAATTCTAGTAAGATATTGATGCGAGACAAGTCAATTAACCCTGTATATCAATGCATAATTTTGAATTGCAGAGAATTGTTAGACCTAATGTTGGTGTGAAGTTCAAAAAGGATTTTGTAATCACTTTTCGGTTCTTTTGAAATGCACAGGGTAAAAAGAGCACTACAAAACACCATAACAATGAATCAAAATTCAGTGGAGAGGGAAGGATGCATTTATTTCTAAAGGGAGTCACAAATTCTGTACTGCTACAAGACAATAAGGCACAACCAAAAAGTGTCTTTAGAACATAGACAAGGGTCCCTCACAAACTGCTGGTGAAAGATAAAACGAGGTAAAGTTTAGAACTGTGCCAGCATTTTCATAAATCATGTAGTACTATGTTTTAAAAAAAAAAAAAAAAAGTGCCCACTGAAAATACATACATTTGAGTGAATGTTGAATGAACTAAAAAGAAAAATGTTACATAACCAACATCACAAGTACAAGCTGTGGTCCTCTCCTGATTGATGCAGTTGGTCTGAAAACTGACATTTAGATGAATAAAATACAAAATCAATATAAAGTGCAGCTGCCAACTGACATCAACACTTTAATATAAATACTGATAATCTATACAAGGAAGTTTAAAAACAAAAAAAAAAACACTTTGAATCCAATACTTTAAAATGTTCCACAAAAATAAGCATATCGGAATTCTGTACATTCCTCAAGAACATGCCCAATTTAAAGAGACTAAGATCCTCTTCTGCACATCACGCTTCTGGGTTAGTTTTTTCTTAAATGCAGGACTTATACAACCTTTAAAAATTCTGTGCACTGTCAGGACCAGTTTAAAAATGTAACAGTAGACAAGATAATACAAACCAACTACCCACATTAGCAAACACTGAATGCCACAAAGAAGCAAGCTGGTAATCTTCAGTATATGCTGGTGCCCCGCTCTGATGTCTAGTGTATACTGACCAAAAATCTGTTAAATTGAATAGGGTTTTTTGTTTTGGAAGAACCTTTTGAGAACATATCCTGACATATGTTAGCATGCAAGGCAGTGTTCGGCCTAAAATGCATGTGCTATGAAGGTCTAAAAGCGGTCTTCGCAACCACACTCAAAGCGCGTACAAAACCATACACCACAATGTCAAACACACATCCATGAGTCATACTGGGAAAGCTTCATCATCGGTTGTTCTAGTCTTCACAGTGAGGATTCAGGTTCTACTACCACACCATTTGGCTCAGTCACCTTTTTGGAAGAGTTCTCCAAATCTATGGAGTCCAACTCTTTAACCTTTTTATCAGCGTTTTCCGTTGCTTCCAGTTCAATGGCTTGCTTCCCGTTCGCACCAGCACCACTGTTGTCTTGGTTGTCCTGCGGTGCTTTGTTGAGCTCCTCCATCTCGGTCTCGGTAATGGCCATCTCCATCTTGGCTGGAGGGTCAGGCTGTTGGGGCTTAATTTTGATGAAGAGCAAGTTACAGATGGCAATCACAAGGGCAGAGAGGACCACTTCACACCCAGCCAGCAGGAAGACATGCATGTAGTTTTTTGTGGCATCCAGAAGGCGACCTGTAAAATTAAACAAGAGAACAATGATCTCTTGGCTGGAACAATGGCTGATTAACTTCCCATATGAATTGGCCATGACAGGCCATTGGGGAAAACATGCCCATTACCTATGAACAGCAGCTATGATTATTGAAACACCTATTACAGTACATCTGCGCTTTGTTTGATTGTCTAAAGCCAAATAAGGAGGAACCATATGGTATTGTAATAGAATTTTCTTTTTTTTGGACCATTGGCAGAATATGTACAGATCTTTGCTAGGTAATCTGCAAATCGGATATCAATAATCAAAAGTACATAAAGGTTTCAGTTTCTTTAACATTTATTCCAGTTCTTTCAAATTTGGAATTAAACTGAAGCAGCTAAATATTTACTTTCATATTGTGACATCTAAAATGTAACCAATTATCAAAAAAAAAAAAAAAAAAAAAAAAAAAAGTTCCATCCAATGATTGTAGATTGGATGGAGGCAGATCTAAATACAAGCTTGACCTTGACTGTAAGAAAGGGGCAAAGGTTACGACAAGCGATTAATCTGTGCACATTTCATCTTTTTTTATGCCGCTGCATAGTGCAATATTTGTGCAGAAGTGCGAGAACTGTCATTTAGTTAATATGCTTAAAGATTTAACAAAAAACAAAAACAAAAAAAAAAAAAAAAAAAAAAAAGCTGTTTGTTATAACTGTAGCATGGAATGTTGCACAACAGGTGATTTTTTTTATAGGTATAAAAAAAAAAAAAAAAAAGTTATGGTTTTGCATTTTATTATTTGCATGCTCTTGGCAAGTGAGCAAAGGTAGCATGAGATTTAACTGATTGTAAATTCAAACTGTTATGAATAAGACTAGCTACACTTCAGACATGTAAATGTATATTTTAGTTAAAGCTTATGACTTGTAACCTTTTTCTTCACCAGCACAGAAACTACAGAAAACAGAAAATAAACTGCAGAACTGACCTGCTCCAGGTGGTCCCACCAACACAGCAATGGCTTCGACCAACAGCACCAAGCCAATGGCACTGGAGAACTTCTCAGTTCCCACAATGGCCATCAACACTTCAAACTGTAAGGCGCCGACCATGCCATACGAGATACCAAAGAAGATGCAGAACACTACTAGAGCTGAATAGTCTTTGGCCATGGAGCCGACAAGATCAGTGATGCCATTGAAGAGCATAGCAAAACTAAAGAGGTAAACGACTCGTGGCCTCACCCACTTGAGCCCAGCGATGATGCCGCATGTGGGCCTGGCGAAGATATCAATAAACCCCAGTATGGTGAGCAACAAGGCAGACTTGGTGTCCTCATTGCCCAGTTCCTTGGCATAGCTTACCACAAACACAGGAGGCACAAAAAGACCAAGCACCATAATGGCCGCAGCCACCGTGTAAATCACAAAGCCACAGTCTTTAAAGACGGTGAAGTCAAGAAGCTTGGCCTTTGGTTTGGGTTTCGTTTCCTGTTCTTCCACCTCGCTTTTTTTCGGTGCTATCAAGGGCCTCATGAGGGCTCCACATGCACAGCAGTTCAGTAGCATCCCTCCAAGTATGAGGAAGCCTCCACGCCAACCATAATTGTATTGAAGAATCTGGCCGAGAGGAGATAAACAGCACAGAGCCACGGGACTTCCAGCTGCAGCCAGGCCATTGGCCAAGGGCCTTTTCTCACTGAAATATCGGTTCAGCATGATCAGGGATGGCTGAAAGTTCAGAGCAAGACCCAAACCTGGAATGCATCAAGTTTTAGAGTGTTAAATGTTGAAATTAAGCATGTCAGCATTTCATAAGCATTTCACAAAACCGTGCTCACCTGTTATGACTCCTGTGCAGAGATAGATGTGAATGATGCTGGTTGCAAAGGATGCCATGATCATACCCAGTGAGGCAAAAAGGCCCCCGACCATCATCACAGGGCGACATCCAAAACGGTTCACTAGGATGCTGCATAGGGGCCCTGCAACACGCAAACCATCCAGGGATATTAAAAAAATTAAAAAAAAGATCAGGAACAATTAACATGCTGACATTGTGCCAGTCTAGATCCACATAATATTCTCATCCATCTCTGCTGCCAGTGGAGATCCATACCTGTGCCATAAAGCATTGCAAGAAGAATGGAGGAGATCCAAGCGGTGTCACTGTAGCCCACACCAAACTCCCGGATAAGCTCTTTGAAGAAGACGCTGACCGCTTTGGGAAATGCGTAGGAGAAACCAGTTATGACGAAGCACCCGAAGAGGACAGCCCAACCCCATCCTCCATCCGGTGCCTTGACCCCACTGTTACCAGTGTCAACAACTGCTCCACCCATGATGCTCAGTACAGGTCAGGTCTCAGCTGCAACAAAAAGCGCATGAACAGTGCTTATTTCTACAGTAAATGTAATCTGATTGGTCACTTTAAACCAGAGGTCTTCAACCCTGCTCCTGGGGACCCACTGTCCTGCAGAGTTTAGCTCCAACCCAAATTAAAGACAGGTGAAGCCAATCAAGCTCTTCAGGATCACTTGTTGAAAGTACACAGGCTAACAAACTTCCTGAAGATGTTGTCATCTTATCGGTGATCTCCTCTCTAATTTCTAGACTTTCAGCAATGTAAAAGAGAAGAATAAAATGGGAAAGTGATTTGAACAAAGTTTTTTTTTTTTTTTAAAGCAAGCAACTTAGCTTTTTATAGATGCATGTGCTATGACAGAATGGTATTCTTCCTATATTGACCTTCTTAAAGGGCAAGACTGCTCCATGACTAATTAAACCAGGGGTGTCCAAAGTCCAGCCCTGGGAACCTGTCGATTTAAATATTACATGTGGCCCGCCACATATAATATACAAATCATGCAGTTTGTCAACACAAAGGTTAAGGCACTAGATTTTAGGCCAGGTGTAACAGTAAACAGACAGCCCAACCCCATCCTCCATCCAGTGCCTTGACCCCACTGTTACCAGTGTCAACAACTGCTCCACCCATGATGCTCAGTACAGGTCAGGTCTCAGCTGCAACAAAAAGTGCATGAACTGCTTAATTCTACAGTAAATTTAATCTGATTGGTCACTTTAAACCAGAGGTCTTCAACCCTGCTCCTGGGGACCCACTGTCCTGCAGAGTTTAGCTCCAACCCAAAATAAAGCTCTTCAGGATCACTTGTTGAAAGTACACAGGCAGGTGTGCTGAAGCAGGCTGGAAATAAACTTTGCAGGATAGCGGGTCCCCAGGAGCAGGGTTGAAAACCTCGGCTTTAAACATAAATTGAATACAGCTTGTGGATCATTAATGCTCAACTGCCAAAATCATGCTTCATTTATTGAATATCCCTATACAGCAAGATCTGTTCAGTTTGCCTGGCACACTGGATTCACACCTTTTAGTCCATGATTCACACACTTCCTCATTCATGTTCTTGCCAAGAGCTGCTCCCAGTTCTGGGTACAATGTTTTAAATACTCACCAGTATCACAACAAGGAGTTTCTCAATTCTGATCCTGGAACACTACCAACACTATACATTTCCCCCCCTTATTTTACACTTGGGGGTTGTTCAAAGTTAAAGTCCAAAAGGTGTAATGTTGGGGGTGCTCCAGGATCAGAATTAGCAACCACTTATCTAACCTACTATGCAATGTGTGCCCTTTCAAATGTCTCTCAACAGGAAGCGCTGTCAGGCAGCTGTTGGCAGCTAACAAACTTCCTGAAGATGTTGTCATCTTATTTGTGATCTCTTCTCTCATTTCTAGACTTTCAGCAATGTAAAAAAAAAAAAATAATAAAATGGCAACGTGATTTGAAATAGATTAAGTTTTTTTTTTTTTTTTTTTTTTTTTAAAGCAAAGAACTTAGCACATGCAGCTATAAAAAGATGTGACAGAATGGTATTCTTCCTATATTGACCTTCTTAAAGGGCAAGACTGCTCCATGACTAATTAAACCAGGGGTGTCCAAAGTCCAGCCCTGGGAACCTCTCCATTTAAATATTACATGTGGCCCGCCACATATAATATACAAATCATGCAGTTTGTCAACACAAGGTTACAGCACTATATTTTAGGCCAGGTGTAACAGTAAACGCTGCCATTTCTGTTGCATATGAGAAACATTAAACATGCCAAAAGCAGAACAACAGCACTACTCATTTAAATTGCAACACAGATCATTTATTAGGTCGGTCCAAAAGACACCAATAACCACCAAGCAGCGCAGTAAGATCCAGTGAGAAGCGTTGAATTTGCCAAAGAGGTCTCCGATACAAACCACAAATGTCTTAAAGCCAGTTAAAAGCCAGATGAAACAACGCTGACAGTCTTAACAACAATGACACGAAAAACATTGTACGACAATAATCCAGTTAGAATACTTTTCAATCCATAAAAATCACCAACATTTACCATGGATTTACTGTAGTAACACTACCATGGCAGAAATGTGGGCCATTCATATCAAATTTATTAATGTAGACCTGTATTAAAGGGGTAATAAAATCTAGGCCAAATTACAGAAGTTTTTGTAAGCTTGCAATTTTGTGCATTTGGATTTATAACAAATGTTTATAGACTAAAGAGCATAAAGTCATTCTACATACAATAGAACCTATATTGTTACTTATTACTATGGTAGTGAGGTGTCATGTGTTGTTTTACCTGTCGTACTGTGATGCCAGAAGACCAATAGTTAAATTTTTAAAAGAGCAGAGTTCTCATCACAGTCTCACTCATAGTTCTAACGCAGCATTTAAATTTTACCCTTTAAAATTGTACAGATTAAAAATAAATTTACATTGAATGCCAACTCAAGCTACTGTATCCACAATGTCAAATCTGCCCCTTTAAAAAAAAAGAGACTGATTAATGAATGCTCAATAATACTCATTTAAAAGATGAAACACATCACGCAGTGGAAATTAGTTGATCAAGAGCTATGATGTAGAAAAGCTGCATTAGGTAAAAGAAAGACATGCAACCAACGTACTGTATGTGCAACCTACCTCGCCTAAGGTCTCTGAAAACTGACTCTCTCACTGTTTTAAAGCTCACACATATCTACCTCGCCTAGGGCAGGGGTGGGGCTGAGAGGGGAACACCTCTAGTGAAAAAAGCTCTGTACCCAACCAGAGTCATGATATCCAACCTAAATTAAGACCCTGACATTTCCCCATGTGGTACTGATTGCAATGACCAGAATCACCTCCCATGCAGTTAAAAAGTAACTTGTGTTGTGTCTATTCTCATTTTACATGATGTTTAGCTGTTTATACAGAATGTGTAGTTGGGATTTAGGTTAAAGAGGAATTATGTAGGGTTAAGATTCATTTTAGAAAGGCCATTGAATTTGTTTGTCTGAAGCAGGGCACAGCTGGCACTGGCTCGTTGTTAATTATGAACGCTTCTTGTCATGTCCATACTAATTAGTGATTGGACTGACTAGGCTAATTCTAATCTGTCAGTCACAATGCATTGACAAGATTATTTTGATTTACTGAATGAAATACGTATATCTAGGTCTATGTGTGACACCTCTCCTAATAAATTGATTTCAGTTTTTATGTTTATGAATGATTCTGGATATAGTGATATGGTTAGGTATTCTAAGAAGGTAATTAGGTCTTCCCCTCTAAAAATAAAGGTTCTTAAATGTTTCTTTGGCGGGGTGTATGGTTCCATGAAGAACCTTTAATATCCAAAGAACCTTTCCATTGCACAAAAGGTTCTTTAGACTATAAAATGGTTCTTTAAAGAACCTTTCACAAAACGGTTCTTTAGGGAACCAAAAATGGTTCTTCTATGAAACCCCCTTTTTGGTTCTTCCTGGCACATTTATTTTTAAGGGTATATACGCCTTCATCGAGTGTGTCTCAATCAGTTCCCTAGCTCATGAAACAGTATATCATGTACACAAATCCTGGCACTAGTAAGGACCCTGGCTCACTACACATTGGAAAATTGATGCTTCCTGGTTTTTTCTGTGCATTGAGGGATTTTTCAGGGAGTGAACATTTCAGTGTACTGGAAAGATTTAGAGATTGAGACAGCCCATAAAATTGCAGAACCCCTGATCAGTGCCCTGGCTGCGTTTAATTTTTAGACATACACTTGTGAACTTTCCTAAGCATTTTCCCCTCGGGAGAATCCTCGTCGCCATTTTCAAGTGCGTTTAACTTCGTCAAGTGGGTGAGGGAAGTGTCTTTGGTCTTTGTGTAATTGTTTTTATATATTCTCTAACAGCCCAAGCATACATTCATGCTTATAGAATGATGTGTAAAACAAATTCATAAGGAAAAACACTGTAAATAATAAATCAGCTCCATTGCGGATTCTAAGTGATCAAGGGCTTAGGGCGTTCCATGGGTTCCGCCCAGTGGGCACTAGTGCAACATGACACTAGTGTAACATGACATACATCCGAGTGAATGAGATGGAAGGTAGTTAGCAAAGGTAAAGGCATAAAAAAAATTGGACTTAAACGCAGCCCCTGACTACTGAACAAAAGAGCTGATTGAAACGCACCCATCCTCTGACCTTGCTCCCCCTACAATACTCTACATAGGTCATTGGTTCTGAATATAACACACCTGATTTATATCATGAACATAGTAGTAGATGCCCCAAGACCTGAAATAGATGTGATAGATAAGGGAATTAAGGTTTGAATCCCCCTCAAAGGACATATAATGTTTAATAGTAACAGTGTCTATTTTTTTTTTTATGTATTTTTTTTAATTAAAAATAAAAATGAATTGCTTTAGGTAGTAACCATGGCAACAGTAGGCTGCTCAAGCACTTTGGTTAATTTCACTATGGGACACATAGATACAGTCATTATTTGGTAGTCCATTATAGATTTAAGTACATACATAATTATCATGTGTTTTAAAGGTTAGCTAGCATCGACTCTCCAGGAAGTCACTGTATAATTCGAACACTGAATAATTCAATGAACTAATATGTGATTCTGTGTCTAAATATTTGTATGAAGAGCGTCTGATGCGCTACGACTCTGGTCTACGTGCTAAACGTGACATCTATACTCTCTCCTCCACCAATAAGCGCTGACACCGGGTATACCATCAAGTATAAATATTCTCACTTAAACAATTTGTAGCACCATTGCAACCACATCAACTCGAAGATTAAACTGCATTAGCCTACACTAATATCTGACCATCACATATGAAAATTGTATCGGTATGTGGATTATTCACGACATGTTAGGGATGTTATTAGAAATGTTTATATCCTATAACACGATGTAGCCTGTATTTTAATGATAAATGGACACAAGAATATTCTTTATGTTTCTGTACCAAAACATGTTACTTTAGTTTTCATCAGTCAATCAATCAATCAATCTCCATAGCAGCCCACCGGCATTCAGCATCCCCACACTGCCCGACGCACGCGCAAAATCACCCAATCATTATCTCATAACACATGTTGACATATTTAAAACCGTCAGTCCTAATATAGCCTACATACCTTAACGATACTCTGTGATTAAGGTTATTTTCTGATGATGCCCTCCTGGGACTAGGACCACCACGTTCGCACGGCACGCATCTTTAGAAGAAGCACTTGAATGGGACCTTCTCATCTGACTGTAGCCTGTTCTGTCACCAGTGAATCATAGAGTCACGCTGACGTGCAACCAATGATGAAGCTGTGTGTGAGGGCACTACGTGCGTTTCCCCACTCCTCCTCTCATCCCTATTCAAACCATGTGCTTAGGGGATTTAAAGGGGATTTATGAACCTTACCTCGGTATATGAAGCATCGGATTTGTTCCTCGCTATTATGTTAACTGGGTGCTGAAGAAAAAACATTATTTGACAGTTTTCCCCTCGCACATAATAATGTGGCACACATCACTGTGACGCAGTAAAATTTAAGAGTTGCAAAACAGGGTTATGACACTTCCGTGCAATTCAGCAATCTGTCATGACCGACACAAAACACCTTTTTAGAAATACCAGCATGCTAGTTAGGTATGTTTTGAAGCAATGCAGCTGGTTTGAGCTGGTCCTTAGTTAGTCATGAGTTGGAGCTAGTTTCTTAGGATCAGCATAAACCAGCTCATGACCAGCTAAGGACCAACTTAAACCAGCTGCCATGCTTCAAAACACACCTAACTAGCATATGCTGCTTTTTTTTCAACAGGGAAGGCATCATTTATACACTAAGTAGGCTACAGATACAAATTAGAACGTGACAGCAGGCAGGTAGAAACCACGTGAATCAGGTGTCTTATTTCTTTTTGCGTCAGCTGCTTTTGTACGGTTTTTGTAAGCCGCAGGAAAAGTTGTGTCACAGCCAGGTTTGGAAAAATACTAACCAATGTACAATGTAGATGCAAAACTGTCTGAACTTGTCAGGTTATAATTATGGCAGGGAGGTATACAATGTGCACAGAGGTGTCATAGTTTGGGTAAAACTTTTGTACTTTGTCAGTAAATTAGTACACACACTACCAAAAATACTATTTTGATACCAGATAAGTTTGATACCAGATGTTTTTTAAAGAAATATCGGAAACATTTTATAACTTTACGATAAGCGTGATGCTGTTATTGCGGGAAATAATAGTCATTCCAAAAATAGAGCATAATGAGAAGTGAACACATAATTTCCTCCTTTCAAAGTAAGCAAATGACGTTCAGTTGTAAAAATGACGCTCTAAACTCCTGTGCGGACTCCTGTGGTTCATCCCAGTAGGCGGATGTTACTGCAGACGCGTTTGTTTCTATGGAAACTTAGTTGTGGTGGTGGCGCCGAGTTAGAATTTATGCTATTCCCTAGCTGGTTAGCTAAGCTGACCTTAATGTTCAGCGCAAAGTATTTTAGACCAGTTCAGCAGCTTCCTTCCAGAGTATTTGTTTATTTTAACTTTTACGCAGTTCCGGTCACTTTTATTTATGACAAAAGCATGACATAGCTGTGCTATGCAAGCTAACCGGAGAATATGCCACTTCATTCATTCTTGGGCTGACGTGAAGGTAACGTTAAACTAAATAACTTTTAATTTAGTGAACACACAAATTAAAAATGTTCGTGAATTTCTGCTTGTTTTGCTTTCATATGAGCTATCTCTAAAAACTGACAGTTCAACGTTTGTTTTTCTTGTAGCTGCACGTGCACAAATTTTATGTAATTTGCTTCATTCTTTTCAGATCACAAAGGATCTGTGGCATCATCAGATACCTAATTACTGACTGCTAGAGATAATATCTTTACACATAAACACACACACCTGAGTCACTATATTTGTGGGGACTCTCCATATGCCTAATGTTTTTATACTGTACCAACTGTATATTCTTTCTATACCCTTACACTAACCCTACCCATAAACCTAACGTTACCCATCACACAAAACTTTCTGCATTTTTACATTTTCAAAAAAGACTAATTCTGTATGATATATAAGCTTGTTTCCTCTCAGTTTAGTCCCCGTGAGTCTGTGTGCATTCAGGTTGAAGTCACTACGAGGATAGAAAAACGTGTATATACACACACACACATATATATATATATATATATATATATATATATATATATATATATATATACACCAATCAGTAGTGTTGTAGTCAAGACCACCTAATCCGAGACCGAGACAAAGACAAGACCAAGACTTTGAGGGGTTGAGACCAAGGCGAGACCGAGTCAAGATCAAGACCAGACCAGCATTCCTTAAATTTGTAAAGATCCACATTACTGCCTGAGAAATTACTTATTTTTAATCAATAAACATAATTAGAATAAGACGCTATAGAGCTGTTATACCAATCAAGTGAAATCATTAACAACAAAATTCATCTTTGCACTGGTGGTGGTACAGAACATGCATCTGAATTGGTAAATTACAAATGCATAAGTAATGTTGAGAATAATGTTTACATTTTTTTTATTTAATTTTTGTATAAAAGCAATATAATGTTTGCAGTCATGCTCAAATTTATGAAAACAGCTCTCTTGCTCTTGTGATATTGCTTAATTATATCACGTTATAATATAAAAATCCAGATCTCATACAAATACTTTTTTGCAACAATATTTTGAATTTTGTGAGCATTTGTATTAACTTTTGTGTCATTTTGACACAATCCCTAATTTCTGAACTGGCACAAATAAATGAAATAAGTTATTGATTGCATCTAAAGCAGTAAGTTTTACATCCAATCACATTAATGATGTTAATAATTAAATCAGACAATGCACCGGCAATTTAATAATATCTCAGCTGTTGTGGTCTTGACCGGTCTTGAAACAAAATCACAAGTCCTCTTGAGACCGAGACAAGACCGAGTACAAATGTGGTCGAGAATGAGAAAAGACCAAAACCTTCAAAAATTGGTCTTAAGACTGGTCTCGAGTACTGCAACACTACCGATCAGGCATAACAGGTGAAGTGAATAACACGTATTATCTCTTCATCACGGCACCTTTTAGTGTGTGGGATATATTAGGCACAATATGTCCTCAAAGTTGATGAGTTAGAAGCAGGAAAAAATGGGCAAGCATAAGGATTTGAGCGAGTTTGACAAGGGCCAAATTGTGACGGCTAGATGACTGGGCCAGAGCATCTCCAAAACTGCAGTTCTTGTGGGGTGTTCCCAGGCTGCAGTGGTCCACAAAGCAAAAATGGTTCAGGAATGGTTTGAGGAGCACAACGAGTTTGAGGTGTTGACTTGGCCTTAACTTACAGGATCTTAAAAGGATCTGCTGCTAAAATCTTGGTGCCAGAGACCACAGCACACCTTCAGAGTTCTAGTGGAGTCTATGCCTCAAAGGGTCAGGGCTGTTTTCGCAGCAAAAGGGGGACCAACACAATATTCACACAGGTCATAATGTTATGCCTGATCGGGGTGTAATATTTAACCAGTTTATGGCTTTATATGATGTGTGGGGTTTCATTTAGCATGTTTATTTCACAATATCCTTTTGATGGGAACTTTGTACTTTGTAATTATTTCTTTTATCTACAGATTTGCTTAACAGGATGTCAAGTCTTGCCGTGTCCTGTTGTTCAACATCTGCTTCGTAACAATGCAGGAAGCTGTTGACCTGGAGGCCCAGCTGGCTTGTAAAGAAAGAGAATGGAAAGAACTTCAGGCTTTGCGGATCCGACAACTAGAGACTGCTCTAAATGAAGCCACATCAGAGCTGTCCACCCAGAGAGAGTGTTTCTTCCGCTTGCGTGATGACTTCAAGTATAATCTATGTGTGTTAGAGGAGAGGGACAAAGAGCTGGAGCGTTATGATGCCTTGGCAGCCCGTGCTCAGACAGAGGACAGTGTCAGGCGGGAAGAGGTCAGTGAGCTGAGGATTGAGATAGCAAAACTTCAGGATGCCCTGGAGGAGCAGCGGAGGGTGAAGGAGGACATAGAAGTGCAATATCAGAAGAGGGGAGTCGAGCATAGAGTCAAATTGGAAAAAGTCCAGAAGTATGACCTTGTTTCTAAATTGCATATTTTTTTTATTTTTTTGTGTGTAATATTGATGACATTTGTTCTTGCTTTTTAGCATCATGGAAAGTGAGATTCAAAATCTCAGGGAGGAGAATGAAACATTGAGGCGGGATCTCCAGCGGCGAATCAGAGAATCTGATGGGGAGCTGGCACTGCAGAAACAGGTATGGCTGTCACCCACAAGATATTAGACACAAACTTGCTGGTGGCATCCATACATGTTTGTACATTTGTTGAGTTCAAAAAAAGTTTACATATATTTAACTTGACACGGCACTGTACTTAAGAAAGAAGACAAACAGTACAAGATGCAATGTAATGGCCAAACACATCTGTCTGCACATGAATGGCTTTAACATGCTAAAACCGACTGCCACAAAAAAAAAAACTAGACATCTATTGTGACCCATCCCTAAATGTAAGTTACAAAATCTAAAGCTGAAACATCTTGCATATTTAGAGTTATGGTGCTGTTTCTGGTCTAAAAATTAATCCACAAAGTGTATTTCCTGGGATTAATGCCAGAACATTGTTATTTAAAGAAAAAACAACTGACATAAAAGGATTCCATCTGGTAGGAGTTCTTAGTCTTTGAGCTGTGTCAACTAATCACTAAAGCAATCCTCACCTCACTCTGTTAAGTAAAATGATAAGGCCGTGAAGGACCACAGATAGTGTTGGTGAACCAAAGCTATTTATGCTGTAGTGCATTCAGGTCAGCTCCAAAATAGGTTATTGTTCAGTGTTGTTGTCATTTGACTTTTGACATTTGAGTGTTGTTTATGCACAGGCATATAAGTGTTTCATAAAACTTTTTATGACTGAAAGATTGGCTAAAAGTGTAATTTATATACAGTAGGTGTTGTAAATTGCAATCCACAACAGGAAATGATGGCAGATTTTGACAGTGAAATGAGGAAGCGGGAGCATGAATTCCATCTGAAGCTGGACGAAATGAACAGTGTGGTTCTCTCTCATGAGCTCAAAGTAAGACCCACACCCCATCAAACCTCATTTTGTTAGAGGTCAGGGCCATTTTAGTCTTGCATAGCCAGACCTTCAGACTGACAGCAGAAGGTCTGGTCTCATTAGCACCTTCCATTGGCCAAGGACCTCCCAGAGGCCATCTGACTGACATGTAAAGCAACCAATAACAGTTGTCACCGTTTTGTTCCACGTCATGTTTAGGGGCGTGAAAATGTAACGTTGATGTCCCTACAATAACAGACCGGTGTGTAAAACTCTTGGACGCATTTTAAAAAGTCTACGCCGCGAACATTACATACTTCACATACTTTTGAAAATCTTTTGATGCGCGCTCGTTGTCACAGTTGTAAACACATCAGCGTTTTTCTTCCATGCTGGGGTTTGGCGTCACAGCATCTTTGTTTCTAGGCGGACCGTTAAAGAGCGCAACACACACGTCTCCCGGAAATCCTGTAGAATTCAACCAATCAGATGACCAATCAGAAGTGTGCCATATGCAGACGTTCTGCCAGCGGTCTGTGGGCATGACGTCTGAGGCTGAGACTAGGGCTTTTTAGACCAGTGGTTATCAACCTTTTTGACTCCAAATTTGTACCTCCTGTACTTCTGTTGTAATAATAAAAAAATTGGCCCTTTATTTTTAGTGTTTTTAGCATTCTAATTAAGATTACGTTAATATAACTAAATTTCAATTGTTTTAAAAACACATCAGGACCCCCTGAATGTTTGCTAAGGGCCTCAGAGTGGACCCTGGACCCCTGGTTGAGAACCACTGCGTTAGACACTACATGGCTAAAAGTATGTGGGTGAATTGAAACGTCCACATGAATGATGAACTGGAATGCAGACGTGAGCTAGTGCACACTCCCCAAATGTCAGCGGCTAAATTCATACTCGTATCTCAGGGTTGTCTAAACTTGGTCCTAGAGGGCCACTGTCCCGTAGAGTTTAGCTCCAACTTGCTTAAGACCTTGATTAGCTGGTTCAGGAGTTTTTAATTGGGGTTGGAGCTGAACTCTGCAGGACAGCGGCCCTCCAGGAGCAGATTGGACAGCCCAGTCGTGTCTGAATGGAAGCACATTCCCACAGCCAGGTCTCAACTTTTTTTTGAAAGCCTTCCTATAATATTGGAAGCTGTTAGGGAGCTCATATAGGTGTGATGTTCAGGTATCCACATATTTTTGGCAATATTATTTATTTGACCTTTACAGTTGCGAGAAAAAGTATGTGAACCTGTCTGAATCTGTGCAAATGTGAATAATTTCTGCATGTTATTTGTTTATCTAGTACTGTCCTGAATAAGATATTTAGTTCACAAAACAAAAAAAATTGCTGAATTTATTAAAATGGCCCTGTTCAAAAGTTTATGAATCATTAATTCTTAATACTGTGTGTCGTTCCCTTTACCAGCTGGCATTTTGTATGATCTCTCTTATTTTGTTAAAATTATTCACAGTTTCACAGATTCTGCAAGCAGTTCACATACTTTTTCTTGCAACTGTATTTAACCCAGAGGTCTTCAACCCTGCTCCTGGGGAACCACTGTCATGCAAAGTTTATTTCCAACCTGCTTCAGCACACCTGCCTGTGTATTTTCAAGCGATACAGAAGTGTTTGATTTGCTGCTTCAAGTGTGTTTGATTAGGGTTGGAGCTAAACTCTGCAGGACAGTGGGTCCTCGGGAGCAGGGTTGAAGACCACTGATTTAACCAGGAGAAATATCTCTTTTACAGGAGTGTCCTGACCTGCTCCTGGAGGGCTGTTCTACAGAGTTTAGCTCCATCCCTAATTAAACAGACCAGAACCAGCTAATCAAGGCGTGCATCTCAATCAGATCCCTCGTTCAGTAGGCAGACCAGGTTGATCATTCTCCCTGGAGTCATTGCTGCACTGGAACATTTGCTCCCTAAAAAGTCCCACAATGCACCGTGAAAATCCGGGACTCAATACACATCATGTTAAATAACAAACAAATAATTTCAGAAAGATATCTGTGCTGCTTTTCTTCATAAATGTCAGTAGAGACATACAATGAGGACATTGTCATGTCTCCAGAAATAGAGCCATCAGTGTCCCAATGTGTAGTGAGCCAGGGTCCTTACTGTCCTTACCAGTATCCGAATGTTTGTGCACAATATACTAATTTACAATCTAGAGAGCTGAATGAGATGCACCCACAGTCTTCAAATTCCAGGCAAGTGTGTTGGAGCTAAACTCTGCAGGATGTTGACACTCCAGGAGCAGGATTGGACACCCCTGCAGTATAGTATATCTTAGTCTTATATAGTTGAAAGTAGCATATGATAGTCTTAGTAATTGGTCAGTTTGAGTTTAATTATAATATTAATTGTCCAGGAAAAACTATTGAGCAAAGAGCTGGAGGTCCATGCCAAAGCTCACAGCCAGGCCACAGAGGCCCTGCAGGCCTCTGAAGAACTTTACCAGCTGGCTCAAAAGGAGATTCAACACAGAGACTGGGACCTAAAGAACACCACTGCAATGAAAGACTCCAGGTAAACTGACACATGCATTCTAAACAAGTTTTCTGTTTTGATTTTTGAATGTTATAAGATCATGATTACTGTTTTACAGGATAAAAGAGCTTGAGGTCAAACTAAAACAAATGGAAAACAATTATAAAAAAGAGCAAGAAGCCTACAACAGGAAGTAAGTATTACATCTAGAATTTGAGATGCCTTTTCATAAAATAAATCCAGTTATTAAACATACAGTAAAAGCAAGTGACAGTCATTTTTAGATCCTAATGACAAAAAATAACTGTTGAGGTAATGAATATGAACCTTTCCTTGGTAAATCAACATGCATATCTCAGATTACTCTGGGTAGGCCAGCATGTCTTGCTCTGATATTTAGAAATTTGATATATGCAGGCATGCAGAGCTGGAACGAAGGTCTCGGGAGAGAGAGGATGCGCTGGGTCTCATGAGAGAGGCTCATGCCAGGGAGCTCAGAGAGGATAGGAGGAAAATCTCTGAATTGCAGACTCAACTGGACAGGATGATCCTGGAGCAGGAGAGGAAAGAAAAGAGCCATATAGATGACCTCCACCACAGAGAGCAGCAGATACAAGAGTAAGACATGTCAAATGTTCTGTGGTTCATTTTTACTTGCCAAGCTGTGGTTTGGAGTGCATATTATCTCTAAATTTATTAAAAATGTAAATTTTTCATGAAATGTCAAATGGTCCATCTGTATATGGAAGGCGATGCATTAGCTGTGGCTTCTGCTGATGAATAAATTAGTGTAAATACATTGAGAGGAAATGTGTGGGTGTCTCTTAGAATGGCTTTCTGAGCACTAGGATTATATAACGTTTAAAATTCAAGGCCTCGAGGTAACAAGTGCTACTAATTTTTCTGTGCTTATAATTGAATGTTCATAAATGATATATTTGAAATGCACAAGTTGACTGACAACATGGCTACTGTTAGACCTATCTATACTCAGTTGAGAGCCTTAACTTGTGTTTGGTACCACAGTTGTAACCAGATCCAACTTGGATTTTAATCTCTTATTTGATACCGAAGGCTCATAGTGCAGCTGGAAACAACTCGATCTGGCTGGGATACTTACATCACTCAGGTCTCCAAAGAAAATGTTGCCAAGGATACAGAGCTACTTTCTGCAGGGGAGAGAGAGGCCAAAGTGAGAGCAGAGCTGGAAAGGTGTAAAGAGGATATAGAGAGGTGAGGGGGTCACAAGACGAATAATTGCATACCTTCTTCTACACAGCATTAAATTAAACTTAATTATACTGTGAGAAATAAAAGTAGGGATACACCAATAATAAAGTTTTGGCCTATAAAATATTTTATTATATTTTATGTTATGGTTAACAAATAAATTACAGATGTTAAAAATCTATACTATTTTGTCTTAATAAATGTAAAAAAGTTATATATTTCAAATAAAATGTATGCATCACAATTATAATGTACACTAATATAATATTATAATGTACACATCTACATGTAAAAATAGGGGAAATGAGCATGCACAATTAAATATCCAATATCAGCCAATACCAATGAATAATAAAAAAAAAAAAACATTTCTGTCAGGTATAAGCAGCAGGTATCTAGTGGTCTGCAAAGGGAGCAGGCGCTAGAGCAGAAGAGAGTTCAGCTGGAGCTGGATTGGGAGCGGCGCTGTGAGGAGGTGCATTCTGAGCACTACCTGAGGAGCGAGGAGCTCATTCAAAGCCTTACTCAGGCCAGGGACCAGGTGAGCTGATGCAGACACCATAAAATATAGAAGTAAAGTAAAATAATAATAATAATAATAAAAGATAAAAAAAAATATATATATATATATTACCTGTGCAATGACCTCTATTTCCTTATCAGTTAGTGTTTCCCACAAGCTTCTGGACTTGATCTTGGTCAGAAGGTTATTCTGTTTAAGGAAGTAATGTTTTATGTTTGGGTATCTGCCCTAAGAAAAATGCTGAGTTGAGAGAGAAGGAACGAGAGTTGCTGGAGACGGTGGCATTGCTGAAAAGTGTCACTGTAGAGCGAGATCAGGCACTGCATGGAACCAAACCAGCACTAACTGGAATTCAGGTTAGACCACACGCAGCTTACTCCGTTACACCAATCAGACTGATATTTAATACTGCAAAGGAACCTGTTACCATTTAGAATCTGCTTTAGCTTTGGAAAAAAAACAAAAATGCTGTGATGACAGCTAAAGATCTGTTGGGTATTATCCTGTCCAACACTTCTCTGGGTTTCATGCCAATGTGTCTGAAGAGTAGGAGTCACACAGCATATGAAGCAAGTCATCTGACCCTGAGTTGCCCCTGAAAGATTGTCTCTGTCTAGTTGCTTAGAAAAGATAGTTTAAATTACTATTTAAAGGCGTGGTGGATTATGATTTCACTTTTTTAACTTTAGTTTAACTTTTAGCATAAACATGAGCTCTTGAAGCTCCGCCCTCTTCTTGAAAGGGGGCCAGAGGCAGTGGCTCATTTGCGTTTAAAGGGACACACAAAAACGTTTTTTGCTCGCCCTCAAAAAGTGACAATTTTGAGCTAAAACTTCACATACACACTCTGTGTCTGATGTCTCTGATGTCCCCAACATCAGAGACTTATTTTGCATCTTGTATAATGGGGCATTATAGGACCCCTTTAAATAAAACAGCAGACATTGTCCAAGTCCACATCATTTCTTTTTAAATCTTAAGACCTGCCCTGCCTTTTATTAAATAGCGATATAGACGGTATCTACTAAGTGCAATTATATTACAGCTATTATGAAGTGATATGTCATATTTAGCTGAGAATGGTGAAATGAGTTCTCTGGTTGTTCATATCTGTCTTGTCAGCTGTTTGATAGGTCATTTATCAAGAAACATTTAAGAGACTTTAAATAGCAAGTCAGCAGAAGATGCTTGGCCACTAACACAATGTTACTTTGAAAGTTCACAATCTCCCTGGACATGCCTTTCCATGGGAAAGGAAAGGTTATATCCCATAACACCACGTATCCATATATTCAGCACTGCATAACTAGTCTTATGTGTCAGCACTTTAAATTGCCAGCTGGCTTTTTTTTTCCTGGTGACCATAGTCTGACCGTAAAATTATTTTTATTCTTTTTTAGCACACATATTATTATGTTTGTGGTGTGTGTTCAGTCCAGTAATAACTTGTTGACTGATTCAAAATTCAGATCTTTAAAATTGTCAACATGCACAATCTCTTGCCTCCACCTAGTGGTAGCTTATTGGCTTAGACCATCGTCTGATTGTTTCACTACTGCAGATAAAGGCATCTGCAGTAGACCACAGCAGTTTCCCATCAGAAGAGATCAGGAGACTTCAGCAGCAGAACAGCAGTCTTAGAGCAGTGGTGACTGAAATGAGGAAAGAGATGGAAAACTTGAGCAAGCAGATGCCTGTAGCTCAGAGCCATAACCAGACCACAAAACCAGAGCTCAGCAGTGCAGGTAAAGTGGTCACCAGAACAATAAGGAAATAAAAGAAACTTATAAGAATATTTTATTTTATGACATTTTTCCCACTTTCAGAAATGTCTAAATTTGTTGGGGAATACTGATTAGGGTATTAGGGTGAATTAGGAATTTAAAATAATATCTGGAGTTAAATACATCAGAAAATAATTTAGATTCCCCCCAGTTTGTAAATTTAAGTTCCTAAACATAAGTTAGGGAGGAGCGAGCCCATCTAATCTTATCAATCAACAGCCAGAGTATATAAGCAGCTGCTTACCTCTCTTCAGTCTCAGCTGTTCCAGCATCCCTCCACCTTCCCAAACGCCACCTTCATCTTAGATACCTTGCCCTATGTAATCATATCCTATATTTAGTCACTGTGGGGGTATATCAGAGCTCAACAAACTGGTTAAAACAAGTCATGTACTTACAATGGAAATCACAATATCTTACCATGGATATTGAAAGAAATGCTTAAATTGTATTACTTGCATTTCTTTTAGGACATTTAACCGCCACCCTGTTGTATGACAGTGATTTGTCTGTTTCAGGGACTACAGACTACTGTCAAGCTTTGGAGAAAGAGATCCAGAAGCTTAAGGCCAAATGTCGTGATCTTGAGGAGCGGCTGGAGGAGTCTTCCAAGACAGTCAATACTGCCAACAGTCTTTCCCTTGCATTCCCTGTTTCCCCTGACAATGCTTACCTTCAGAACCACATTAGATCACTTAATGAGACCATAGGTAATTTAAAAATATGAGCTCAAACCTTCATCAAACATGATCTGTTATGTGTAATTTTGATTTGTGTCTTCTGTGCTTAAAGATGGAGTGAGATCTTGGTAGGAGCAGTGTTTTAAAGAGGAGTGTTTGTTTGCAGGTGGGCTACGAGTGGCGAAAGTAGCCAGTGCCGCTGCTCTAAAAAAACAGGAAGTGAGACTGGCTCACTTGGAGTCTGCTGTGGAACAGCTTACCCAGCAGGTATTGATTTTTCCCAGCTTAGCTTACCCTAAGCATCCAATAATTAGAAGGTCATAATATTATGTAATTCTTCTTTAGATGGAAACACTTTTAACAAATAACACTTTTACCAGTTAATTCAGTGCTTAGATTTAGTGTGGGGTCAGTATGCATGATGCTTTTTATGTGTTCTTCAGTGGCATTTCATGATCAGTTAAGCAGAGTTTGCTTTTTGAATATATATACTGTATATATGATTATATTTCTATTTCATTCAGTGTCACTCAAAACACATGGAGAATGAGAGCTTGCATCTAGAGCTGGCCAATCACAAGAGGGCAGCAGCAGCTGAAGAAGTGAGGCTTAAGCAAAGAGTGGCAGCTACTGAGCTGGAGTTGAATGAAGTGAGACGCGAAGCAGAAGAGTACCAAAAGGGCAGTTTGCTCCACAACCTGGAGTCTGTTTCCCTTGGAAACCAGGCAAGTTTTAACTATATAGAATTTTAATTTAAATAATACTTTGTAATAAATGCAAATAAAGACATCATTTTTTCTGCCTTAAAGAACCAAAATTATTAATATATTTTCCTAATTACAATTTATCTTTATTTAACAACAATATATTTGTGGCCAGGTGTCAGCACTGAAGGTTGACCTTGCAAGCAGAAGAGAGCCCATTGTCCTAAATCAGGTAGAGCACTTCTGTGCACCATGATGTATGTTTATTATTATATCATTAACATAATTATAGTATTGTCAGTATATATTACTGACATGAATTGTCTCTTATCAGAAGTGATCTTATCTTATTTATGGTTACCTAAACAAGAATGCTTGTCTGGTATTTAAGAGTGAGATGGTAAAGCAGCTTCAGGAAGAGAACTTGTCCCTGAGACATCAGCTGCTGCAGAGTTCAGCCAGAGGGGGCGTCATGGTTGATGTTGCTCTGCTTCAGTCGAAGCTTAAACGGGCTGCACGCTTGATCTCCAGCCTCAGTCAAGACAAACGGCAACTCATTGAAATGGGCAACAGGCTCCGGGCTCAGCTGATAGAAGCAGGACTGGAGGGTTGGTATTATTGGTTTTGAAGTGTACTATTTGGTTTCAGTAGTATTCTCTCCCAAAATGAAGTCAAATGTTTTAAATTATATAAGGAATTGTCTCTGGCTCAAAAGGGATATGAAGTAAAACAGATAAAATATATGTTATTTTGTGAAAGGGCACATAGGGTTAATTCCCATAATTCACCTCTCATTGTTATTCTGGTGCCCCATCACAATGGGTTGATCCATGTTTGTACCAAGAGATTAAAGAAGCTTTAGTTTGATTCTCAATAGAGAGCCCAATGCTTATTTGTCCCGGAAATTCTCCATGTTTTGTGAGTTTTGCCTTGCTTCAAAACGGCTTATGCAGCTGTTAAGCTATTATGACATATCACTTCATAATAGCAGCTTATTGAGAAGTCATTTACTGGCAAATATCAACAATCATTCAAAATGTTTACTTCCTACATCACCAGTTTAATATGTCCTGTGCATTTACAGCCAAACTTAACATTCAAGTTATTCAAATTGCCTAAATGGACATCAGGCATAAACGATCATCTTTATGTAAAATTCAAAATTTTTCATTCAAAATGTGCCCTTTAAAGCCTCCTCATGTAGTTATAGATGTTTCTTTTCTCAGTTCCACGACACTCAAAGGTCATTCTCAATACAAATGATCCAGAGCACAGCTTGGAAAAAGACCCCTCTCAACCCGACCATGGGGTGCAGCCAAAGAGCCGCTTATCTGCCCTGGAACAGCTACAGTACCAGCTAACCACTCAGGTGACTTAGGCAGGAGAGGGACTTTAATCTAAGCATGTTCACTGTATTGATACAGAGAATATATTTCATCATATTAATCAGTTTGGCCTGTGCAAATGTACTGAGCTGAAGATTTAGACACAGCTTTTATGCAATGTTATTCTAAGTCAAGGCCAGTGGAGCGTGGCAAAGGTCAGCGATCACTCCATTGTCAGATGCATGAAGATACATGGTTGAGCGTGATCACACAAGAATGAAATTGAAATACAGTTGTTTTGAATCTTACTTTAGGAGCTACAATATGCACAGAGCAATCAGAGTAAAAAAATGGCAATTATTGTCCGTCCACAATTCTCTGAGAGTGAGAGTTCAGAAAAACACCGAACCACCAACCCATGGGAGCCACCAGTCCAGGTACTATGACTTCACCACCCCATAAATATAATGTTCAAAAGATTATTGTCTGTGCATTTAAGAAATGAATTTTATTCAGGAAGGATTTCTCAAAAGTAAGTTTTATAATGTATCAAAGTTTCCTCCAAAATTTTAAGCATCAACACTGTTTTCAATATTGATAATAAGTACTTCTTGAGCACCAAATCAGCTTATTAGAATGATTTATGAAGGATCATGTGACACTAAAAACTGTAGTGGATGCTGAAAAGTCAGGATAAATTACATTTAAAAATGTATTCAATTAGAAAATAATTACTTTAAATTGTAGCCATATTTCACTATATTACTTTTTTTGCTGCTTTTTTGATAAAATAAATGCAGCCTTGGTGAGCATAAACAAGAGTGATTCTATTGTAATTATTTTTCTCTGTTTCTTCCTCAAGTCTGTAGGTAGTAAAGAAAACACTCCACCGCAGCGGAACCAATCAGAAGCTCCGGTACGACTGCCCGGGCCATCCCGCATTCTGCTGTCATCTACGGGCACCGATGATTCCCTAAAGGATGTGTGGCAGATGTTGGATCAAGGTTTGAGTTCCTCTGTGTTTTCTCCAAGTGACGAGGACAAAGGTGAGCACAAAAGTCATAAATAAACCACTTCAATCTTCAGACCATTTATATTCAAACATTTGTATGGCGCCTGCTATCTTGATAACTTAATAGGATGTTTAAGTACAAGTCAGTAAGCTAAAACATTACTAGGCAACTTAATTTGTAGTTCTCCTCTCATAACTAACTTTATATAATTTATTGACTGTTTAGCCATGTTGAATGAGTGAATAACTGCATGCGTTTCTCTGTGTGAAATTTCATCACTTGATTTGTCAAGGCAAAGGATCAGAATTGCTTTAATCATGACAGAGCTGCATGATTGATTTCAAGGCCAAATGAAAGTTGCCAAATCTATGGACATAATGTTGATAAGACCAGCAGTAACTTTCTTTATATTGTAGCTCTTTAAAGGCGGTCACATTAGGATGGTACATCAGTTGCATCAGACAGCTGATGAAGCCATTTAGATTGGCAAAATGTTTTCAATAAATAGAATACAAAGTCCATTTGCTTTGAATAAAAAAAAAAAATAATTCACCTCTATGCACCTTGCACTGACATTTGCATCATTTGAAAACCTTGGCACTGAAACAGGTACTTGCAATGCTGACTGATGCATTGACACACTGTCTGAAGCCATGAGCCCAGGCAAGAGGTTCAGTATCAGCATTGCTTCATAGTGCATCATTTAGTCCAAATATCAAATGATATTTACTTAGAGAGCATTTCAGCATCAATCATACACACTAGTGAATAGTTTTAATTATGCTCTGTCAGAAAGATGAAGTTGAAGAAATATACAGATGCTAACATCTTTGTATTTGTTTGGTGTCACATGATTTTGGAAAACAATTAGGTGGTTTAATCAAGTAAAATGTACAAAAAATGTTTCTTTAAAAGGTCAAATATTGTAATAAGTATTATTACAATACAATTTTACACCAGTTTTTTGTTAGCACCACCAAAAATATCAAAATTACTTAAAGCCACAATATGATTTTTCGCCGCTAGAGGTCGCTTATTTAAAACAAAGGCGTAACTTGATGACACCTTGATTTCGCAGAGCTTTGATTATGCCGCAGACAACGGCTTCCGCTTCTTCCAGTCTTGCTTATGTGGGGTTAACACAGAGCTGTTATCATATTAGATACATTATTTGAGTGTGTTTAAAGTTATGTTATAACGCTATTCTGTGCATTCACTCAGCGCTACTATGAGACACTTGTTGCACACTGCAGTGAGCTAGATCGATATTAGCCATGATAAAACATGGTACTCACGGTAAATCATGAAATCAAGATTTAAACAATAAGACTGTGTTGAGCTATATAACAATGATTCGTTTTCTGTCAATGAATACATACAAACAGTTGCGGAAATCGAGGGTAACGCGGTTATGATGTCATTGATAGGCGACGCACGGACACGGCCCGTGTCCTGGTTAAAATTGCTTATTTCTCTGGATTTAAACATTCTTGGAAACATTTGGGATAATGTAAGTACACAAGTCAACAAAATATATAATATATATTGTTCTAGTGGGTTTGGGATATTTTAATCCAAAGATCTTACATATTGTGCTTTTAATTCAGAAAATAAATTGAAAAGATGTTTATTATATAAAAGGTGAACTACAATGGAAACACATTTATTGAATAAAATCCCTTGAAGCGCAACAAAACCCTCACGTAACTTTGCCACAACAGAGAATGTGATTGGATAACGACTAACCAGTGGTCATTCTGAAATGACTGAGCTAAAGTTTGTCATCAGAAGGGTTGGGTATAGAAGCTCCCATAACTGTCTTAAACGTTTGCGTTCCCAAACACCAGGTATTTGAACACAAATCCAATTTTATGCATAAGGTAAATTCACAACTTTGGATAGAAACAGCTAAAGGCCCATTGTGCAGAATATATTTTTCTTTAAGCACTCTTCGCTCAAGTGCTTTACTCAAAGTCACAATAGTGATGCTTTGTGGCTACAGGGATCAAACCAGTAACTTTATGATTACCAGTACTGACTTTCAGCCACTATTCTATAGGAATTTACATTTTTAAATGAAAGATTTAAACTCTTGTCTTATTGTGCTCTCATGTAAAGTGGCTACGGCAAACAGAGGACACCCAGATATTAATCAGCCTCCTAATCCACTGGTCAGCGTGGAGGGCACCAAAGCATCACTCCAGGAAAAGAAGAAACAAAGTCGTACAACATTTGTACCTGCTAGAAGGACACGTCCTGCTGGAAATCAGGGCAAGATACGAAATTACAACAACAAAGACTGAAAAAGGCATGATCATTTTGGACAACCCTGTTTGAAGGACTATCCTATTTAAAGTTCTGCATTTTTATTTGTTCGTTTTGCATCATGCATGGGTTTTTTTTGTAACCTTTGTAAATGTTTTAATAAATGATTGAATAATTTGACCAGTATACACGTAATTATTTTATAATGAGCAGAATAAGAAAAAAAAAAACAGCAATATGTGAAAACAGAGCATGGGAAAAAAGTTTGGATTTCCAGACTATTCAGCTTTCTAAAATACAAAAATAAAAATTTCCAAAGATGTATAAAACTTTATCATACAAGCATAGTTTTTATGACAGATGTTTAGTGATCAACCATGACTGAATGAATTCAATGAGGACATTTTCTTTATGTCTGAAGTTCAAAAGTGAGTCTCTTGTTTACTCAAATGCCACTCAAACCAGCAACGAATAAAGGGGCAAATGATCATCTAAATCAGACTGTACTTTGCTGTTTGGTGATCTTGCGACATCAAACCACATTTACAGTATCCGACTGATGTGTTAGAAGTGAATACATGCAGGTTATCAATGTAAGAAAACCAAATAATAAAAAAAAACTGAGAAAATAAACATATTTACAGATGACTGAACTATATAGCAAATATAATGCTGAAAACAATGCTGTATGAACCATTTGTGTTAAATATGTTCTGAAAAAGAGGTTTGGCAATTTGAGTCTGGGAAAAGTATGGAATTTTGAAATTGAAAATGTGTAGGAACCCTGTTTGGTATAACAGTAATGTAGTTTTAATGAATTAATTATTAACGATTATTATTATTAAGATAACAAAGATAAAAAATATATATATATATATATATTTTATATATATATTATATATATATATATATATATATATATATAATACATAGAATACATAGAGAAATTATGAAGTCCGATAGGACTCCGAATAACTGTGGTATTTTAGTAGTATTTTTATAATTTGATTTATACAACGACACGTCACATTCTGTGTAATGTGTCTTTTTTTGACTTTCAGTAGCCCCTGTGCTGTCCAGCCCCTCATAATGACATCACAGCCGCAGCAGGTGTAGGATTCCACTCCTCCCATCGCATTGTCCTGACATCACCCTATCTCCTAGCAACACCCTTGCATTCATTCTGATTGGCTGGTTCTACACACCTCCGCTCACTGATTGGTCAATTTCTTTTCACTGGCAACCGTCGAAATGTTATGCACCGTCTCTCACGTGTTTCGGGGGCAATGGATATTTGTTATCATACGCTGAATTTCTACACAATTTTCAATTACCAGTTAAACCAAGAGAGTTTGCTATTGTTCTTGACGCGATTCCAAAGAGTGTGAAATCAATATGGACAATCTTTGTGGTAACATTTTCATTGATAATGTTTTAAAACAAAAATGTCGCATTAAGGATATAAGAAATGCTTTTCCTGCAGCAACATTGTTTTGGTCTTTATTTGGTGATTGAAAACATTGAAAAGGCCAAATAATTTTTGTGTTAATAATAAAATTAAGGAAGTGTCTCTGCTAAACATATTTTGGAAAGATTTAAGCTTAATCTTTAACATACCTGTGAATTTGTGCACTAGAAAAACGTTTTTTCACTGCATTTACTCAAGATTAATTTGGAAAGATTTGGAAACCTTTATTAATAGAAAACTGATATAAGATATAATGTTTTGAATACACAAATCCTGTTTTTAATTCTCAGAATGATAATTTGGAATGCAAAGAACAGCATATTATACAGTTACTGATTTTATTATGAAAACACAGAAGTGGGCTCAATGCAAACCAAGTTTTTCACATTTTGTAAATGACTTTAAAATTATATGTAAACCTTTTGGAACAAACAAAAAGCAATTAAAATATGTAATGCTTAGAAAGTTTGACATGTATTTTTTTTTTTTATTATTATTATTATTTCCTGGCAGCTAATGTCAATGTGATGTTATGAATATGTAATACCTCGTGTTCACATGGCACTGAATAAAATAAAATAATAAAACAAAAACGTGTCTCAAGAGCTCAACAGCGCCACCATAAGACACCCGGTACAACGCTGCCCTCTCATATAGTTTCCTCTGCATCTTACCAACAGTTAGATCTATACAAATATTAATATAAACGATGTACGCAGTATTTTTTCCCACATTTATAGTGTGCATATCTGAATACGACTGCTCTAGTTAAACTGAATCCTTAGGCATAAAAAAAACATGTTTTAAATAAAATAAAAACGCTTGAATACTCTTTAAGTACATAATGAATTGGGTAATATGTTCAGACATTGTAAACGGGTTGAAATTCTTAAAATAAAAAGACATTTTATTATGTTTTATAGAAAAACTTGAAATACTATTTAATTCATTTTGAAAACTTTTGTTCCAGCAAATCAAAGTCAGTGTGGTGTGTAAAAAAATAAATAAACAAAAATCACTATTTTGTTAAGAAACATTAGAAATACTTAAACAAAACAGCTTGAAAATGTTTGAAAACTACATGATTTTTTTCTTTCTTTTTTTTAGAGAATAGAGTTCTAAAAGATTTATCTCCTACATCTTTGAAATCCATCCACGTGCTGTATAACACTTAAGATGATGTTGCTCCCAAATCACAAAATATTTAAGTAGACTACCATACCTCACTATATAAATGTATCCAATCATTTTAATAGCTACTCAATGCCATTTCTAATGTGTAAATAAGTAATCCATACTTAGTAATGATCAATTAGGACAGACCAATATCCATGCTGTTTCAATACCAATCCAGTGTTGCATGCTAAATTTACCCGATTTCAGATTGTTTGCAAACCGCAGATACACGACCCCAGTGTCGCCTTGAACTTGCTCGATCAGACCCGTAAAGCAGAAATTTGTGCTGCTGTGCATGTGATCATGCCGGGATGAACTTTAGTAACCCAGGCTTTTCAGACGCTTTTTTCTCTGAAATCAGCCCATCACTGGCTGCGTCTACAGCCCAGCCTCCTCTCTCATTGGACTGCGCTTCAGAGCCAAACTGTCAGCCCATGTGGCGTGGCCATCGAGGATGTCAGACATTTAAATGAAACAGACACAGGGACTCAGAAGGGCGAGAGTAATTTTAGGGCTTGGCCAAGGGGGGAATCACGAAGCTCTCCATTCTGTACCGGGAGCCGACAAAAATAAAGAGGAGTAACGTTAACGTATAGAAGTCGACTCTGTCCCAAAGGATCTGCGTGAAACAACGTTAATCTCTACACACATCAAGGTAAGCGATCATATATTATTAATCGTGTCAGTGCTAGATCTGTAGTTTAACCAGATGCGCAGTGTTTCAGACATGCAAATTTAACATTGTTTTCTGTAACACCATGAAAAAAAATATATCTCAAAAGAACCCAAACGATTGGTTCTTTTGAATCGGATCTTTTCATTGAATCATGCAACGGCTGAATCACCAAATCAGTGAACAGAGAATTAAGAGCACTAAACAGAGGATTTGACTGATGATGAGTAGATGTATTTTGATAACCGAAAAGCAGGTTATCAAGCATTTTATGCATATACAATTTTATTAAAACACGCAAAAGGTTTTTATTTATTTATCCAGGATATGTAAATTAATTATAATGCAGTGCATATGGGATGTTGGGGCGGCGTAATAACGTAACTACGTCATGACGCAAGGAAATGCGGAGTCGCTGTTCATTGAAACAACCTGTTCGAAAGAATCGATCCGTGTAAATGACTCGAGCTTCCCATTACTAATTTCAACCGATTAATATTACACACGTATATGGTGAATACCAGCACACTCTTGCCTTAAAGTGACTTGGAAAGTGTTTAGCCGCAGGCAGCAGAGAATGAAAGCGTCTCGCGCTATTTCTGGGTGATTACACCACGGTTCATCTTTGCCTGAAAGAAGGCTTTATGCAATGAATCTTTCTATCTATAAACAAAAAAGCTATTAGACCCCACAGTAATGTAACATGTTGAGATGTAGACAAGTATCAGGACGGTCACTGACTAGAGCCAAGGCGGAATTTATCGCTCTTTCAATCTTCCTTGACAAGGTTTGGCATGTAACCAGTGTCACTGAGGACATAAAGATTTGGAGATGCTAGTTTTGTGTGGCACTATCTATAGTCTAGATTTTATTGCAGGAGTTTCTCTGCATGAACATGCACACTAGACATCTGTGTTTTTATTTTATTTTTGATTTTTATAAAATAACCCTTATGTTCAGCTGACTACAGTTGTGTTTACACACAGAGAAAAAAGGTGTCAAAATTGTACCTTATGGGTACAACAGCTTGTCCCTGCGGCAATACCCTTAAAAGGACATATTTGTACCTGTTTTACTCCTAAAAGGTGCATATTAGTACCTTAGAGTACGCATACACACCTTAAGGTACTTTGTTTGTGGTAGAAAGGTACAAATATGTCCTTTCAAGTGTACTGCCCCAGTGACAAACTGCTGTACCCATAAAGGTACAATTTTGACACCTTTTTTCACTGTGTATTTGGGGTCCCAGTGATGTATGGGTGAAAATAACGTGTAATGTTTTCCTCTCAAAATTCATTAAATATCTAATGTCCAAATTTAGTAAAACCTAGTAGACACAAATTATATATACAATAACAAACAAGCCATGCTTGACTGTCATCAAATATAGTAAAATTGGGGGTTGGGAAATAAGTAAATTAACAAAACCAAGATAAGCTGATAAAATGATCAAGATTTATCAGAAACTGTTATCAGAGAACTCACTGTGTGAGTGTGGCTGATGTTGTAAGGACTTTAAGGCTGTAATACTGTCGTCAGCTGATGACACAGTGCACCATGGGAGGTTGTTAATCAGAGCTGTAGCGAGGCGAGCGGTCAGCTACATCACTAACTCAACGGCTGCTTCGGATCTGGGTCAGGTAGATTACAGTCCCTTCAGAAATCTGTTTATTTTCTCACTCTGCGTTCTGCAAAGTATAAAGTTGTTGTATTGTGATTTAAATGTTAAATAATCAAAATGGTAATGTACTCCTGTAGTACTACTGTAATCTTAACCAGTTTAGTGAAGTCTGGTTCACCCCAAAATCAATATAGCTGTTTTGTGATGCTGGTTTATCTATAGCTTTGTTCAGTTTTTTGGTTCTTTAACATGTCTATATTGTACTATTGTATTAAATACTTTAAATGGCTCGCACACATGCACGTTTACAGACAAGCTTTTGCATGTGAGCACCTGCCCAGCAAAGACTCCATCCGGTTGTCACTATGGCAACAAAGAGCACTAATTCCTCCACTCAGACTTACCTGTCCACATTTACTAATTCTGTTTATGTAATTGTAAAGTATTCTTGTTCTCAGAATATAACTTTCCTAATTAA
Organism: Paracanthobrama guichenoti; assembly: GCA_018749465.1. Lineage (NCBI taxonomy): Eukaryota > Metazoa > Chordata > Actinopteri > Cypriniformes > Gobionidae > Paracanthobrama > Paracanthobrama guichenoti. The sequence goes on from CM031954.1 coordinate 7,178,665, forward strand.
CAAATGATGTGATTTTCATATACATTATGGTTTAAATCCACTCTCAATTGCTTGTTACCCTATCAGGATATTTTAAATGGCCTTTCATGTCTAAAATGATTATAAAAGTAGGCCACACGACATGCATTATATTTATATGATAACTTGTGTGAGAAATGACCTGAAATTAAAGTCATTGTTGAAAATCCTGCTCTAGCTCTCATTAGCACATTCACAAGTGAATCGCATCTTTTTGTTCACGATTCAACGAGAAACAGTATTTGTTTCAAATTTCTCCAGTGGAAACAAACGATAAAAAGATGCTCTCAAGTGTAAGGAAAGGCTTCTCATATGATTTTCTATAATTAATTTTATTTATGATGCATAATTTCTGCAAAATGATCTGTCCTATTTTTAGAGCTACTGGGCACTAATATCTTTTACAACTGAGTCATGCTGTGAAAGCTTGTTATGAACTCACGGTTACATGTGAGTTCTGTATAACTGTATATCTGCATTAGTCTGTATAGATGAAATGAGCTTTTCAAACTTGTTGAGGTTCACTTTTTTTCTTGCTTTGTAAAGATGGTAAAATATATCAGACTGCATACTGTACAGTTAGATGAGTTGATTTCTCTCTCGGCATATTTAATGCTGTTTCTGTGGTCCTCCAAATTAAAATGAACCCTCTTTTGTGTTTAGAGGAAAGTGGAACAGAGGGACACTTTGTATTTGTCACCGCTTCTTGATTGCATTGAATGAACAGGAATCCCATCCATGCTGCTGCTTCGAGTGCTCTGACCCTGAAATGGGGAACAAAAGTGTCCAGCTTTCCAGACCACGCCCCCCCCCACCCCCCAGCACACACTCTCCCGCCTATACCCAATTTTGCACCAACTTGATGACCCCAACACACAGACGGCTGATTTAAATTGAATGACACATTCACACACTTGATCATGCCAATGTAAATCAAGCTGACAGAATTGCACAATGTTTCTGTTCACTGACTGACCCCTTCTTTCTTTTTCTTTCTTTTGTTAGAATCAAAGAAAATCGAGCCAGAAATGGAGGATATCGTTATAGCTGGAATTTCAGGTCGCCTTCCTGAGTCTAACAATTTGGAAGAATTTTGGCAGAACCTTTTCAATGGAGTGGACATGGTCACAGAAGACGACAGGCGGTGGAAACCAGGTATGCTAATAATATTCAGATAAAAATATCATTTTAATAAACTTTTAGAAATGGTTTACTTAATTAACACGATTTTAATAGTAAATGCTTTTCCGAAGGCCATCCTTGTGGTCGCCTTGCCTACCTGGCGGCTGTTCTGTGCTTTTCCTTGTCCGTCTGGCTTTGGGTGTTATGAAAGGCCCGTCTCTCTTCTCTCTGTTGGCACCAAGCTAAGACTCTCATTCATGTGCTAAAGCACAAGCAGGCTTAGGACGATGAGTAGAGAGCACTTTTGAATCTTTTTTTTTTTTTTTTTTTTTTTTTTTTTTTTTTTCATTTTTAAAATTCTAGGTCTGTATGGCCTTCCCAGAAGAAATGGAAAACTAAAAGAAATCGACAGATTTGATGCAGCCTTCTTTGGTGTGCATCCCAAACAGGCCCACACCATGGACCCACAGCTGAGGCTTTTGCTAGAGATATCGTACGAGGCCATCGTCGATGGAGGTTAGTATCAGGTGCTCTCTTTTATAATAGGTATTACTATAAGGTATCCCATGACATTGCAAATATAAGTGTATAGCTTGCATATAAAGGATAAAATTAAATCTTATTTTATAGCACTTTGCTAATTATATTGTTTTAGTATTTTTATGATGCTGATTAAAAAACTTAATGTATATTATGCTTTAGCTACCCATCAGTCAGTAAGATTATTTTAAAGAAATGAATACCTAACACTATACAGCAAGGATGCATTGAAGAAATGGTGACAGTAAAGACATTTATAATGATTATAATAAAAACCTAAGCAGGACCAAAGCACCCGAAAAAATGCCTTGGTGTGCTGATTTATTTTTTTCATTTTTTTCAAAAGATTTCTATTTCAAATCAATGCTATTCATCAAAGAATCCTAAAAAAAAAGCATCACAGTTTCCACAAACATAAAAAGCAGCACATCTGTTTTCAACATTTAGAATAATCAGAAATGTTTCTTGAGCATCTAATCAGCGCATACCATTTTTATTTCTGAAGGATCATGTGACACTAAAGACTGAAGTAATGGCTTCTGAGATTTCCATCACAGGAATACATTTTATTTTAAAATATATTAAAATATAAAACAGTTATAATTGTAATACTGTAAAACTGAAAATATTTATTTATTTTTTATCAAATAAATGCATCCTTGGTGATAATAAGAGACTTCTTTGAAAAAGCTTGGGGATTTAAAAAAACATTTTGAACATAATCTATGTTTATTAATTTTTAAGGTGTATATATAGTAAGAGCATTTATTTAAGGTATTTAAATAAAAGGAAAACGTGATGACGAGTAAAGTGTTTGAAACCCAGTATTTTTACTGATTATCGGTATTTACTGTGCATATAAAACAAATTGATTCTTCCTTTTAGGCATAAACCCAGTGTCCATGCGTGGCAGCAAGACTGGCGTCTACATTGGAGTGAGTGGCTCAGAGGCAGGAGAGGCCTTCAGTAGAGACCCAGAGGAGCTGCTGGGATACAGCATGACGGGATGCCAGCGAGCCATGTTTGCCAACCGCTTGTCTTACTTCTTTGACTTCAATGGTATGCAAACATTACAAGTTTAATTACTGATTCAATGCTTGTGCACCTTGTAGGGCAGAATTGAGTTTGAGAATCTTTGTTTTGAATGACTCTGTCATTCTTCCTGTGTGGTGTGATGTGTCGTGTGAGGTTATTTGAATAAGTGACTCATTGCACAGTTATGTCTTTCACTGGTATAACTTGACTCGTACTTTCATGTTAAAATCAGGCAACTAGGTGAAATGGATTCCTCAAAATCACTTTGTGCAAGAATCCTTAATGTGAACAACCATTAACTATTGTGTTTGATGTACAACGCACGTTCAGGTCCCAGCACAGCCATTGACACCGCGTGTTCCTCTAGTCTGCTGGCTTTGGAAAATGCTTTCAATGCTATTCGCCATGGCCAATGTGATGCAGCACTTGTGGGTGGAGTTAACCTGCTGCTCAAGCCCAACACCTCAGTGCAGTTCATGAAACTGGGCATGCTCAGTCCTGAAGGAACCTGCAAGTCATTTGATGCCTCAGGTGAGATTATGTGCATCACTGTGACGTCTACAGTTTTCTTAGAAAGGTATAAAAGGAATCTGGTTTATCAATCATTGCATAACTTATTGAATGGCACTCTAAGCCTTCTCAGTGATTGGTGTTGCATACTGAATACTAAATACTAAGTATGTGAAGCAGAATGCACTGGTTTCACAGACAGGGTTTAGCCTAAACCAGAATTAGGCCTTAGTTCAATTAGGACATTTTAGTACCTTTTATAAAAGTGCCTTAGAAAAAAACATTACTGTTGTTCATCTTGAGACAAAACAATGGCACTGACATATCTTAAAATATTTTGCTTTAGCAAGTTGCTTTCAGTTAAACAGCTCAAACATGCATTTTAGTCTGGGACTAGCTTAAGCCTTGTCTGTGAAACCAGGGGCATAGGTGATAAGCAGCAGTAAGCTATATTGTTGTCACATTTACTACAAAGTTTTATTTAGCAAATGCTGCCTAATTATCATCTTTATTTTAAATTAGGGCTGCACAATATATCAAAATATCGCAAGTATTGCAGCGTGTGATCCCTTCAGTTCTTACACACTCGAACTGTCAAATACACACACAGTTATGTCTTGACGAGTATTCATGTAAACACAGTCGGTTACGCTTTAAGTGAACAATATCAGTTGGGGAAAGAAACCGAATGTGTGTCAATAGGATCTGTGCATTAGGTCTTAAAGTGCCAGCCTGCTAATACAGTAAACCTGCTAATACAGTAAACCGCTGTCTGTCAAACAGCAAAAGAAAAGGAGAAAATCACTCAGTGCCTTTGTAGCTTTATTATGTATCAGTGTATATTTAATTCATGTGAAGACTACAGTTTTTAGTTCTTATTTTTAATAACAAAGATAAATTAAAATAACAAAAATAATCGTCCACCCCTAGTTCAGGTGTCTTTGTTCACCTGGATGTTCTTGATGTTAAGTTTTAGGTTGATATAACTGTTACCAAGTCAAGCAAAGAGTTTTTGGTATTTAAATATTGGCATTACGTTTCTTGTTTGTTTACATTGATGTTAAAATTATATTGTCAGTTTTGTGACATACATTTTTGCTAAAACACTGCTGATCACTTTCAGAAGTTGTAGCGATGCTTTCTTTCAGAATTTGAAACACATAAATGGTATAATTTTTTAATATCATTTAAATAGATTTTACACACTAATAGCAATATCGTACCGCATATCGAATATTCGCATTATTTAACAAGGTATTGCATATCGTATTTTTCTTCAGTATCGCACAGCCCTGTTTTAAATACAGTTTTAGTGTAAATAGGCTCTGTACTCCTGCACTCTAATAAAATATTAAGAAAGAGATGTTAAAAGTAGCAGCTCATATTTTTCTTGTTCACTTGTCATATGGGAGGTCAAAAGTCAAGTCGAGCGCATTGCATTTTGGCATTTCAGTGTGTTTTGCTGAATACTGCACATTTTGGCAAAAGTATTATTCCAGGAGTTGATAAAATTTGCATACTGCACAAAGTAGACCTAGTATATAATGCAGAAATGATGTTATGGTATGCTATTCTGAACATAGCCCCTTTGTGACTACATTTCTGATTTGATAACAATTCTAATTGTATTTCACTCTCTAGGAAATGGCTATTGTCGCTCAGAGGCTGCTGTCGCAGTACTCCTGACCAAGAAGTCAATGGCTAAGAGAATCTACGCCACAGTTCTAAATGCTGGCAATAACACAGACGGCTACAAAGAGCAAGGTAAACCCATCCTTCCTTCCCACAGACGTCAAATCTCCCTCAAATCCCCAGAGCATGAGTGAAATCAGCTTGGTTAATACTTGTTTACCTGCTCTGGATAGGACCACTGAAGCCTGGCATTACTGTCAATGCTGGCACTATAAGTGTCATAGATTTTTGGCTTTTCCCCCAGTGCCTCCTGCCACACTTTGCACCCCAGTGTTTTTAAACATGACACTTGGCTGAGCATGAGAGCTGAGGGTGTTTGAAATCTCTGGCATACATCTTGTAGAAACTTATATCAGACCCCTCTATTTTCTGTTGTCATGTGCTGCTGCAACAGTACACAGAGTACAGAAGAGTCTGTGCCGTAACTCACATGTGCGTTCCAGAAAGGCATGTGTCATCGTGACTGATACTTACATCTGCTCATATTCTGGAATGTGATGCGTCTTCTCTTTCTCCAGGTGTGACATTCCCATCAGGTGAAATGCAGCAGCGCCTGGTCCGTTCCCTTTATGAGGAGGCCAACATATCACCTGAGCAGGTGGAGTACGTCGAGGCCCACGGCACTGGTACTAAGGTCAGTCAAACATGAAATTACACACAAAACACATATTGTTATTTTGAGGAGATTTGCTCTGAAAATAAAAATAGGAGCAGCTTGATTATTGGAAAAGGAATTGGTGAGTGAGTACAAATATTATAAAAAATATATAGATCTTAATCATGTAACTGCAGCACATGAGTGCAGTAAGGTGCATTTAGTAGGTTATGAGGTCTGTATATTGATTTTTATGTTCACAACTGTATGAGCAGCATTAACTATGGCTATTCTGAACAAAATGAGAAAAAGTATAATTAAAACAGACTATGAGAAATGACTGAAGCAAAAAGAATAATAATAATTAGGGTGGATTTAAACAATTGTTTGAATTTACAAACAATTATATTTTTAATTTTATAAAACATTTAATATAATTACTTTATGTATTTTTCCAGCAAATTTCTTACGTGTAAATATTTGTATGAACATAAAAAGATTCAATAACTGAGACATAAAAGGAACCAATTTCACAGACATTTGATGAACAGAAATGGAATAATGAGTGCCTGAACAGAGCGGGGGTCAATATCAAGAGTAGCAGTGTGTGTGTGTGTGTGTGTGTGTGTGTGTGTGTGTGTGTGTGTGTGTGTCCTGTGTGTGCAACTCATCTTCATGGACTGAGAAAGATTTGCCAGTTCTTGTTGTGAGATTTTACTCGGGGTCTTAGGTGTCTTACATTACGGACATTACAATTAGTTGTTCTGGCCACATCAGCTGTCCTCATGCCTCCCTGGAGAAGGACAATGTCATGATCACGCAGGTGATCAGGAACCCTGGCCATCTTTCTACTGGTGTTTTTCAGACTCATTAGAAAGGTTTCTTAAATGTCCTAAATTATTTGAATTGTGACAGTGCCCTCTGCATGTGTATGTAAATGCAGTCATTGAGCAATAGTAATTTCAGTTTGTTAAGTGAATAATAAAATTAAAGTGGATAATAAAAATAATTCTTGGTTTTCACAGGTTGGGGATCCTCAGGAAGTGAATGGCATTGTGAGTGTATTCTGTCAGTCACAGAGGGATCCGCTTCTTATTGGCTCAACCAAATCCAACATGGGACACCCAGAGCCTGCTTCTGGATTGGCAGCTCTTGCCAAGGTAGATAAACTCTCTTTCAACATCCATCTAATCAGGGATGTAATTAGATGTCTGTCAGCTTTTTCTTTAAAAACCTGGAAGCTGAATCCCACATCACAAATGTGAAGTAAATCAAGTAACTCTCATATTGCGTGTGTTCAGGTGGTTTTGTCTCTGGAACATGGCGTCTGGGCTCCCAACATCCATTTCCATGATCCAAACCCTGACATTCCTGCTCTGACGGATGGCCGGGTACGTGTTGTGTCGGAGCCCATACCTGTCCGTGGGGGCATTGTGGGCATCAACTCATTTGGGTTTGGAGGCTCAAATGTCCACATTATCCTGCGTCCACATGGTTCAAAATCACTGGCTCAAGCTGCACAACCCTCGATCCCCAGACTCCTGCAGGCCTGTGGTCGCACAGAGGAGGCGGTCACTTCCCTCCTCAACAACGCCCAACAGCATAAGGAAAACCCAAGCTACCTGTCTCTAATGAATGACGTGTCTGGAGTTCCAACTACAAGCATGCCGTACAGGGGCTATGCACTGATCGGTGCACAGGGAGAACTTAAAGAGGTTCAACAGGTCCAACCCACACCAAGAGCCCTCTGGTACATTTGCTCAGGTGAGGAGTCTTTATATTTATGATGTTAAATGTTTTAAATGGGAGAAAAAGGGGGCAGTTTTTAGTAAAAATTTTTTTTGCTCTAAAAGAGCTTGATGGACTATAAAATGCATACAGTAATTTAGAAACGTCCTCTCCAGTCCAAAAAGAGCCTTTATTGAAAGCAAGCTGCAAAAAAAGAAGAGATGAGATAAAACACGAAAGCTGGTGGTATTAGATGCCATTAGTCCTAAACAGAACAAGGGGGGAAAAAAAACTAACAATAAAAGTAAAAACAGGGAAAGTTTGTGAGTGGAGTGTGCTGCTTAACATTTCCACAAAAAACAGTCTTCAACATTGGTGATAATAATAAACGTTTCTTGCGCAGCAAATCAGCATATTAGAATGATGACATGTGACACTGTCTGAAGGCTGGAGTAATGATGCTGAAAATGAAGCTTTGCATCACAGGAATAGATTACATTTTAAAATGTATTCAAAAACAAACCAGTTCTTTCAATTTGTAATATTTCGCAATATTGCTATTGTACCATATTTTTGATTTAAATAAATGCAGCCTTGGTGAGCACGAGACTTCTTTCAAAAACATAAACTATAATGTTTCCAAACTTTTGACAGGTACTGTATAAATCTCTTGAGCTTACTATTCAAAGCAAGTCAGTCACCATAGTTTTAGTAGACTCACCAAGCCTCTACACATGATAACATTGGCTGAATTTTTAATTCTGCATCATGTCTTTGTATCTCCTGCCAGGAATGGGCACACAATGGGCCGGAATGGGCCGTAGCCTGATGCAGCTGCCTGAATTCCGGGAGTCAATCCAGCGTTCAGACGTGGCTCTGAAGGAAACTGGGCTATGTGTGTCTAGCTTGCTCATGGACGCTGATGAGAGCACTTTTGAAGACACTGTCCATGCATTTGTTGGTCTTGCAGCCATCCAGGTCAGTCTACTCCAGCTCTAGAGACACTATGTACAGTGCCAGAGTGACTGGAACAGGATTGACATCAGCAGAATTTCTCAATGAAAAAATTACCCATGTAAACTTTGCAACTGATACCAGCTGCCAAATATTGCAATGCAGTGGGACAATCAGTCATGATTTCAACAGTCACTCCGTCTGCAAGATCCAAACTATCTGTCATAATTTTTTCAGCCTGCAAGTCCAAACCTGTATGACTCAAACAAACTGCCTTTTCTTGTGGAACTAGCACACTTGCATATTCAAACTTGTCACTTAGTTATGAACCAGTCATTTTGTGACATTAAACCTAGTAATTTAGCTAGTTCTCAAATCAGAGATTTTATCTTTCTCCAACCTGAATGCATTCCTGTCAATTTTCCAGGTCGCCCAGATTGACATGTTGCGCAAGATGGGTCTGCAGCCTGATGGGATCGTGGGCCATTCTGTGGGAGAACTAGCGTGTGGTTACGCCGATGGCTCCCTGAGCCACAGCGAGGCTGTTCTAGCCGCTTACTGGAGAGGACGCTGTATTAAAGAGGCCAACCTCCCCCCGGGGGGCATGGCTGCAGTGGGTTAGTGTGGCAGATTCCTCCACAGGCTTTGCTTCATTAATTGGACGCAAAGCCTAAAGCGTCCCTCCATGGGGGATTTGCCTAGTCTTTTGTTCAACAATGTATGCTATATTTCTTTTTTAGCAAGCTTACCAATGGTTCCATTTACCAAACCTCCCATCATCTCCCCCCTTTAGGCCTAACGTGGGAAGAATGCAAAGCTCAATGTCCCCAGGGTGTCGTTCCTGCTTGTCACAATGCTGAGGACACTGTCACCATCTCAGGCCCTCAGGTACATGCACGCAAGGAAATAAAAGTGTGTGTGTGTGTGTGTGTGTGTGTCAGGTGAAGTGAATAACACTGATTATCTCTATCACGGCACCTGTTAGTGGGTGGAATATATTAAGTAGCAAGTGAACATTTTGTCCTCAAAGTTGATGTCATAGAAGCAGGAAAAATGGCAGTGGGGTGTTCCCGGTCTGCTGTGGTCAGGATCTATCAAAAGTGGTCCAGGGAAGGAACAGTGGTGAACCAGCGACAGGGTCATGGGCAGCCAAGGCTCATTGATGCATGTGGGGAGCGAAGGCAAATTGCTCAAGAAGTTAATGCTGGTTCTGATATAAAGGTGTCAGAATACACAGTCCATCAGAGTTTGTTGTGTATGGGGCTGCATAGCCGCAGACCAGTCAGGGTACCCATGCTGACCCCTGTCCACCGCCGAAAGTGCCAACAGTGAGCATCAGAACTGGACCACGGAGCAATGGAAGAAGGTGGCCTAGTCTGATGAATCACGTTTTCTTTTACATCACATGGATGGCCGTGTGTGTGTGTGTGTGTCTGCGCGTCACCTACCTGGGGAACACATGGCACCAGGAGACATGGGAAGAAGGCAAGCCGACAGAGGCAGTGTGATGCTTTGGGCAATGTTCTGCTGGGAAGCCTTGGGTCCTGCCATCCATGTGGATGTTACTTTGACACGTACCACCTACCTAAGCATTGTTGCAGACCATGTACACCCTTTCATGGAAACGGTATTCCCTGGCGGCTGTGACCTCTTTCAGCAGGATAATGTGCCCTGCCAAAGTTCAGGAATGGTTTGAGTACAACAATGAGTTTGAGGTGTTGACTTGGCCTTTAAATTCCCCAGATCTCAATCCAATCAATTATCTGTGGGATGTGCTGAACAAACAAGTCCGATCCACAGAGGCCCCACTTCGCAACTTACAGGACTTAAAGGATCTGCTGCTAACATCTTGGTGCCATATACCACAGCACACCTTCAGGGGTCTAGTGGAGTCCATGCCTCGACAGGTCAGGGCTGTTTAGGTAGCAGAAGAGGGACCAACGCAATATTAGGTCATAATGTTATGCCTGATCTGTGTGTGTGTGTGTGTGTGTGTGTGTGTGTGTGTGTGTGTGTGTGTGTGTGTGTGTGTGTGTGGATGGCTGCATTTATTTGCTCAAAAATACAGTAAATAGCTGTAATATTGTGAAATTTATGATTGTTACTAATTTCAATATTGACATGTAATTTGTTCCTGCAATGGCAAAGATGACGCTTCAGCAGCCATTACTCTAATCTTCAGTGTCACATGCTAACATGTTTGTTTATAATATATAACATTTATAATATAATATTCAGAATTTTATATATTTCACAATATTACAGTATTTTTGATCAAATAAATCCATTTGCTTGATGACCATGTTTAGACAGTATTGCATAGTACCTAATTGTAAGTGTTTGGTTGTGCAGGACTCTGTCAGCAAGTTTGTTGCTCAGCTGAAAGAGAGCGGTGTGTTTGCCAAAGAAGTGCGCAGTGCCGGTGTGGCTTTCCACTCATATTACATGGCCTCTATCGCTCCAGCCCTCCTGTCTGCACTGCAGAAGGTGAGTTGGTGAAGCATTGCACTGCAGTGCCCTCTGGTGGCCGTTATCACCTTAACCTCAGCACAGATAAACACTGACTACCTGTGTGTGTTTTTGTAGGTAATAAAGAACCCAAGGCCTCGGTCGGCACGCTGGATCAGCACGTCCATCCCGCAGCCGGATTGGGAGAGCCCACTGGCACTCTACTCTTCTGCAGAGTACCACGTCAATAACTTGGTCAGCCCGGTGCTCTTCCAGGAGGGACTCAACCATGTGCCAGATAATGCTGTGGTTGTAGAAATTGCCCCACATGCTTTGCTGCAGGTAACCGTTCAATTCAGTCAGAGATTTTGTATATAGAGCTATGAGAAAATACAAGTTATGTGTTTAGTAAACATCATGCATTTAGTTAAGCAAACACAAGAACATGTTAGGCAATGCTTATAGCTTGTTATCGTAATGATTATAATATTATTATGTTATGTAGAGATATTTTCAATGTATTAAATGTATCAATGTCTAAACCCAATTCACATGCCTTGAAGATTCAAATGTAGATCCACTATTATTAACATACCTATGATTCACCTTCAGGCCATCCTGAAGCGGAGCCTAAAACCAACCTGCTCCATCCTCCCCCTAATGAAAAGAGGACATGTCAACAATCTGGAGTTCTTCCTCTCTCATGTGGGCAAGGTCTACATGAATGGGTTGGTTTTAATACTCTTCACTCCCAAACTGTTTTGACGTGACATTGCCAGCATTTCAAATGTTAAATGACTGATGGTGACTTCTTTTGTATTTCTAGAATTAACGTGGGCAGTAATAATTTGTATCCAGCTGTGGAATACCCTGTTCCGACAGGGACTCCCCTCATCTCCCCTCACATTCAGTGGGATCACTCCCAGATCTGGGATGTGCCCAAGGTGGAGGACTTCCCTGCTGGCTCAGGGGGGTCCACCTCTGCCACAGTGTACAATATTGGTGGGTAGTTGTGAAGCTGAAATCATTGGTTTTCTCATTTTTGATGGAGTGTCATGTTTATTTTAAAATGCCTGACTCTATGTTTTGTACAGACATAAACCCAGAGTCTCCTGATTACTACATGATTGGTCATTGTATTGATGGCCGGGTGCTGTACCCAGCCACCGGATACCTGCTTCTGGCCTGGAGGACTCTGATGAGATCACTAGGCACAGTCATGGAGCACACGCCTGTTACATTTGAAGACGTCACCATCCATAGAGCCACCATCCTACCCAAGACAGGTAAAAGATTTGTTTTCTGTAAGTTGTACTGAAGTGTTTTAACTTCAGAATAAAAATAATATCAAGCTTAAGCTTATTATAGCAGGATTGATTCTGATTGGCTGTTAGTGTTTTTATTGTTCTGAAAGTGATTCCAACTATATCGTTTCTATGTGCCATTATTGTTATAACTCAAGCTGTGTTGTAAACTCTGCTATTCATTAATATTGAGCGATTTCGTTTTATTTTTATTTTTATTTTTTTGAACTCGATTCAGATTTCTATTTCAAATAAATGCTGTTCTTTTGGACTTTCTATTAATCAAAGAATCCTGAAAAAATGTAGTGTGGTTTCCTCAAAATATTAAGCAACACAGTCCTTTTTAACATAATCAGCATATTAGAATGATTTCTGAAGGATCAAAATTCAGCTTTACCATCAACTGAACAAACAACATTTTAAAATACATTAAAATACAAAAATTATTTAAAATTTGTTATTTTATTGATTTTACTGTATTTTTGATCAATAAATGCAGATCAGAAATAAGCCTAAAAGGACTTCTTTCAAAAACATTAAAAAAATCTTATGACCCCAGATTTTAAACGGTAGTGTACTTTCATACTTTTAAGTAAACTTGAAACTACATAGAACAGACTAGTAGTTTGCTAGTCCATGTGGTTTAGAGGTAACCGGATTGTTTTTGTGTGCACTGCGTCACAGGGTCTGTCCAGCTGGAGGTGCGACTCATGCCCGCCACTAACCGTTTTGAGGTGTCTGAGAATGGAAATCTGGCTGTCAGTGGTGAGTTTCCAGGCTGTTTGCAAAATCTTGAGACCAGATTTGCAACTGCTTTTAATGTGTCTCTTTGAGTTAAACAGGATGTTTGTGATTTGTCGAAAGACTTTGACAATACTCTTTCTGGTCCCAGGTAAAGTGAGTGTCTTGGAAGACACTGGACTTGATGCTTTCCATGCTGAGCTGAATAAACCAATGCCGGCAGTCAAGGAAGATCCCAAACTGCTTCTGAAAGCCGGGGACATCTACAAAGAGCTGCGTCTGCGTGGATATGACTACGGCAAGACCTTCCAGGGGATACTGGAATCTAACAACGCAGGTAATTCCCCTAAAATGAACCTCATACTTGCATTGTGGAGATAATATTGGCTAAACATAGATTGTGAAGATCAAAAAACTCGATTCAGCCAATCCTAAACTCTTTATATTCTGGTTCTTCTCACAGGTGACTGTGGAAAACTTCACTGGACGGGTAACTGGGTGACATTTTTAGACACCATGCTGCAGATGATCGTAGTGGGGCTGCCTGGTCGCAGCTTGAGACTTCCCACTCGCATCCGCTCTGTGTGTGTGGACCCAAAACTTCATGAGGAGAGGGTGAACGAGTATGCAGATGACAAGAAAGGTGTCAGACACACCAACTAGCATAAGTGTAACTTAACCTGACCTAATTTGAAACTTACCTGACCAAAATGTCTTCTCCTCAGCTGTGGACGTTCATGTTAATCGTTGTCTGGACAACATAACAGCTGGAGGAGTTCAGATCTGTGGACTTCACGCTACCGTTGCACCGCGTCGCCAACAGCAGCAGACTCCGCCCACCTTGGAGGAATTTGTCTTTGTTCCTTATGTGGACTCCGATTGCCTCAGAACCAATGAGAAACTTGGAGACCAACTGAGACATTGCAAAGGCATGTTCTGATTTTCACTTCATTGAGAAATGCAACATGGCTAGAAAAAGCATATATTTGATAAAAAATACAGTAAAACTGAAATATTACAATTATCTGAATTTTCAGCAGCTGTTTCTCCAGTTTTCAGTGTCACATGATCCTATTAGAAATTATTCTCATATGCTGATTTGCTCAAGAAACTTTTTTTTAAAATTATTATTATTATCGTCAGTGTTAGTATCAACTTTTTTTTTTTTTTTTTTTTTAGGATTCCTTTAATACAAGTCCAAAAGATTTATTTAAAACATTTATTTGAAATATTTTGTTTGGACCATAAATGTCTGGGGTTTTTTCTCTCTCTTTTATTATCAATTTGTTGAATAAAAGTATAATTAACTAACTTAATCTTACTAACCCCAATCTTTTTATCGGTGTTGTAAATGCACTTGCTTTAAAAAGGCATTAAAATATTAAACTGCACTCACAGATATGAGTGACTATGGTGTCTATGAAAATCACTAGAACCATATTTTGTATATATTATATTTGTATAATTAGATGTACCTAAAGTTATTTTTATAGGTTCATTTTTGTCCCAACTGCAAATTTTCTAGGTTATTTTTCTCTTTGTCAGTGGTACTGTACTTACTGTTCCTGTTTTGTATGCACAGGTCTAGTACAGCGTCTGCAGAGAAAGCTGGCCAATCATGGAGTGAAGATCTCCATCCCTGGGTTAGAAGATGCAACTGAGGGCCTACTGATTGGAGCAGAGGCGGAAAAGGGTCTCTTGCGGCTGCTCTCAGTTTTGTGCGGACTGGAACTGAACGGGAACCTGCGCTCTGAGCTGGAACAGACGGTGGAGAAGGAAAGAGACTGTCTGGTGCAGGACCCTCTGCTCAACGGCCTGCTGGACTCCCAGGCGTTACGCCACTGCTTGGACACAGTCCTCGAGAACAGCACTCCTGGAAAACTCAAAGTCCTGGAGGTATGGCGAATAATTTATTTAGGTTTAATAAGGGCAGATTATTCAGAGGTGGAGGGCATGGTTGAAGTTCTCAACATTTATTCCTCTCCTTCAGGCTCTAGCTGCCAATGGCCGTGTGTTTTCTCGGGCTGTTGGTCTCCTCAATATCCAGCCGATGCTGCGTCTCGACTACACCGCTTCAGACGTCTCCACTGACCAGCTTTCTGCTCACCAGAGCTCCCTGGAGGAGCAGGGCATCTCATCTGCTCAGTGGGACCCTCTCCAGGGCCCAGCAACAGGCGGTCTGGATGGGGCTGACCTGGTTATGTGTAACTGTGCAGTAGGACCAACAATTAATCCTGCACTTCTTATCGAGAATCTGACTTCAGCTGCAAGAGAAGATGGTTTTGTTTTGCTCCACACTCTACTCAGAGGAGACACTCTAGGGGAGACGGTAGCTTTCCTCACATCTCAAAGCAACCAGGAGGGTTTGTTGACTCAGGTGTGTGCTTAAACACTTTTCCTTGTTAAATCGGTCATATCCACAACATAAATGACATTCAAATAATAATGCTGTACGGAAATAATAACATGTAAAGAACAAATGAAACAATGGCAAGGTATTTGTTTTTTATCTGGCTTAATGCAGTGTTCTCAGATTCTAAACAGTGCTGTTTTCTGTTTCAGACTGAATGGGAGAAGCTTTTCCATAAGGCCTCTTTAAATGTGGTCATGATGAGAAAATCCTACTATGGCTCTGCTCTGTTCCTTTGTCGCCGTCACCAACAGTCCTCTCATAAACAGCCCATCCTTGTTTTTGTGGATTCTACTGACTACAAATGGGTGGAGACTATAAAGGTTAGTGTTATAGTCTGCATGAAATATAAATTCATCTGTTTTGTAAATGCTTATGATGGTACTTTTTGTGAACGATTCAGTCAGGTATGTGTCTTTTTTTTTTTCCTTTTTTTTTTTTTTTTTTGACGTCGTAATGTTTAATCAATGTCATAATTCGGTAATTCGACAGACTTCTCTCTGGTGATACAAGACTTCTCTAATCATTTAGTCTGGTTAAACCCTGCCCATCCACAATTGTCTGCAAGCTTCGCACTCGGATGTATGTCACAAAATGGAAGAAAAGATCTGTTGCTACTTTTGTTTCATCACAACTTTATTTATGCAGACTCATTAGTGGTGTTGCCAAGGCCACCAAGAGCACTTATCAATCATCCAGCAACATGCTAAAGCCAAATGCATGCCTCTAACCCTTTCTGTCTCCCTCTTTCTCATTAGAGCACTTTAGCTGAGTCATCTGAAATCCCAGTCTGGCTCATTGCCACAAAGGGTCATAATGGAGTGGTGGGAATGGTGAACTGCCTCAGACAGGAGCCCGGAGGCAACCGTATCCGGTCCGTCCATTTACTGTGCACTTAGTGTCCCACATATGCTACTGTTATATCATATTTTTGTTGTTAAGATTATGTAATTTACTGTTTTTTAGTATAGATGTATATGTAGTATTAATTTACATGGTCTTTTTCCCCTCCCCAATAGGTGTGCATTTGTTTCTAATTTAAGTAAGGGTGCTGCAGTCCCCTCGCTTGTTCCTACTGATAAGGGCATGAAGGTATTACTGAAGAAGGATCTGGCCATGAACGTGTACCGTGATGGGCTGTGGGGCGTTTTCAGACACCAGTTGTTAACACAAGGTGAAATAGGAAGTCATATAAGACTTGTGACATATCACCCATCCAATGTAAAATGATGGAGAGGATTTATTGCTATTCATAATACTTTTTGTGTGTATAACATTGAATAAATTCATTTTATTTTATAATTTTGTCATATGCAAATCTATTGTGACTACCAGTAGGATTGCAAACAGGTGAAGATCACATGATTTGTCTGTTTAGTAGTCACGTATTAACAGTACAGTAACAAGCGATTTAATGGCTGTCATTGTGAACCTCTCTTTAGATTGTAACTTTGATTGGATAGTCTTTTGAGCACATTGCGATCATCCTCTGTTCTGTGTGTTTATGTTTAGATCTTAGTGAGGAGTTGATAGAGCAGGCGTATGTGAACGTTCTGACCCGTGGTGACCTCTCATCGCTGCGCTGGATCGCTTCCCCGCTGCGTCATTTTGTCCCTTCCAACCCCAGCGTGCAGCTCTGCCGCGTTTACTACTCCTCCCTCAACTTCAGAGACATCATGCTGGCCACTGGCAAACTGCCTCCAGATGCCATCCCTGGTTTGTACCCCATCCTGTTTTTGACTATAAGTGAGATCTTGCACGCTAGCTTACCCTAAAAGACTTTTCTCATTTGTCTATGTAGGAGACATAGCGCTGCAGCAATGCATGCTGGGAATGGAGTTTTCAGGGCGAGACCCCACTGGGCGACGTGTAATGGGTTTGCTGCCAGCTAAAGGCCTGGCCACCTGTGTGGATGCAGACAAGCGGTTCCTTTGGGATGTTCCATCCAGCTGGTGAGAACCTCAGCACCTCTGAATCTGAACTGGGCATCTTCTCCCAAAGCTCTCAATACTAAGTGAAGCTGTGTTTATGTGCAGGACGCTAGAGCAGGCTGCCTCCGTTCCAGTGGTGTATGCCACAGCCTATTATTCCTTAGTGGTGCGAGGTCGTCTGAGGCCTGGAGAAAGTGTGCTGATCCATTCAGGCTCTGGAGGGGTGGGACAGGCCGCTATTGCTATTGCACTTAGTATGCGCTGTCGAGTCTTTACAACTGTGGGTAAGTGACACACTTTTACTTCCTTTAGAGTTTAACCATGAACATCAAAGAGATGTGATTTTGTGATTTCATGAACACTGGTAAACTGAAGCTCTTTGATATTGGAAACTCAATGCATCCTAAACATATGAAATTAATCTCATATATTCTCATAAATATACAACTGCTGTGAAGATGCTCATTCCTGTAACAAGTCCTAAAACTAGTGATACACTGGAATTTCAGCAACTGAAAATATTGGGCAGCAAAAACAGTTTTTTGGAGGGCTGGAGATTCTCCTATAGTCATGTCCGTGCCTATTTTGCACAAACTGTTGTCTGTTAAAATTTAAAGGATATTTTCCAAAAACTATGACTAAAACAATGAAAATGAACATAAAATAAAACCATAAAAATTATCTCATTTTGATTCACAGGTTCTGGAGAGAAGAAGAAGTACCTGCAGGAAAGATTTCCTCAGCTTACGGCAGAATCTTTTGCTAACTCTAGAGACGCCTCGTTTGAACAGCATGTAATGCTCCACACTCAGGGCAAAGGTGAAAAGGCTACTCGGCAGCATTGACTCTACTATTGATGTGGATTGAAGTATTAAACCATGTGTGTGTTTTCAGGAGTTGATTTGGTATTAAACTCCCTTGCTGAAGAGAAGCTGCAGGCCAGCTTGCGTTGTTTGGCCAGACATGGTCGTTTCCTGGAGATTGGCAAATATGACCTTTCCAACAACACACCACTAGGTGCGACCCAGACCCTAGATCTATTATTCTCTTACTTTTACATTTGAAATGCATTCCATGTTTTAAATGTAATTGTCCATGATGTTCCTGGTTCAGGTATGGCTCTGTTCCTAAAGAACGTGGCCTTCCACGGCATTCTGCTGGATGCTTTGTTCGAGGAAGGCAACAGGGAATGGGAGGAGGTATCCGAGCTGTTGAAGAAGGGAATCGCCAGTGGGGTCGTTCAGCCATTACGTACCACAGTCTTCGAGAGGAATCAGGTGGAGGATGCTTTCCGCTACATGGCTCAGGGCAAACACATCGGCAAAGTCCTTCTGCAGGTAAGGACGGTGGTTGTTAAAGAACCGGCCTAGAAAATGAGATACTGGATGTTAGATTTCTTATACTTTGCTAATTGCTTTACTCTCCTTTCACCACTCAGGTACGTTCAGAGGAGACAAGCAGCACTGTTCCTGCAGCTTCTCCTCTCTCTATCCCCGCTATCTGCCGTACCTTCTGCCCTGCCTCTCTCTCGTACATCATCACTGGAGGCCTGGGTGGTTTTGGGTTGGAGCTGGCCCACTGGCTCACTGAGAGAGGTGCTCGTAAACTGGTGCTGACATCACGGTCTGGCATCCGCAACGGTAAATATGTTGATGTTGGTCAGTGTTGTTATTGTTTACTAACACATACTGAAATTACTAATACTGAAATAAATAAAAATAAAAGCTAATAGAAATATCAAAAAGTAATGAAAATGACAAAAAATTTAACAAAATTACTAAAACTATTAAAAAAAAAAATGTATTGACGTCAAACTTAAATGAAATATAAATATTTGATTAAAAACAAACTTGTAAACATTTGAAATCTTGCCCTGGCGACTAACTGAAAAAACAAATTACTAAAGCAAATTTAAAATTAAAGTGAATTACATTTTTTTTATTTATAATATTAAATACTATAATGGTATATAAAATATAAATTATATAATACTATAAATATTATATAATGCTAAAATAACATGTTGGTCAGGGCAGCACTCTAAAACATGTTTTTTTGTCTTGACAGGTTATCAGGCCAAACGTATTCGAGAGTGGCAGGCCATGGGCATCCAGGTCCTTGTGTCCACTAGTGATGTCAGCACCATGGAAGGGACAGAGCGTCTCATCACTGAGGCCTGCCGCTTGGGTCCAGTTGGTGGCATTTTCCACCTTGCCATGGTAGCGTTCAATCTTTGCTTTCAGTTCACTTTCCTTTGTAGTCAATGTAAGGATGACTGTATAACTGAAATGTCTTTCCATAATGTAGGTCCTTCAAGATGGCATGCTGGAGAATCTGACCCCACAGCAGTTCATTGATGTCAATAGACCCAAATATGGTGGAACCATCAATCTTGACAAGTAGGGAATGATTTGAGACTGTGACTCTCTTCTTCCTTCATCCGTTCACTTGTGGCTGTGATGAATTTTAATTAATTACTCTTCTTTTTTTTTTCCACAGCGTGACTAGGCAGAAGTGCCCACAGCTTCAGCAGTTTGTGGTGTTCTCCTCGGTCAGCTGCGGCCGTGGTAACGCTGGCCAGAGCAACTACGGCTTTGCCAACTCCACCATGGAGCGAGTGTGTGAGCAGCGCCACCACGACAACCTTCCGGGCCTGGCCATACAGTGGGGTGCCATTGGAGATGTGGGTGTCGTCTTGGAGACTATGGGTGGCAATGATGCAGTGATTGGTGGCACGTTGCCCCAGCGCATGTCTTCCTGTTTGGAGGTGCTGGATAGGTTTCTGTGCCAGCAGAAGCCTGTAATGTCCAGCTTTGTGTTGGCCGAGAAAGTGATGGTCGCTAAAGGAGAAGGAAGTGGACAGAGGGACCTGGTCGAGGCTGTAGCTCATATTCTGGGTAAAAGCACAGACCTGAAATGTTCAAAGCTTGATAAGTTTAATTTTTTTTCTAATACTTTCAGAGTAACAGTGTAACCTATTCTGCTCAGGCGTGCGCGACGTGAACAGTTTGAATGCTGATGCCTCATTGGCTGATCTGGGTCTCGATTCACTGATGGGTGTTGAGGTTAGGCAGACACTAGAGAGGGACTATGACATCGTCATGGCAATGAGGGAAATCCGACAGCTAACCATTAACAAGCTGCGGGAGCTTTCCAGCAAATCAGGAGGAAAAGAGGGTGAGCGTGTGATTTGTGTTCTTGCAAAGTAAAGTACAGCCACCTGCAATATTGATACCCTTACATTTCTGAATGAGACGTTTTGTTAATCTTAAATAAGCAGTCAAAGTTTGTTTGTTTGTTTGTTTTCTTATTGAAAAGAAGAAATATTACATTATTTGGAGAAACAAAATGCATCAATATAATAACTTTTCCTCATTCCTTTTCTCCCAGAGTCCCGAGCTTCTCCTGCAAAGCGCTCTGGTACTCAAGCTCTGCTGGAGTCCGATCTCAGCCGGATGCTGGTGAACCCTGATGGCCCCACAGTGGCCCCGCTAAATGAGGTCCAGAGTGCCGAGAGGCCTTTGTTCCTTGTCCACCCCATCGAGGGCTCCATTGCCGCCTTCCGCACTCTTACCGGAAAGCTTAGCGTGCCGTGCTATGGCCTGCAGTGCACCAAAGGTACAAGCTTTGTTATGCTTTTATGGTAAATATATGGACTACACAGGGGACTTGCAGACTGCACAAAAACTACCTGCCATCTTTTGGTGTAAAAGATAAAACTAGAACAATAATATTACATATTAAAATATTTACATTGAGAAAAGCTAGATCTTAATATTGAATTATTATGCCAGAGTGGTTAAGTAAAATGTAAACACTATACACGTATATATTAAAATCAAAGAAATTATTACTTATAATGTGAAGGCCAAGTTTGGTAACCAATACTCGGAATTTGTCCTCTGCATTTGACCTAAGTTAGTGCACACACATTAGGAGTAGTGAGTAGTGAATACACATGCACTGCACTCTGTGGGCAGCCATTTTTGTTGTAGTGCCTAGGGAGTGATTGGAGGTTAGGTGTCTTGCTCAAGGCCTCAGTTCCTGCCAGAATTGAGAATCCAACCTGCAACCTTTGGTTTACCAGTCCCTTTTTCCTGTTATATGTGTTTTGTCCATTTGTAGCCGCACCTCTAGACAGTATCCAGAGTCTTGCTGCTTACTACGTGGAGTGCTTGAGGCAGGTACAGCCAGAGGGGCCGTATCGCATCGCCGGATACTCGTTCGGTGCATGTGTGGCTTTTGAGATGTGTTCCCAGCTGCAGGCAGCCAAATGCCCCGTGGAATACCTCTTCCTGTTTGACGGTTCGCACTCTTACGTGGCAGCATATACACAGGTGCAATAAAAGAGCACAAAACACAAAAACAGAAAAATAAGTTGTGCCAGGTCACATAGTCATCATTTCTGTTTTTTCTCTAACAGAGTTACAGAGCCAAACTGACCCCTGGCAAAGAGTCTGAGGCAGAGACTGAGGCTTTATGTGCTTTCATCCAACAGTTCACTGGCATTGAGTATAACAAGGTACATGAACAACCATTAATTTGTGGTTCATGCTTCAAAAGATTTTTGATTTATTTAAAATGGTACAGATAGCACTTAACTCATCATAGTTCAGTGAGTTTCAGGAATCCAGTGCTAAATGTAATGGTTCTTCCCACAGCTGTTGGAGACATTGTTACCTCTGACAGACCTGGAGGCTCGTGTGAACAAGGCTGTGGATCTGATCACATCCAGCCATAAGAATGTCAGCCGAGATATGCTCCATTTTGCTGCTTCTACATTTTACCACAAACTGAAGGCTGCCGACCGCTACGTTCCAACTTCCAAGTATCACGGCAATGTCACTCTGCTGAGAGCCAAGGCAAGCAGCGAGTACGGTGATGGTTTAGGATCTGACTACAAGCTGCATGAGGTAAATATAAGGACCGCACATTTAGGGGGAGACTGAAAGTAGACTACTACATATCAGCCTGCCAACTTTTGGTATAAAATATAAATTAAGAGAATAACATTACCTAATAAAATATTTACATTGAGAAAAAATTATTTTAATATTGAATTTATGATGTTAGAGTGGTTGGGGAAAATTGAAAGACTTATTTAAATACTACCGTTCACCAAGGCTGCATTTATTTGATCAAAAATACCTTAAAGCAGTAATATGAATTTAAATAACTCTTTTCTATCTTAATATATTTAAGAATATTCATTTCTTTGATGGCAAAGCTGAATTTTCTGCAGCCATTACTCCAGTCTTCAGGGTCACATGATCCTTCAGAAATGTTGCTGATTTGAAAGAATTTTTTATTATTATTATCACAGTAAAAAGGTTTATTTGCAGCATTTAATTGAAAAAAAAAAAAAAATATATATATATATATATATATATATATATATATATATATATATATATATATATATATATATATATATATATATATATATATATATATATATATATATATAATATAATATAATATAATATAATATATTTATTTATTTCTGACCCAAACTTTTTGAATGATAGTGTTTACTGATATTTTTCAAATAAGAACACATCGTAAAAGTAGCAATATATTTTATTTAAAAATATTTATTTTAATATACCTTTTAATTATATTTAATAGCTTATCACTATTTACTTCTCAAGCTTATATTCCACTCTGGGAACAAAAACAAGTGCTGTTTGCGTGCTTTATCCATTAAGAAGTACCGTAGTAATGTTTGTGTATATTCTTTGCCTTTTATATTGTTCAAATTCTTTAAGCCTCATGAATATTTGTTTTAGGCAAACATCTTAAGTGAACCTATTTTTTAATGATCTAAAACGGGTCTTAAATCTTTTTTTGTTTTGTTTTGTAGCTCAAGAACAGGCTTCAACTATATACATTTTAATAAGAATTTAAAAATATATATATTTTATGCATTGAAAAGACACAATTTATATTTTTAAAAACTCACAACCATAAAAAAAAATCATTAATAGAACAGTGATATAGTATATTAGCTATCAGCAAGAGTTTTTTCACAAACTGTTTTTGCTGATATGGTAATTGCACAGGAAGTACTTTTGAATCTGGGAAAGAGATCATGCTGAGAGTAACACTTTAAGTTCAATGTTGTGCATCCCTGCAGTGTTAACAATTGGATTGTGTTATGTCTGCAGGTGTGTGACGGGAAGTTGTCCATTCATGTGATCGAGGGAGACCACCGGTCCTTCCTGGAGGGAGAGGGTGTGGAGTCCATCTCAGGCATCATCCACAGCTCACTGGCTGAACCCAGAGTCAGCACCAGAGAGGGCTGAACCTTCCGGCAAATGTCTTTCACTTCTTTTTTCACCCTTACTCTGTTGCCGTCACCTGACAAACCAAAACACAGTGTCCCCGCGTATTAAAGCATGCATGTCTGTGATCTCTTCGTACCTCTCACACAGCAGCCTTTCCCTTCTCATCTTTCTCATTCTCTTGATATCTTAGTTGCTTATCACTATTTACTTCTCACTAAAAGTTTATATTCCACTCTGGGAACAAAACACACT
The DNA here is from genome assembly GCA_018749465.1 of Paracanthobrama guichenoti. Lineage (NCBI taxonomy): Eukaryota > Metazoa > Chordata > Actinopteri > Cypriniformes > Gobionidae > Paracanthobrama > Paracanthobrama guichenoti. Next base: position 7,202,232 of record CM031954.1, read on the forward strand.
GTTTGCTTGCTTTGTCGGCTAAGAATCCATCAGCTGTTCGTTACATACGTTCTATAAATCATCATACGTTACTGTGAAATATATAAAATGTCACTAATTTCTAGCATGTGAGCCTAGATAAGTGCCATCACTTACACTGTATAAGTCTGCTAAAGGTTGTGTCAAACCTGCGTATTCATGTTCATACATCTTTTCATATCCAACCTAATGATGCGGACTGCAAGTCAAGGCTGTATTCAAATCCACATATTAGCTAGCCATTGGGAATCTAGTTACGCACATAGCTGAGATTGCTGTTTACCAATTTTGAGTGGTTACTGATACTTCAGCAGTACTAGTTGATAGCTTATGTTATTCTAGCATTGTTTTTTTTCTTTTCTGAATGATATTTGCTGGTTCTCTTGTTGTTGCTGAACATCTAAAATTTTGCTGCAATAATTGTATAATTGATGTGTATTTTAAAGGGAAAATATGTATGAAAAGAACATTCCTGGATGAAAGTAACAATTAAGAGAGCTGGTTAATTGAGTTCTTGTTAATGTTTACATTGAAGTTAAGAGTTAATTATGGAACATTTGTTACTTTAAAAAAAAAAATTTGTCTCACTATTGCACTAGCTAAAAGCAAAATGCATTTATGACACTGATGTGAAATACTTGGCAATCCAGGATGAATCATCTCGGCTCATACTGAAATGTTGCTTCGCTGCTTAACTGTAGACCTGTAACTGGAGTATTAATATTGTATTGACGTTTCTAATCCTCTTTTTGAGGATAGAACCAACATTCCTTTTTCCAGGAGTCTGTATACTTTCTCCCAAAATGTTCTGTAATTAATTGACTGCTTGAATACTTCAGATGTTAGCTGTAGCAAATTCTTGTGGCTCGGTCCACATTAAACACAAGCTCAGTTCATAGCGCAAATCACGATTTATCCTAAATCTTGCCAGAATGAAGTGTTGTTTGGTGTAGGACTGAATTTTGGGATGTACGAGTACTTTCTTGGCAGTGACGTGTTTACTGACTTTCTCTTTCTGTCACGGCGGAGGAAAGTCTTCTTTTAGAAAACAAATCACACATTTCTGAGACTAATTGTTCAAGTCAGTGACGAACTGTGATTTCTTTCAATGTCAAGAGCAAAGCTGAAAGCGCTAGAGTTCATTTTTCTATTATTGAAATTTTTTTTTTCTTTTGGTGTAATTTTTCCAGTATTTATTGTACTAGTCCAAATAAAAAGCTATTACTAACATACACCTCCAGAGTGTACTGGTTTGTTTTTCATTGACTATATTTGATATAATGAAGCGGTGTTGTTCATTTTTATTTGATTATGCAACTAAGCAGCATAATAATCCAGTTTAAAACCAATGTTATCAAAAATTTATTTAAAAAAAAAAAGTGAAATCTTTAACAAAGTATACTCAAGTTAACCTAATAAAAAGCGGTTATATAAATTTAAAAAAAGCATCCCTTGGAAGATGAATGACTTTGGAGCAGCTGCAATGTATTTTACATTCTTTTTCAGGATTTAGAATGAAAAAATATTAACATATTTACAAAAAGTAAATTAAAATAACCACTAAGAGTTTAACATACAATTGGTGTTACATCTATTTTCACTCATTGCAGTTTTCAGTTGTACTCTGAATGCATGCATAGAATATTTGAGCACATGACCAATGGAAGGAAATTCTTCATGCAAGTTATTTCATAAACTGTCAAAATAGTTATGCATGTAGCAAAGTATAAAGAGAAATCTCGAGAAAAGTACTGAATAGCAAGTGATAATGCCTCTTTAAAGATGAAAGTGAAAATGCAATGTGACATTAATAGATAATGCTTTGAGATTGTCAACAGGATGGGGTTAGACTAGGACATTTGGTTTTCATTTAAGGCTTAATACAGTGTTTCCCACCATTTTCGAACCATCCCTGAGGTTTTTAAAGTTCATCTTCCTCTTTTGAATCACTGCTATCGCCCAATCCCAAATCCTCAATGTCATCGTCATCAGGAAAATCATCTTCTGCCAGATGCTGCTGCAACTCTTCAAGACCCAAAAAGCGCTTCAGAAGTGCAGCGAGTGCCTCCACATCACTGAATAAAAGTAACAACAAAAAAAGGGTTATTAATTAGCTTAATTGCAAATACATTTAATGGATGATTAATGTGTTGCTGGTTTTGTTATATTGCTTTTGTTATTTTATCTAGTAATAGGCTTTAGTTTTCTACATATACATACATATAATATATCATCCTGGTGTCATGTGTTCCCAGGTAAGTGACGCGCACACACCCGGCCATCCACATAATGTAAAAGAAAACGTGATTCATCAGACTAGGCCACCTTCTTCCATTGCTCCGTGGTCCAGTTCTGATGCTCACGTGCCCACTGTTGGTGCTTTCGGCGGTGGACAGGGGTCAGCATGGGCACCCTGACTGGTCTGTGGCTATGCAGCCCCATACACAACAAACTCTGATGGACTGTGTATTCTGACACCTTTATATCAGAACCAGCATTAACTTCTTGAGCAAAGTGAGTTCAGTTGCTCGTCTGTTTGATCGGACCACACGGGCCAGCCTTCGCTCCCCACATGCATCAATGAGCTTTGGCCGGCCATGACCCTGTCGCTGGTTCACCACTGTTTCTTCCTTGGACCACTTTTGATAGATCTGACCACTGCAGACCGGGAACACCCCACAAGAGCTGCAGTTTTGGAGATGCTCTGACCCAGTCGTCTAGCCATCAGAATTTGGCCCTTGTCAAGCTCACTCAAATCCTTACGCTTGCCCATTTTTCCTGCTTCAACTTTGAGGACAAAATGTGCTGCCTAATATATCCCACTAAAGTAAAAATGGGATTTGCATTCTTCTTTCTAATATAAAATGTATTTTATTATTAATGAATATACTCAAGTACTTTTTGTTTAACATAACCATAGGACTGTAAAAGGACATCTTTTAATTACCTGCGTGACCCCAGTGTGGCACTCTGTGTAAGCGGGTGAGAGAAGCCCGTGGCTAGACGGAGCACCAACAGGTAACCCTTCCCAAGATACCTCACTCTCTCCTCCTGAACACTCACGTCTCGCAGGTGCCGCAGATCTAACACCACTGAGTTGGAGAAAACAGCATTATCATCTGGTAATTTGACCAGTCATTTAGTGCAAAACAAATAATGACAGAGCTCACCTCTCTCATGCCCTCTTCTCCACAGAGTCAGTATCATGGTGTAGAGACTAAACGTCTTTAGTTCAATCTCACTCTTAGATTTATCAAACACGGCTTCCTAAGCACAAAGCGAAACAGATTGTTAGTCAGGACAGCTGATTACATTGACTTGACATGGATGTAGCGCGTGTAAAACATCTCCCCACCTCCCATTCCTCCATATTTTGTAGGGCTACAAAAAAACAACCTGTCACATAGAACATCTTCCATAATATGCTGTCTACAACAAAAGGAAAGAGCAAAATGAGGAACACGTATCACAAAAGTCTTCCTTTTATTGTTTTATTCACTTCCAAGGTTATTAAACATTCAGGAACCATTTCTCACCAGCGCTGTAATAGGCAGCTGCTAGTCCAACTGAAGCAATTCCTGTAAAAAGAGGAAGAAGGAAGACATTTAAAGATATTTTGTAATGCATGTTAGACTACACGCATCTAGCTGCCAAGTTCCCCCTGATCTCATACCAACAAGGAGGGACCATGATCTAATCCCAGGAGACCTCTTCAAATGTAGAAGATGAGATGTATGTTTGTCCACGACCATATACCCCATCTGTTAGAGAGAGAGAGAAAAAAAAAATGTCTAGTCCATCTAAAGGTCTTGTAGATTTCCAGTTATGTGTGTAGCATCACTATAATCATAACAATGCAGCTTTGAACAAAAGAAAGTCTTAATATTGCACAAAGTTGTTTTTACGAACATTATATTAAATATAAGAATAATAAACCTGATCAGTTTCGTATATTTTTTAAATAGCACAGGGACAACACCCTCATTAATGTTATCACAGATTCTGCCATTAACTGATGTGAAAGAATCTGACATCTTACCTCAATAAGTCGCTTTTTCCTTTCGGACAAATAAATCTAATTATTTACTAAATATATCAAATTTAAATGTTGAACAGTAAGAAACTGTAAGAAAACAAATTAAGGAAATAAAATGTGAGTAGCTCATGCCCATACACATAAACCCGCCTTCGGATGACGTTGATTTCCGCTAAGCAGATTTCGCTCTGATTGGATAAACGTATTAAAGGGACCCGCCCTCTAACATTATGACGCTTCCTTCCTGTACGAAGTCGTGCTTGTTAATCTGACTGAGACATATTATGTATGAAAAGAATAACATATGTATGAAACGAGTAAATTCGTTATTACTTGAATACTAAACTAAAAGTACATAAAACGGCTGTAAATATAAACAGTTTTAGCAATGGATGCAATGTCCTCAATAAAATGACATATATGTTATAACTGTCCCGATAGTGTCTTTTCAGGAAGGCGAGCATTGTTTGATCGGTCGAGGAAAAGTTGACACCGGTTGACACCAGTGTTGCTGATTCACGCATGCGTGTCGATCGGTCGATCCACGCAAAGAGTCATTCTCGCGAATCGGTTCGTTCAAACAGTTCGATTCTATGAACCGTTCAAAAGAAAAGAACAATTCAGAGGTTATTTTAAGTAATGGCGGTCATGCTCTAAAAAAAATTGTTTGTTTTTTGTTTTTTGTGTTTGTTGCAGCCACGAGTCGGCTCATAAAACAAAAACGTAATTTATAACACAATCTGCATTTACATTAAACAATACTATAATCCTAACAAAGACATGGTCAGACATGGTTCTGTGTGAATTTGTTAACCAGGAACATAGCGAGTCGAGAATGACCGCAGTTATGACCCGACACATCACGAATCAAATGTTGTATAGAGACGGTTATCATGTCCGAAAGAGAAGATTCTTGGTTGAGCGGGTTGGTGACTCGAGAACAGTACATCAATTCAGCTGATTCATTGAAATGATCCGACTCAAAAGGACGATTCATTCACGAATCGGACACTGCTAAAGGACAATGGAGTCGGATGCATCGAAGCCAAGACGAGCCGAGATCTTTCTACCTCGAATGTGTCCCACTCGGATTAGTCAGAGTTGTGGAACGGATGAGTGGATGAACATCAGCGTTATATGACCGCAGTGCGCTGTTTTCTGATGAGCAGCTCGTGCTTTCAAGTGTCATTAGGAGAAGTTCCTGCTGTAGTTCCGCGGCTGCGTCTCCTGGGTTTCCCCCTGAACAATAAGGACTTCATGGTTTTTTTTTTTGTATGTGAGTCGGTTGGCCTTTTTATGTTTTATTTCAGTTTATGATTTATTTTAGTACTCTGCAGCGTTAGGTAATGGGGGCAGGTGGTTGAGTAAATGTCACGGGTTATCTAAGGAAAGCGAAGTCCTCAGAGCTTTTGTCCTCTGTCATTTATTCATTACCCTATTACATTAAAATGAATGTGATCCGACTGTTTAACCTGTGGTTATGAACAAAAGCACGAAAGATCCTCTAAACAATAATTAGGTGAAACTGAATAGAACACATCATGGGAACCTAAAATTATCACATTTCCCTTAAATTGGTGTCTGTGTATGAATGCTTGAGGTTAATAACAGGGCTTTATTGTGACTGCATTTTATTTCTAACCCTTTCTTTATGTTAAATATGTGCTTTGGTGCCATAACACACAGCATGCTCTATAAATACAGAAACCTTTCGCAGGAATAATTTATGGCACTGAGCACTTCAGGAGATCCTTATACAATGTCTGAAGTCAAAATTGGACGGAAAAAAGAAAAGTGTGAAAATTGCACAAAACAGGTAATATGTTGATTTAATCCTGACGTATATCTTCCCTTACGTTTTTTTTGGTTTATGTCTGAATCAGATTCTGTTCTCATGCTTTATTTTAATGTCACTCATGTATTGCTTTGGCACTCATTAGTGTTCATTTTCCCTTGATTCCAACTTTTAGTGCAACAAGAAACAGGGGGATGAAAGTATAAACTCGCTGCAAGAGAAAAGTGTTGCCAGTGGAGAGGTATTATTTCTCATGGTTCTTTTTATAAGTGTCAGACACAAACTGAGCTGTAATCTGATAAACTCGGTTGTTTTTCTTGTGTTTGATTTGGGGGAGGATGAATGAACAAACACTCATTTGTATTGGACGTGGATAATCTGATACACCGTTTTCCTCAGGTGAAAGAGTCTACCTCAGTTCAGCAGGTGTTGCTGAGCGCATGTTTGTCCTGCGACGGCTGCGTATCGGAAGACGAAGGCCAGAGAATCGCTCAGCAGAATCTGGATGAGATCAACCATGTGCTTGCCCTTAATAAGGTACTTTAATCCTGACAAATTCAGACTTTGGAAAATGATCTGTTTGGACGTATATCACATTGCTATTTTTGTGTTTTTGGCAGAAATGTGACACTTCGAAGCACAAAATTCTCGTGGTGTCCGTTTGTCCTCAGTCGCTGCCGTTTTTTGCTGTTAAGCTTCAGTTGGACGTTCCAGCAGCTGCGCAGAAACTCTGTGGATTCCTGAAGAGTGTGGGTACGTCTGGAAGCCACATTTGCCTTGAAAGTCACTTTGCCTACCTCTTGTTTTTCTGCTTTTCATTGAATCAAGATCTTTGCCACATGAAATCTGAAAGTTATTAACCGTCCTAAATATTTGTTTAAGTTATTTTAGTATTATTTATTTACTACTAGTTTTTATTAATCTTTTGAATGAGCTTTTATTTTAGCGTTTTCATTTTATTTTTTGGTAATGTTGACATTTATATTTTTAATATTACTATTTAGGTTTTAGAACTTAGTATAAGTTTTCATTATTTATATTTTATTTTATTTCAGCTTTATTTTAATGAACAAAATAGTTTTTAACAGTTTTAGTTAACAGTAATAACCCTGTTATTCTTGAGTTCATTAATACTGAGAGTTTAACATGAGTTCTTTCATGCTGTTTTAAAGGCCTCTTTCATCTGTCCCCTCAGGGGTTCATTATGTCTTTGACACTACAGTAGCTGCAAGTTTTAGCATTTTGGAAAGCCAGAGAGAATTTGTTCAGCGCTACCGCCGTAAACATCACGATGCTAATGCCATGCCGATGTTCACTTCCTCATGTCCAGGTAAGACCATCCTGATAACCCCTTAAAGGCACAGTATGTAATTTTCACCGCTAGAGTTCGCATATTCAAAACAATAACAAAGGCATAGCTTGATGATGCTGTGAAGGAGTGTGAAATGATGGGAGTTTCCACATCCACTGTCATTGGAAGTCAATCCGACGGCAATCACAAATCATGTTTATGGATGAGGTCATGAAATAAAGTTTTATAACTGTTACGATCACATGATTTTATTTAATTCTAATGAGTTGGCCGCAAGTAACGTAATGTTAAAGCTAAATTACTACTCATACCTGTCACTTTATTTGTTGAATTAAATGCTTGGATAACGCAGCACAGTTTTACTTGTTCAAAACAATCATACTAAAAGTACAGTACCCGCAGCATTTGCAAAAATAATGACTTACTATTTATGTATAACACATACTGTATTTAATTACACTGCCATAGACTTGTTCACCAGACAGTGTTAGGAAATGCCACACCAAATATTGTTAGCTGTTTTATTTCTCCTCTTGTCCAAAACTCTTCTAGGGTCATTTGATTCGCCCTTAAGTTTATGTTTCTTGGAGTTATCTTTGGCGACAGAACCTGCTGCAAACGATAATGAATAATTGTGGTCCATGAAGACACAACAGAGTGCCGTGCTAGATGCTACAACTACTAGTTCTGTATTTTTTTTCATGAGACTCACTGTTACCATGATTTCTACTGCAGTAAAAGCAGAAACCGAGGATAACGTGGACGTGACGCCATTGACAGGCGACGTTACACTTGTTAAAATTGCAAATTTGTCTGGATTTAAACATTATTGGAAATATTTAGGCAAGTACATGAGTAAACAAAACCTATAATTAGTTTGCTAGTGGTTTTGGATATTTTAATGCAAAAATCTTACATATTGTACCTTTTAAGCTAATTTACATCTCTTAAAACACATTGTAAGGTCCCTTTCCACCATAAAGCACTTTGATTATAATACATTTATCTACTTATATCCAAATGGCAATGTGCAAGTAGGTCCACACAAAATATCTGCAGGTCTTCACCACTTTGTGTGTTCATTTATGAAATGTATATTAGACGAAAAGTCCACCTGGGTTTGTGTATAATTTATTGAATTCAAGTTTAAAACTCTTAAAAAAGTTAAGGAATTATAGGAGAAGTGGTTGGCAACTGACAACACAAATAAGCACCTCTAGGCAGAGCTTTCAAGAAAAAGATCAGGTTTTCTGCTTCTCTCAACTCTTTGTCTGAACCTCAAGCTTTTATATGCGTTTCTCAAACATTTTGTAAGATAAGAGCTAAATGTGGTGCAGTGGTGTGTAAATGTGGGTTGTGTGTGAATGGGTGGGACTGTTAGATAGCCATAGCTTTCTGCAGCTGTGAGATAGATGAGTACATGCCACCTCACACACCCTTCCTGCACTTTCATGACTTTCCTCCTCAATGATTGTTTCTCTGGAGCAGTGGTTCTCAAATGGGGGTACATAAAGGCACTCCAGGGGGTACATGAGATTTTAAAGTATACATGTATTTAAAAAGTAGCATCCATGCAAAAATCAAATGCAAATTATTTAATAAATATTTCAGGAAAATATAAGTATAAGTTCATAATGAATTTTATATTCCGTAGGCTATTCAATTTCATTATCCTAAAAACCCAGAGTCTCCCCCATACCAGGATGGTTTGACCCAACCTGTCATATGCCGCCTGGCATCACCTGTCAATCACTTGGCTCAACGATGGAGTTGTGGTTGAAGCGTAGCAGCAGTTATTTTGAAGGACAAGTGGCAAAGAAGGCCAAACCAGAGCCGGCAAAATTCCAGTCTTCTTTTTGATTCTTTAAAAATATATTTTAAGATAGATATTATATTTATTTTTAGCAATTTCTGCTTTTATTTAAAATTAAGTTAATGATTTTTTGAGAACAGATCTTTACTATGATCCCAAAAGAGGACACTTTATGTTGATAATTATTTTTATGTGCACAAATCTTTATTTATAAATAAGTTAATTATTTCTTTTTTTTTTTTTCAGTTATATCTTTTTATTTCCAAATAGTTCAAGAGAGACCACTACAAATGAGCAGTGTTTTGCACATTTATGGCGTTTTAAATGGTTATTTTTATAGATGTAAATGGTTATATGGTCACTGTTTTCACTACATTAGTTTGAATCACTACATTTTAGTGATGAGAAATATCTGCAATAAATTTAGTCATGGATAAAATGTTCGAAATAGTTTTTTTCTTTTTCAGATGTTTGAATTTTGTATGCTGTTCCAAAGTTTAATAAATCAGACACTGATGGCACAGTGTTTTTCTTTTTTTTTTTTTTTTTTTTTTTTTTATACCAAAAATGCTTTGCGCTGGTTAGGGGGTATTTCACAGGGGGTACATCACTGAAAAAGGTTGAGAACCACTGCTCTGGAGTAACCCAGAGTTACTTGTCTTGCTCAAACTATTAGTGGTGGGAATCAGCAGAGACCTGGCAATGCAGTATTTTGTTGATCTACACTACGATTTAAAAGTTTGGGGTCAATAAGATTTTTTTTAAATTTAATTTGTGATTTTTGTTTGTTCGTGCTCAGGATGGATTCGCTATGCAGAGCGTGTTCTTGGTAGCCTGGTCACGCCACACATCTGCAACGCCAGATCACCTCAACAGATCATGGGCTCCTTGGTCAAAGACTTTTTTGCCAGACAACAGGTGGGCATTTGTCCAGGGCTCCCTGGAAAACCTGGTAATATCAGGGATTTTTCTAATTATTATAGCCAGGCCTGGAGAAGTCAAGGAAATAAAATAATGGTAAAATAGATGTGTATAATGTTTTGATATTAGTAGTGAGTGAATGAGGCACTGTATCAGTTTTGTCTTATGTCTTGTAGAAACTGACCCCAGATCAGGTTTTCCATGTGGTGGTGGCTCCCTGCTATGATAAGAAGCTTGAAGCTGTGAGAGAAGAATTCTATAACAGCATCCTAGAGACCAGAGATGTCGACTGTGTGCTTACGTCAGGTACGACTGAGCTCATTCTCCTGTTACCTTTTCAGATTAATGTTTAACCAGGGAACTGCTTTAGACCAAATAATTCACTTTTTTTGCTCCTAATATCTATGTATATATAATAATACAGCTACTAATCAGATGTTTGGGGTCGTACATTTTTTTTCAAGACTCTTGCAACAATGTCAAACAATTAAAAAGTCTTTATTGTCACTTGATTCAATTGAATGTGTCCTTGCTGAATAAAATTATTTCGTACTGATCCCAAACTTTTTAATGGTAGTGTATGTATAAAATTCCCTGGGGCATCTTTCCTTCTTGGAAATGATCATAAATGCCTAATGCCATGTTATTGTATAGAAGCAGGTTGTGCATATTTCAGTAGAGTGCGTTTTTGTGATCTTTCTACTCCTGAATTGACACTAAATGACTGTTGGTTTAGGAGAGATTCTTCATTTGATGGAACAAAGCAAAGTTACTGCAGAGGAAGTGGACTCTGCTCCTTTGGATCACGTGTAAGTTAAATTAGCAGCATTAAACAGTCACAAAAGCCTTCATATTTAACCTAGGCAAACAAAGGCAATCACAGTCTAGGTGAACTGCTAAAAAAATGTAAAAAGAAAATCCTAAAATGTGTGAGTTTTGTTTTAGGTTTGGTGAGACCAGTGACCCAGGTGTGACCAGGCATGAAGGTCGTGGATCTGAAGGCTTCCTGGAGCACATTTTCAAACATGCAGCCAAAGAGCTGTTTGGCCTAGACGTCCAAGAGATTGTGTACAAGACACTCAGGTGAGAGATGGACCAGTCTGTTTTTGATGGCTGTGATGGATAATCTATGTTTTATAATTATTTATTTATTGTTATGAGTAACAAGTGATCACAGCTAATTGATAATCCTTCCATATAATAATGGGTAATCCTTATTCCTGTTAGGAATCGAGACTTCCAGGAGGTGGCGCTAGAGCGTGATGGAGAGACTCTCCTGCAGTTTGCTGCGGTCTATGGCTTCCGAAACATTCAGACTTTAGTGCACAGAATGAGGAAAGGCAAAGTGCCCTACCAGCTAGTAGAGGTGCTTTCCTGCCCTGGAGGTATGAAATATTTTTAAAAACAAACCTATTGCAAATATTACATGAATTTTATTTTGGTTATTATTACCTAACTTAATAGGTGCTGTCATTGATAAAATATGCTTGAACATACTATTACTAGGGATGTGCGCCATGACTAATTTCATTTAACATTTAAACATAAATTCTGTAAATGACTAGTCTAACAAATCCCCAGAGGATAGTCAAAAAGTCTGTATATGAATATCCATTTAAAATAGCCTACGTAATAAACAAATCAGTCAAATCCCATACTGATTGCCTCTGAAAAAATTGTATATATGTGCTTGCCTTGCATTATGATGTTTGTACATTAAACTTAAGTGTTCACGTAATCAATGTTAGCCAATATTGAAATATGTATTAAAATGAATGAATCAACAGGCAGTACAGGACCAATAAGTACTGGGTTTGAACACTACACAAAAACTGCAAAATCGGAAGCTTATTCTGCTTGTTAGAATATTTATATAAGATCTGTTGTTGTCAAGTAAGTTTTATTTAAAATGTTTCATTTCATAAAAATAATGTGACAGTAATTTGAACATAGCCTTTGTAAAAATATAAAGCAAAACATAAGTGTGCAAAAAAATAAAAACTAATTAATTTCCAATGTTCACTAGCAGCAGCAGTACCCTTTAGTCGACTAGTCTTGCTCATCCCTATTACAGGGAATGTGAATGCCATTTTAAGATGATGAATGTAATTTTTCTTGTTTTGTACTATTTTAGTAGCTAGATATTACTTTTTGTGAGCAACAAATTGCTATCAAAAAAGCCATCATGAAATATCAGATATATTATTAAATACATTTGTGATATTAAATATAAAAATGTATATTACATTTATGACAAGTTAATAATAAAATATTAAAACTAGTGCTGTGCAAATTAGCGCGTTAACGCAGGAGATTATTATTATTTTTTTCCAGTTTAACACCTTAAAAATATTTAACGCAATTAACACATGGTCCATTTTTGCCTAGCGCTACATTATATGATCACACTCTTATTCATATAAATGCTTTTAAACGATCTGTGCTACAAGACAAAAGAGAACACGCTAGTATGTCAATGTCCTATCTGTATGGGTGTCTCAGTCAGCTCATTGAGGACACACACACACACACACACACACACACACTCTCTCTCTCTCTCTCTCTCTCTCTCTCTCTCTCTCCAATAATATCTGTCCACTCTCTCTCACCTCAGCAGTTTTGCTCTCTCTCTCATCCACCGTTTTGCCACAGCAGCAGTTTCACTACAGTACTTTTGTCCGTGCTATCACATTTCATTTTTAAATCTTGGTGAATGTTCTGTCCTAAAACTATCTAATAGTTATTGTTGCTCCTGCTGTTATTTTGTGCATCTATTTAAGGGTAGATTTAGGGTAGGGGTGGGTATGGATGTTTAAAAAAAAAAAGCCTCAAAGTCAAACCACATGAATATGATGCTGGTAGCACAATCTAATGGGTAGTCTTTTTTTGCTGTTGAATTGTGCTACGTACTGTTTTAATGGGATGTAGGACAAATCTGACAAAGTAGGACAAATCGACAGAACACCGTAACATGCATCTCGACGACAGAAATGCGCATGCGCTGGCTAAACTCGCGTCAGTCTCGTGCACACATCGAGTTCTCTTTTGCTCTTGAACAAACGATAACACAGAATTTTGCCAAAATGCCAGTTTTGTTGAGTTTTCTCATGACAAATAAGTTAAATAACGTCTTAAATTAACCTGTGAGAAAATAAGATGCGCGTGACAGCGCTTCAGATCCGTGTCGTGTTCGGCAGCGGCAGATCTTAGTCACAGCAGCACCAATGATGTCTGGCATTAATGTTCTTCAAAGAACAAAGGGAATAGAACAAAAATGTAGGTTTAATGATGATTAATCTAGATTTCATTTATTATTTATGCAGTTAAGAAAGGTGTTTGATAACAGGGAAGGCCATGGGTAAATATAACATTTATTATAATGGGTTTATGTAAAGCTTGTTTTAAGTTCACTTAAATTAAAAGTAATTTTTTTTAAAGCCAAATAAATGTTGAAATTGGTAGTTTTCAGTTATACTGTAATGTAATGGCATTGTTTCATAGAGACATTAATATCAGTGATACTGGTCTTCAGTCATAAAATGATGCCATTACAACAAATATTTAAAATATGCTGTCTTTACATTGTTTCTACATTTAATTTGGAGAATAACTGAAATTATTACAATATTAAAAACGTTTTAATCGCGATTTAATTACAGATGAAATGCGATTTTTAATTATTTTTTTTTATCGATTCCCAGCACTAATTAAAACATAGTATTATTCATTCTTTGTACATTTGATAAATGTTTCATCTTTTAACATAAAAGTACTGTTTCTTTCCTTTATCTCTCTTTCAGGCTGTTTAAGTGGGCGAGGACAAGCTGAGGGAGAGGGAGGTCGACCTGACCGACCTTTGGTCCAGCAAATGGAAGAGCATTACAGCAGCTTACCTGTCCGACTACCTGAAAACAACCCAGAAGTCCAGCGCCTCTACCAGGACTGGCTGGATGGCCACGACTCCCCATGTGCACAGCAATGCCTCCACACTCAGTACAAGAACCACACGCAGCCGCCCTCTCACATACTAAATCCTGACATTCAGTGGTGATTGGAAGTCATCATTGCATTCCCACACACCTGGAACCAAGCTCTGCTTTAAAAGCACCAATCAAGACTGACTGCTTGATGCTCTCTTGGGCTCACACGAACTGCACTGTTCCTGCAGTAAAAGAAACGTTGAACAGAGGACCAAACAGGCTTCTTGTTCGATACAGTGAATCAGACTCTGCTTCACTAACAATTAGATTTGCATTCGTTTACTAGTTTTCTAGAACATTTACTCACAATGTACCTAAATGATGTCATGCATGATTGAGCAACCAGCAGTCACAGATGTGTTAAAGGACAATCGCAATAACACAAGGCAAAAAAACCCAGAATATTATTAAAACAGATTACTGGACCCTGTTCATATTCACTGCAGAAAAGATTAAAGGCGGTTTGTGTATGGCTATCGCAAAGATCCAGCTTTAGAAAGCGCAAACCAATACATATTGGTGCTATGAATTAAAGAATAATAAAAAAAATTATGCTATTAAAATGCATGGACTAATTTTAACAAACTGATTATGTAATTTTGCTTGGATGCATTAAAAAAATGAATTGTTAAATCCAGGCGCACACATAATCCACACCTGTTGATTTCTGCAAAAGTCCTACATGTCCTGTGTCCTGGCTTCATTAAACTTTGACCCTTCTGATTATGCTTTTAGCGACCAAAAATAGTACTACAGCACAAATGTTGTCCACTGTTTCCATCTGGGTCTGGTCATAACTAATTGTTGATTTATGTGTTTGTAGATGTCTTAGATTTACCTGAACACAGCTCTTTCTGTATTAAGTGGTTAAGAATGTGGTGAGATTAGTTTTTCCTTTTGGTGCAGTTTTGTAAAGGGACAGAAATGGCAGAATGCATCACTATATGGCCGAAACTAGCAGATGTGGCCTCATCACTTCTAGTTCTCACTGTGGCCAGTATGTATTGGCTGCTGCAATAACCTGTTTGAGTCACAGCTGTGAGTTCTGTCACAATATTTCTATATTTTATTATACTTGGCACCTTATGTGCCACACTTAAGTCGTTGCGATACTGGATGCAGTTTGAGTGGTAAGGTGATTTTCTTCTTGCGATATAATTGACACACGGACTAGTATGTTAAAGTAAATTTCAATGGATAAGTATTGGGGATTAATCAAATCCCTTATGGAGCAATCTTGCCTCGTTGCACAAACATGCATTTTGAGCCATAAGAGTAGTAAATTCAGACGTGAAGCCAAACAGCAGCGTATTGGTAGTGTTAACTTGTGGGTAACACTTTAGAATAATGGTCATTAGTTAATGTATTAATTAACATGAACTAACCATGACCAGTTTGTTTAACGTTAATAAAAATACAGCTGTTCATGTTAGTTCACAGAGCATTAACTAATGATAACAAGATTTTAATAATGTATTAGTAAATGTTGAAATCAACATTAACAAAGATAAAGACATGCTTTATAAGTGCAGTTCATGTTAACTAATGTAGTTAACTAATGACCATTATTCTAAAGTGCTACCAACAGTTGTTTCTGAGTCTCTTGCTAGTCACACAAGTATTTAAAGGCACATGCTGCAGAGTGTTTCTTTGAACTTTTAGTGTATTTATGCTTGACATTTAAAAGAGTGAATCACATTTGTGATTAAACAGTAACAATATTTAGGGTGTGATTCTCATAACTTGGCTCAAGCATGTGGACAGGCAGATAACCTGTGAAATGGAATCAGCAAGTCTTTATCTTTTTTATTGCACAGCCTATGATGGAAGCAAAAGATTGCCAAAGTAACAAGATATGATTATAGTGTGAGGAGAAGTTACTGAAAGGGAATACATTTATTGT
Source organism: Paracanthobrama guichenoti (assembly GCA_018749465.1). Taxonomy (NCBI): domain Eukaryota; kingdom Metazoa; phylum Chordata; class Actinopteri; order Cypriniformes; family Gobionidae; genus Paracanthobrama; species Paracanthobrama guichenoti. The sequence continues at coordinate 7,218,010 of CM031954.1, forward strand.
TGGAATGCACATAATCAAAGCAAGTAGATTCAAAAATCAGTCCTTAAAAATGTTTCTTAATGATTTGAATTACTTTGTTTGACAGTCTACACATAACAGAGGTGTATTAGGAACGTATATAGCAAAGAGTCACCGTTTTATTCAGCCTTGAAATGCAGGAGCATGCCATGGAATTCCAACTATTTTCCATGTCCTGTTACATTCCGGAATTCATCACAGAACTACTTTGAAGAAACTTGTTTTATGTATGTTATAGAGAAACTGTTTAGGACTTTGAACACATCACAGGAACATTTTGTTTATCATAATAAGTGTCCATATTTCATGTAACAACACTGGAACAATTCAGGTATAATAATAATAAAATAACACAAACTGGTTTGAAATGATGCAAACAAAATTTTAATTATAACTTGCCTATCAATAATATATTTAATAAAAATAAAAAAATTACATCAAATAAAACATTTAATTTTCTTGCATATGGTATTTACCAGTGCCTTTTAAACTAAGCCACAGAACTCGCGCAATGACGTTCTTGTGATTGACAGGTGAAAGTTCCAATCAGCGAGAGTTACAGACAGAGGCGGGCTCGTGAAGCGCTGACAGGCTACACTTCAAAGAAAACTGCGATTTGACTAATGCAGTGTTGCAACACAGTGAAGACGCGGAGTGGGCGGCGCGCAGTTTTTCCTCTTCACGTAACTAGTTTTCGTTTCGTTGAACTACTTACAGTTTAGCCGTACTGGTGGTTTTGTGTATCTGTCTTATAGTTTCAAAATGTCCAGCGACCTCAGGCCAAAGTTGTGCGTCTTAGAAAAAGGGGACAGCGGCTACGGTTTTCATCTACACGGCGAAAAGAACAAACCCGGTCAGTACATCCGGCACGTAGAGCCCGACTCTCCGGCCGCCGCCGCGGGTTTGTTGGCCGGGGACAAACTGGCGTTTGTGAACGGGGAGAATGTGGAGGACGAGAAGCATCAACAGGTGGTGTCCCGCATACGAGGCATCACGGACAAACTGGAGCTCATCGTTTTGGATGCAGAGACAGCAGAACTGCTACAGAAGCACAATTTGAAGTGCCAGAAAGAGTACGCGACTGATGGGATACCGATACCTATACCGAGTAGTGCTGCATCGGACCATGAAGATGAGGTGAAGAACGAGACACCAAGGGAATCCACCCCCGTCCCGGAGACAAACGGGGACATACGCATGGATAGACTGAGCGTGAGCTCCAAGGTGAGTTAAATGTATCATGAGCAAATTCCATCACTTAAAATGTAATTTTGGAAAAATTAAGCACGTGCGTCAAGTTTGACAGATGTCCCAGTACACTTGATGGTGTGTATATATTTGAAGTGGGAAAATACTCTAAAATACTTTAATTGCAATGTTGCTTTGCTTTAATCTACAGTTTCATCATTTTAGTTACACTATTTTATCTGGCTGGAGAGAGACACCACCTTTTAAAAAATGTGTTCAGAATTTAAAAACATATTCCTCATAGAAAAGTCATTTTTGTATAAATTGCATTTTGTACACAGACATTAAGTTCTGATATTCTACTAATATTATATTCCCAGCAGAGAATAAGAGGACATGCTGTCCTGAGAAAAACTAATTTGCGATAACATGCATTGAACTTTCTTTTGTGGATATGCTTCTGAAATGTTGGAGGACATTTACATGTTTTAAATCAGATATCCATTGTTACGTCACAGGTCTCTCTGGTTTTCCCATTGCTTTCAGTCTGACCTGTCAAACATGATGACACTCAGACATGTTTTCCAGCTTTTTGAGATAAATATCATTAGCTGAATCAACCAAATTCTGACACATCAGCTGATCAAGGCATGATTACTTAACACTCATAGCTATAATAATGCATAGTAAATTAGCAGTACAATATTACCTTTTAGGCTGGATTGTTAATTGCCAGTAAATTATAACTGTGAGGTTTCTGACAAAAGCTTTGTTTAGCTGGAAGGAGAGGACAGTGTGGCCAAAATCTTCTCATGGATCAGATATGCATCATATCGAGTGTCATAACTGGGCTCTATATGACCCAATTGTGCAATAAGAATATCAAATCTTTATCTTCATTCCTGTGATGTAAATGAGAAGTCCTTTCAGTGGGCAACATTTTATTCTCTTTCATGTTATCCTGCATTTAAAGGGATACAATTCTGACATCATTTACTTTCCTCATGTTGTTCCAAACCTATATGACTTTCTTTTGTGGAACATAAAAGAAGATCATTTGATAAACTTGGGAAATCAAACTTTGGAACCCCTTGACTTCCATTGTATGGATAAAAGAACACTGAGACATTTCTCGGATATCTTCTTTTAGGTTTTAGGAACAACATGAGGGGTGAGTAAATGATGACAGAATTTTAATTTTTTGGTAGGGTGGCCAGATTTCTCAATGGTATCCGGAACGGACAGGCACCCTCACTCCCACGGCACACACAGGCCAAAAGTGAAGTCCAGCCTAGGAAAATGGGCGTCTTTCCCCTTTATTAAAACATTTTATTAAGGATTTTGTAAGCGTATAGTTGTGCTTAGAGTGTAAAACTAATGAGACATCTCAATTGTTACATTTGTAATAACACACAAAGGAAACAACAAATTGTGTCGTACCAACAAAACAAAACAAAAATTACGCACAACATGCAAAACTTGAGTACTGTGCGTTTTCTTCTTCCCAATATATTTTGATCTTGTAGGTTCATTAAAAGCAAATGCTGAGAAATATCCTCTCTGGACATCACTTTTGGCCACTACTGTATATAAGAAATTGATGTAGTCTTACGAAAACGAAAAGCAGAGTCAAGGTTTTTTGGCTGTCCATGATGCATTCATTAATGAGAACACAGGCTCCATAGATGCAGATGAGTATAAAACAAACTCCACAGCCAGAGATAAGACTCCATTGTTGAGTGACTTGCTGGATGATTACTGACGTACAGCAGGGGTAATGATATTTGAGTAAAAGAGGTTAGGGGAACATTAGAATAACTTTAGGGGAATGTTAAAGTACCGTTAGAATAACGTTCTACAAACCAACGTTCTCTTCCATTAAGAAAACTTTCTAGGGGCCTGTACCATGAAGCCGGTTTAGCTGGCTAGCCAGATATGTTTAAGCTTAGTTTGTGCCAATCCTGGGTTTTAGATACTATGAAAGTGGCTTGGCTTTTAGCAGTGTTCACCTCCATAGTAACTTGCGCTCCACGGCTAACCTGCTCCAGGGCAGGTTATGTTCTGGATAAGAGATCTCGAACTGAAATTGGACCAATCAACTGTGAGCAAAGTGACATGCCTCAATAAAGTCACTCCCCCTGTTTCTACTCCAAATTAAAGATCACTACATAGCAAATGGTTTTAAAGACTAAAGCGTCTGGCTTTTAACAATGTTTATTTATAATAATAATAATTTTTAATGATTTAGATATCATTTATGTATTATACCCTTAATACACATGTATAATTTTAGTTAATCAATCATTAATAGACACTGTTAAAATTAATATAAATAGACTATATGAAGGTCATACAAATAAGCTTTAAAATCAAGAAATAAAGCTATAAAAATGACTACATGTGAGCTTAAATGTTGGATTCTCTCTATATAGCAACTAAACTAACTTCATGACTTTTACTTGCACTGACGTAGTAAGATTTTCTTTAAGTTGTCCTCTTTTATAGACAGCTCTTTTCTTCTTCATGTGTACATTTGTTTAAATTCTTAATATTTTTCAATCATGTAACATTCCGCAGAAGAGAGAAATGAATCTCACTGCTTCTCTCGCGAGAAGTGAATCTCAGTTTCACTGATCCACAGCATCAGTTCACTACTGATGTCACAGCTAAACTCCTGAACTCGGGATCAAAGCCTGAGCTGACAGAGAAAGCTGATGATCAGCATCATGGCACTAACAAAGCCTGAATTGATTGGTTTGGTTTTGTCAACTCAAAACTAATCCTGTAACCCTGAGTTTGTTAAACTACCATCATGGTACAGGCCCCTGGTTAACAAAAAACAAACCTTAAAAAAGAACGTTTTAAGAACCAAAAATTGTTTACAAGCTGTTTTATTGATGTATTTTCGCAATTGAAACACTGATTAAACAATTACATGAGACATGATACATTTCAGTAAGTTGTACTGTTTCTTTATAGATACCTTCTGATGTTCATTTATGTTTTGTTTTGTTTTTTTGCTGTATAACCAGTAGTACAGCGTCTTCATATCCGATTTGATCTCCTCGTTGCTCTCTTTAACACTGACACTGACGCTGGATCCTGCTTTCACTAACTGCAAGTTGACCGATAGGGAATTGTGATTGAATAGTTATTTTGTTCTGCAAAAATATACTATTACATTATTGGCTACCTTTGATTAGGCTGTTCTCGTGTGACAGAAGATTACTACTCGCTCTATCACTCAGAAATAAAGGTCACCCTATTTTTGGGTGGAGTATCCCTTTAAGAGGATATCCTCTTATCCACATTCATTTAGTGTCCATTCATTGAACACTGTAAAAAAACTAAAACAAAAAACCCTGTAAAGTCAATCAAAGTCATTAGAAGTATTTCAGTGGTTTCAATGGAGCTCTTTTAGTTAGATGGTAAATAAAACATTGTGCCAAATATATTTCATGCTTTTCTTGAATTGTAATTGTCCGGGTTGAGGACAAAAGCCAGCAGGGTAAGCTGACCCCAATAAAGTCTCAGTCCCTTGCCTTGGAGATCCTTGAGCAGTGAAGGGGGTTATTGTGGAAATGTACTCTTTGTTTGGGTGCAGGCGTAAGATTAGAGAGAAAGGAGCCCACAAAGTAGGATTGAGATCCTTTTATCCTATATAACAGATTCTTCTTCAGGCTTGAAGAAGTTACTGAAGATCTCTATTTCTATTAGAGGTTTATTCAAATCTAGATATTTAAAGTTGGTGCATCACTTGTCCAGCATCCTTTGTGATAATGACATGAATGATTGCTCAAATAATGTGGATTATTTAGAGAATATCATAGACATTTGGAAGTGGCACATAGCCTAGCATAGCAACCACCCATAATATCCTAGCAACTGCCTATGTAACAGAGGCCAGCTAGTAAGAGCTGTGCAGGTAAACCTCACTCCCCTGATTTCAAGAGGCGCTCTAGCAACTGACACTAGAGGCTCTTTAGCGGTCTTTAGTGTCCTTGTTAGCACGTCATTGGTGCCATTGATGCCATGACCTGGACGGGAGTGAGGTTTAGGGGGGTGAGTGTAATGGAGGCCAAATAGTAAGAGCTGTGCAGGTAAACCTCACTCCCCTGATCTCAAAAGAGCCACACTAGCGACTGACACTAGAGGCTGCAGTCTTTAGCGTCCTTGTTAGCGCGCCCGCTTCCTATGCCAGAGACGCTGGTTCGAATCCCACTCAGTCACTCTGGGGTAGGACCAAGTACACTAGCAATTAGGGCTGCTCTCGACTAAAGCTTTTTCTCACTGACTAGTAAGTTGTTCATTTAAACAATTAGCAGACTAATCGCGCATTTATATTAATAAGCTATAAATCATAATAATAAGCCTTTAATTGCCTATAGCCTATATAATACATAGCCTAAACAGCACTCAAACGCACGCATAAAGCTTCCACAGCATGCAGGCAAAAGTAATGATTGTGTGTCTTGAAAAAACAGAAGGAGACTGCCTTAACAATTTAATAATTTGTTAATAATTGTGTTTTCGCTGCAGAGATTAAGTTGACGATGCTGACTTGTCATCTCTGCAGTAGTGGACATGCCTATATGCACATTTTATACGGACTACATAATCAGAGAATATTTGTTTTCCACTTCAACTGGTTCATTTAAAAATGGACATTTGAAGCTTTATTTATATATATATATATATATATATATATATCATACGAATCATACGAATTGTCATAATCATACGAATTGACCAACTCGTCAAATGCGTGATTTATCAGAAATCGTACCAATTGAGGTCGTACAAATTTGTACTAATTAAGGTCGTTAAAATTTGTACGAATTAGCCATCTCGTAAAATACGTATGAAGTGCCGTGAGATCAGGTTGATATGCCATGTCTGTGAGGCAAGTAAACGCTTTCGAAAACGAGTTTCGGTTCATTTTTGTGAGGCTTAAGTTTACTGAGACCGAGACGGCAGAAAGCGCATCCTGATTTTTTTTTTCCATTATTTTACAAAAGCACAACGTTTTGTTGTTATTGTGAGTTTACGCAAATAAAAGTAGACCCTTTACAGTGCATTACTCTTATCTGTATGTATGACTAAAAATGCAAGTGTTCGCACCAGCGCCTGTATATCATGAAATAAGCGCGCTCAGATTAGTGCGAGCGGACTTGTAAAATTGCTACTACTTGCATGTTTCAAGTGATAAGCCATATTTGAGGTCAATGAATGATAGGGGAATGTTTGTATGTCTTGCCGTTAATGTCACAGCCTGCGTGATTTCGCCACTTCCTTCAGAGTTTTATTTTTCTGCGACTAACCGACTAACGGTTAGTCGACTATTACTAGCAATACCTTGCCAACCACCTACAACATCTTATCATCGTGGCAGTGAGTTTTTGCACAGGCAAGCACAACTAACATTTTCTTTAGAAAACCTAAATCTAGTTATTAGTTACTTAGTTAAAAGTTAGTGTTACAAGAAGGCATGCTAATTAAGTTTTTGAAAGTGCCAGCACAGCAAAAGCAAACTTCAAATGTGCAGTTTTAATGCGTTCTAGGCTTTTACATCATGGCATACAGGCCACTGTTTATCAGTCCTTTTTCTGATTATGTGGCATGAGCTAGAAATAACTTCAATCATCATAACCCTAAGAAGTCCTCCGCTCAATAACAGTTATTTAGAGTCTCTGGAACAATACGGATTGTAATCACATTTCTTTCCAGCAATTATCAAAGTGTATTTGAAGCCCTCAGTCAACCATGAATGGCCCTTCTGTTGTGTCGTTTTCCCCTCGCCCTCCTGCATCCCATCCTTCCTGTCTGTGATCATTCAGAAGTAAAATGCCGCTGGAGGGAACATCCCTGGATCGGCTGTCAGTTTAACCCGGACTAAGCTTTGTTCTTGATGGCAGTGCCCTGCGGGATGCTGTTTACTTACTGAGATGAGTTTTCAGAGCAGATTACACACAGACAGCTTGCTTGCATTGTGTTTAGTGATAAATCATGGAAATGAAGCAGAATAGACGATTTATGAAAATTGGATCAATGTCTGAGTCTGGAATATTTCCTGACATTCCAAACATCTGAATAATTCTCTGATAGCAATTCTTTGCGTAATTCTTCAGAAATGCAGGTGTGTTTGGGAGAAAAGAAAGGGTGTGTTGCTTTGGAACAATCTTCAATAGTTTTCTTTGATTCTGTTTATAATAAGTAACATGTGATGTTGATATATATATATCAGTATATTGTGTGCTTGTCATTGGTGTTTTAGCTTGGGAACCACTCATAGCACTCAAGTGTCACTGAAGCACAATTCACATTTTATTGAGAAAAAAATATGCCAGCTTTGACAACAATACATTTCAGCAGACACAATACAGCGTCTTAGAGTGTGTTTGGCAGCCACACACTCTCAAGATGTTCACCACTAAAAATTTCAAAAGTAAACTCTCAAACTGAATGCGTAATTCTGTGAGATGGGGAGGGTTGTTAGCACATTTAAATAAACCACTTCCTTGGTTACAAGGTCGACGTTTTCCTGCTGTGGTCTGTTGCATTTTGAGATGACACAAGCAGTTATACCAATCGTATCAGTCCTCACCTCACTACTCTTGGTACCTGTCTATGCCTTTTGCTGTCGGTTGGCAGTTTTTAAATCTCTGTAGGTTAATTATTGGCTGTTGAGTTTTGCAAGTGCATGTCTTGGACTAATGCCTCCAGCCTGTAAATATATTTATTGCACCTTTACCAGCTCTGCTCATCTTCACATTCATGCAATCAATCTTGCGTCATACTATTAAAAAAATTTGCTTTTTCTTAACCAATGTGCCAGTATACCACATGACGTAAAATAAAACTTGTTTACTTGGAAAACCTAAGTTATGGTTAGGGATAATTATTGTTTTCAATCATCAGTTCATATTTCACCAACCCTGCCCCAGTCCTTCAAGAGATGAGAAAACCAAGGACAAGATTATGAGTTACTAAAGTGAGCTATAAAGTCATTAACCTTTGTATTATTGAACTGGAGTATCTTTATAGGGTAGGTGGAGGATTTACTGAGGCCTGCCATGAGCTGGAGACAGGTTGGGTGAGGGCCTTTCCACGCTCTGCTTGTGATAAACAGGTTTACTTGCTGGAATGCAACAGCTCCCAAAAATAAAATTCTGTCATTCTTTACTCATTCTCATGTTGTTCCAAACCTTTCTGTCTTCTGTTGAGACGGTTTTCTTTTAAGTCACGTGGTCTAGTGCTATTTTGAACCCCACTGACTTTGTAAAAAATGTTGAGGGTGAGTAAATGTCAACAGAATTACTGGAGAACACCAGTAATGTGAAAGCATATCTATGCAAACTTTTAAGAAATGCTGTATTATGTATGCTATTCGGTTGTGGTGTGAGATTGTCCCCTTTGTGGTGACAGAAGGTTGGGGAAATATGATGAGTTTGCATACTGTAATGCTGATGTTGATGGATAGTGACTTAAAATTCAGTGTGTTCCTCACACAAACCTGTCAGGTATTAGGCTATTTAGAAAATAATGCATATAATACTTAAATTATTCTTTTATGCAACTTTGCATTCTTTTTCAAGCTTGAAATTTCAGTCCTCATTCTTTAAAAATGTTTGTAAACTTAGTTAAATAGTTCTTGCTGATTTAAATATCACCATATGTGAGTATTCAAGGAGAGATCATTCTAAAAGTTATGCCTGTATTTCAAATTCAACCCTGTAATCAGCGATTGATCTCTTTGCCAATAGTCACTTTGAAGGCCACAGGTGCTACAGGTTCATGTTTTGTCACACAGACAGTCTTCGTCTCGGGAGGATTGGCAGTGAATGAAGGTCTTTGTCAGACACTGTAGTCTTAAAATGACTCTCCCCCACATCTACTGTGAACACGGGCAATGATTTCCTCTGCTGACTTCAGCTTCCTATATTGAATAACCCAAAGGCAAATGGAGGCCCAGAGGGAGACTCTCTAGTAATGGGATTTTCTTTCAAAGATGTAATTACGTAAATGAACTGTACGCTTTTATGCATAACAACACCAAGTTTATGTGTTTTTGAGATCACATGCTTTCATCGCAAACTGTAACATGTCATGGTTAATGCTAGTTTATTGTTCTGTTATAAGCACTAATGCTTCAATATAACGACTAGGCTTATTTCCTCTCATGACATTTCTGTTTTTTTGAGGATGTTCTGCTCCCCTCAGACAATTGGTTACAGAAAAGATCCTCTCAAATTAAATTCCTGCTCTTATGAGATCTGTATTAAGCCTATATCAAGTTTATAAGTTTCTCCTTCCAAGTGCTCAAATGTCTTTTTTTTTTTTTTTCCTAATCTTGGGTGAGATAAACACCGTAGTTTGTACACTTGTGGAATAACCATTCTGTACCAAACATACAAGTGATGAACAAGCTATTGGGTGAATATCACAAAAAACATGCCCTCGACACATTTTACCACACACACACACACACACATACACACACACACAAAAGAGAAATTATATTTTGCCTATGAAGGCAATTACACCATTAAGAGTTTTTGAATTGTGACATTTTCATTAACAACAAAAAGCACTGTAAATACTGTAATGTTTATTTATTTTACATCAGCATACCTTAAAGTAAAATATAAAAGGATATTTTTTTACAAAGAAAATTGTAATAGTTCATTCATTCTTCTTGCTTTTTTGAGGTAAAATATCACCCAGACGTGTTTCTTGATGGGTTTTGTGGCATTCATCTCATCATGTCATTGCTCACATGTATAATATTCCCCATTTGAGTGTCCTACTCTTCTCATGGTTTTGATAAGATTTCTTTCATAAAATCAGAGTGCAGTGTTCAGGGATCTTATCAAAGCGGATTATGTCATCTTTGCATTGTGAATGTGTGGGCCCCTGCCAAACCCTTCGCAAAGATAGCAGTCCACACCCAAGTCCTTTGCCACACTCCCACAATTCTCCCCTTGCTCACATTTGACACAACCAAACAGTGACGTGCCAGAGCCATAAGCTCGCCCAGTGCTTTTGTATCTTTTGCTTTTCGTACAGTGACAATGCAGCAAGCATGATTTTCATATCATGCCATATCATCTCATCTCAGTTCATAATTTCCACTCCATATTTGCCTTGGGCAGAAGAGTTTTCAGAGGTTGCATGCATGTAATTAGTAATGAAGACAAAAAGAATCAATACAGTGAGTGCAGCAACCTATGGCTTTATCAGACAGCTTTGTACATCTTATCACAGGGTGTTGGTGTATCTTTTAGTGCATGCTAAGTAATCCTATATGTTTACTTGTGTGCGTAATATCACACCCATTTAAAAAACATCATGACAGTCATGTATTTTACAAAAGACCCACCCAGAGAGTGAATAACATTGTATAATAATTCCTGACATAATGTCCATGTCCAGTCCTCTCAGGACATTGTGATCCTTCTGTCAAAACAGTCAGATGTGGCTACAGCACTTTGGCAGAAAAGTTACAGTTTTGCAGGGTGAAATAAGACCTGAACTGAGTCTCTTGCCAGTTTCATCATTGCTTAAAGTCAACTTCTACAAGGGCTTGTAAACAACCAACCAAAACACCATAGAAACCACCTAGTAACACTGCATAGCATTTTAGGGATACTCTATAGTGAGTGGTAAGTCTTTTAGCTGGTGCTTTTATCCAAAGTGACTTACAGTACAGTACATTTATTACAGGGACAATCCCTCTGGGACATCCTGGGGTTAAGTGCTTTGATCAAGGGCACAATTGGCAATAGCTCATGGCTCTGATTACCAGCCCTGTGCTTTAACCACTACACCACACACTGTCCACAAACCATCCATAAACAGAAGTCTTCAGTCACAGCCTTGTATTCATCAGGCAGGATTAAACTCTTAGTGTAACATATGGCCTCTGCTGGTTAAGCCTATGCTAATCAGAGCTCAGATAGGTCTTCCATTTGCATAGTCACCTGTTAGAAGAGTTCTTTCTTTCATTAGTGGCTACATTCAGGCATGTTTTCTTTGGGGATAGTAATGAGGATACCTTTGCTATTGTCAGCACTGTCTGTGACCTGTGGTTAGCCCCCAGCTTGAACAGGTATTGATAATTGTATCAAGCACATTCAGTGACCCTAGTGCTGCTAACCCTTTCACTCCGCACTGCTATCCAGTTTCCCAGAAGAGCAGCCCTCCCGGGAAGTATGTAGCCTTTACACTGCAGCTTTGTACTGCTGCCTTCGGTATTATCAGTGTTAGTGTATCATGAGCACCCAGGACACACTTTCCCTAGGAGCTGAATTGGTTTGCAGGTGGTCTTTGTCAGTGATTCTCAACCTGAAGAACATATACCCGATGTATATTTGTAAGGATTTTGAGTTGCCTATTTTTTTAAACCTATAAAACAGGTTAATATAAAGATTAAATTAACTAATAATCATGTTTAATCTCATGATTTAATCACATTTAGTATTTTTAATTGCATATTATATTATAAAGAAATAATAAAATATTAATAACATTATTATTATTATTATTATTATTATTATTAGTGTTTGTTTTCTTGTATCATTTAGTATTTTTAATTGTCTAGAATTATATTTTCAATAAGTAATAATATCATTATTGTTATTTTATTTCAGCATTATTTATGGTGCTGTGGGGCTGCATAAGACAAAACATTTGCCCATATCAACTATAACTATAATTAATAATAATAGCAATTACAACAACAGTAGCATCAGTGTTTGTTGTTGTTGTTATTATTATTATTATTATTAGTGTTTATGAAGGGGTACTTGAGCATTATTGATAGGACCTTTGTGTGTCTTTCCATCACGTGTCTTTCCTTTGACTCGTCTGTAGATCAATATGTGCATGTGAACAGCATGTAGATGTTTGATTGTCTCATCTGTTTGTATAATTTCAGCCATATATCACAGACTGGTTTGCTAAAGAGGGAAGTACATAGATGACTGGTCAGTTTCATTACTTCTACTTTTCACTGCTTCATCTCGGGATGTTGACATACTGAGTGCTCTTTGAAATGGTATACGAGTTATTCTATTTTTTAAACTCTTTGTATATTATTTCATTTTCTGTGGTTTTATTTAGAAAGCGTTGCTCAGAATACTGAGGAAGCGTGAACGTTTTAGAAGCAGGTGACTTGTTTGTTCAGTTATTGTGTATCGATTAGGGTGGCTGGCTTTGCTTTGAATGTCCTTCTGAACGTCATGATTTTCTCATGCGCATTTGTGAAAGAATATTCTGGTGTGTGGTGTAAGTTTGATTGATTTGAACCATATTTCAGAAAGGTTTTTTTTTTTGGAAATGTGGTTGCAGTGGAGGGAATCGGGATTGTTGCTGACTTTGGCTATGTACAACATTTGTAGCTATCGTTTACATTTGAAAGATGTAAAAAAAATTATCTTATCGTGATTGACAAGACTCTTGATATGTGATATGTAACTGGTATCATTAAATATTTTCTATATACGTTTTGCTTTGTGTGACATACTGTATCAGAATAACAGGTTTTTTCATAGTTTCATTGTTTTCTTTTTGTAGGATTCAAAGAATGAGCTGCGTCCACGTCTCTGTCACATGAAGAAGGGTGCCACCGGATATGGCTTTAACCTGCACACAGAGAAGACGAAACCTGGCCAGTACATCAGGGCGGTGGATGAGGACTCCCCAGCAGAGAAATCTGGACTTCGGCCCCAAGATAAAATAGTGCAGGTATAATTTAATCAGCAATTTAAACGTGTGTGTGTGTGTGTGTGTGTGTGTGTGTGTGTGTGTGTGTGTGTGTGTGTGTGTGTGTGTGTGTGTACTTCAAGAATGTGTAGTAATCAAGTAATACAACTTTTGTGTTCAGATAGTGCGTCTCTCTTGTGCGCTGATACATGCATTAAAGTCCTCATGAAATCAAAATTGGCCCCATTACTTTGTTAGCACACATTACAGGTGTTAGGGTGAACAATTAATCCGTGCAAGTTAATAAACAGAATAAAATTGTTTGTCGCAGTAATCTTTAATCAAAATCTGAAAAGTAACTTCCTGTCTGGAAACGGCGTTCCTTCTCAGATGATGTCAGTTTGACGGCTTAGGTTTGAAAATGCGTAACCACTCCCGTCCAACCGTTAGTCTGCTATGAGCGAGAGATAAGTAAAACCCTGCCCTCTATTCAATGTTCCGTTTCACTTGGAAATACGTCACAGCACTGGAGAAAACTCACTTGCTACTTCCGGTTCACTGGGACTTTAAATTTAAGTGACAGTAAAGATATTTCTAATGTTGCAAAATGTATTAATTTCAAATAAATGAAATGTAAAATAAATCAAATAATCCAATAAATCAAAGAATCCTGAAAAAAAAAATGATCATGGTTTCAACAAAAATATTAACCAGCACAACTGGTTTCAACATTGATAATAATTAGATTATAATACTGAAGACTGGAGTAATGGATGCTAAAAATTCAGCTTTGCCATCACCAGAATAATTTACATTTTAAAATATATTAAAATAGAAAACAATTATTTTAAATTGTAGAAATATTTTACAATATAATGCAACCTTTGTGAACATAAGAGGCTTATTTCAAAAACATTTAAAATCTTACCGACCCCCAACGTTTGAACGGTAGGGTACATATGTATTATAAATTACTTTTGGCCATTTTGACTTTCTTTGACTTCCTGGTCAATAGATTGTATACATTTTCTGATTTCATCCCTTTTTTAATGTCCACATAAATATTGTGTAAAATAAGTGTTCAATTAATTGCTGCAATTTTGTGTACATCAGTCAACTTTTGTCATTAAATTGTATTATGTGTGTGTCAACATTTTATATTAACCTGATTTCTAGATTTTTCCATTGGCATCGGCCATTAAAAAACGTGGTTCGACCACTATTAGTTATAACTTGGCTAACATTTTTATTAGCCTATAACCATAGGCTGTTTACAGCTGCCATTAGAGTTACAACATTATTTTACACATATAATTTAATACTGACATAGAGTGTTAACGTTAAATGCCTGAGCAGTTTGGACTCTGTTTACAGAGCGTTAATCTCATTACCTATCAGTGAAGGAGTGGCCAGTGTAATTATTGTCTCTCTGGGAGTGCTGGGATTACTGAACACCTGAGGAGAGGTCAGAGCCAGCCACATATGGTTATCAAGCCACCTGCCCCCTTGCTGCTGATATCAGGCCTGCCTCAATCCACCTATTACAGCTATGTGATAAAGGGTCCCAAAGAAAGTTCACAAAAGGCTGAAAGGGAGAAAAAGGCCCTGTTTATGTAGTATTTATCATTGACCCATTTCAAACACATTGTACAAAATTAATGTTTTTTGATCTGTAAATAGTGTAAATGTGGCCTGAGATATAAAGTCAGACAAAAAAAATATAATGCCCATTTCTTTTTCAGGTAATTCAGGAAATGACAACAGTCTATTGTGTACAGAACCGATAACAGATTAGCAGCTAATTATTAATGTTGTCATATGCGTCACTCTTTTCCAACGAAATGCCAAGTGGCCTTATTAAAAGTATGTCAGAATATTTAAATGTTCTCAGGGTCGTGGTGAATTGGTCTTGGCTAACTTGTAACTCAGCCTGTGGCCATGTGGTTTTTCACAGTTTTAGACATTTCACACATTTGAAGAAATCATGCCCCATCACTGTATAAAGACTGGCATAGTTGTTCACCCTGCCTGCAAATCTGGTCTTCTTTGGCCTGACTGAGAATATTTTTTTCGTTTTAAAGACTTGTCTCATTTCCTTCAGAATGCCACAGAACCCTTTTCTTTGAACGCTGGCTTCATTCAGCGGTCGTGCTTGAAAGCTCTGAGTGTTTTCACACTCTAAGGATCCCGTTCTTAGTTTCACTCCCATTTCCCGCATCTCATCTCAGGTTCTGGAGAGCTGAGACATTTAAATGTCAGGCATCATGTGGAGTCGCATGGCTTCACCTGAACATGACAATAAAAACATGTATGCCTCTCATGCTCACTGAGATGAATTCTCCTTTTTGCTTCCTCTATTGTGTGTGTGTGTGTGTGTGTGTGTGTGTGTGTGTGTGTGTGTGTGTGTGTGTGTGTGTGTGTGTGTGTGTGTGTAATAGGGCTGTGTTTAAGGGACACATAAGGGGGCTGTTGTTTGTCCGCTGTGTTTTAATTGCCTGCAGAACGGGAGAGTGGGATCGGCATTCCTAAGAGCCCACTCCTGCCCTGAATCTCCCACACAGATTCCTTAGCCTCTGGCATTATAAGATAGGCCAACAGAACTTCAGTCTGTTCCCAGGTGCCTCCTCTCTGAGAACAAATCGTGGTCATGGGATTAGTCTTTCTATTGACCCATAAGTACTTCAATTGAACAGTGTCGGAGAAATGAGATTTGCTTTGTTTTCCTGGTATATACTATATTATAGTATGTAGAGTGACAAAAACTCACTTTGTATCACATTTGCATTGCCAAAGTTAGCCCAGCTGCATTGACGTGTGCAAATAAAGTAAAAAAAACAGATATGTCGGCATGAATGGAGACTTCCTACATTCTTGCCATGTTCTCTTCCGTATCACCATTTAAGTGTCTCTCCCTGTTTCAAAATATATGAATTACTATTCGGTTGTTTCTGCAGGTGAATGGCGTTCCAGTGCACACGATGCAACATTCAGAAGTGGTGGCAGCCATTAAGGCTGGAGGAGATGAGACCAGAATGCTGGTGGTGGATCCAGAGACAGACGCCTTCTTCATGAGCTGTGGGGTCCTCCCGACCGAGAAACATCTCACAGGTACCAGCGTAACAAATTAACCCGCTCTAGCATGTTTTTGCATGTGCACAGTGGGTTTCTGTCCATCTCACCTTTGGCCTTTAGTGTGGTTTTGCTGATCAAGAATAACTTTGTTCACTTTGTCAAACGTTTCACATGATTGTACGCACACGCATTCACGTAGTAACAGACTGCTGGTTAAACATCAACTCGAGGCCTGCAGTGACACTGTCTGATGTCTGTAGAGAATTAGCCAAAGTCAATAACACACTGCCAGAATATCGTCATGGTGACCAGGGCCATGGCAGCAGTATGAGAAATGGGGGAAGTCAGTCACCCCCACCCTAAATATTCCAGACAGACAAATGACTCTTGTTGGCAGCCCAGCAACCCTATTAAGATATGAGGTAGCTTAACATGAAGGTGAATGAGCAACAGGTCAAATAGTATGTAAAAAAAATTATTGCCCAAACTACAATGTTATTATGAGCTCGCCAGTGGTGTGTTGGACTTTCTCCATTTTTCACTGAAAGGATGTTGACAGCTGCACCATCTTTATTCATCTTTTATTATTTCAACCACAATAGCCATGTTTCACAATTCTCATTCATTTCTCAAAAGGCCTGTTTCCTGTTTCTTTTTCCCAGTAGGAAACTCACTGTCCAACTATTGTGCTGTGAATCTAAACCTTTTGGCCAGTGGCATTTTAGTTAAAGTAGTGATGGGCAGTATGACCAAAATCTTACATTAGCGTTAATCGTATTATATCACATATTTTTGGTAGTTCAACCCCAACATCTTTTGTGTTACATAACCATGAAAATAAGTTAGTTGGTGAATTAAATGTTTTATAAATATTTTTTTCTCTATACACTACCATTCAAAAGTATGGGGTCTGTAAGATTTTTGAAAGAAGTCTCTTATTCTCAACAATGCTGCATTTATTTGATACAAAAATACAGTAAAACTGATTGTGTGAAAAGTATGAATTTTTCTTTTTAAAAAAGCATCTTACCCCAAAGTCTTGAACAGTAGTAATATAATAATACAGTGGAAGTCAATTGTATATGTAGCTTGACAGAAACAAATCAAAATATAAGATTATTCATAACAAAATTTCCATAACAAAATCTCTCCCATTATAATGAATGAAACTGTCTGTCCCAACTGCAGATTAAGTGCTTTATTTTTTAAAATGGTGCCATGTATATTAAACTAGTTTAAAATTTGTTCTGTATATTACAGATTTATTGACCTCAGTCAGACGTAATCACAAAATTAACCTTTTACCATGACAAAGATTTACTGATAGTCCTAAAATCACCATGAAATCAAAATGGACAAATCTTTTTTTACTGAAATTTGAAGTGTTTATTATAAATGATTTATCCATGCCCATCATTATTTTTTTAATTCTTTAATCATAAATGTTAACCTCACCTCCCTCTCAAAGCGGTGTCTACTCTCTTCATGACGTATGTCTTGACGGTCAGTGGGACTAAGTGTCCTCCACAACTGACTGCACACTGGCATTCAAATCTGCCTACATTTAGTTAACTTCCTACAACCCAATCAGTTCCCGAGGATGAAATCCAGTCCCACCCATTTTTTCTTCTCATTGCAGAAGCCTTTTTATTAGGATATAATCACAATAGGCAAGAAAGACATTTACATTTAGTCATTTAGCAGACGCTTTTATCCAAAGCGACTTACAAATGAGAGCAATAGAAGCAACTAAAAACAGTCAAGAGCAACAATATGCAAGTGCTGAAACAAGTTTCAGTTAATCTAGCACAGAACACATAGGACAGAACTTTTTTTTTTTTTTTTATAGACAAACAGAAAACAAATAGAGTGATAAGTGCTATTCTTTATTGGTCGGGTGCTGCTGGAAAAGATGCGTTTTAAGATATTTTTTGAAAATGGCTACCGACTCGGCTGCTTGAATTGAGACAGGCAGGTCATTGGTCCAGGAAAAGGTCCTTGTGAGAGATTTCTTGCCTCTTTGGGATGGTGCCACAAGGTGCCGTTCACTTGCAGAACGCAAGTTTCTAGAGGGTGTGTAAGTCTGAACAAGCGAGTTTAGGTATGTTGGTGCAGAGCCAGTGGTTGCCTTGTAGGCGAGCACCAGTGCCTTGAATTTGATTCGAGTGGCTATCGGCAGCCAGTGCAGACTGATGAAGAGAGGCGTGACGTGCGCTCTCTTCGGCTCATTAAAGACCACTCTCGCCGCTGCAAAGACAATCGCAACATCCGTTTCATGTCAATTTGAAGGAATCATGAATCTCAAAACCTTCTTTTCCCCCAAGTTGCATTTAAACTAACTGTATCTGCAGAGATTTGTTTTTATATGAGGCCTAATGAATGTATGGTTCTCTGTCCCTCTCAGGTCCACTCCCAGAGTCTGTTCCCAGTCGTGATGCAGAAGATCAGGTGAGCAACGTCTGGCACAACGTATCAAAGATTACATGTATTCAGACCACCCATCTTCATTTGTGTCAAGAAAACATGCGTGTGACCCTTTACATTTCTCGTAAAGTGGTCGTGTGATGTGTTTCTGTTATTTGCACTTGCTAAATTAGCTTGATCACATTTATTGGCTGATAAAGTGTAGTAGTGTCCGAGCGTCAGTGATGGGATTAGACAGGCAGCATTAGGATGAGAGTAAATCTGTGGTGTCTGATAACCAGATTTCAGGTCACTTTAACGCAGTGTCCTGTCCTGGTTTCTCTCTACCAGCTCTCCTCTATCACTTTTCCCACTGCTAGATTAGACTAGCTGTGAGAGAATGATAACCTGGAGCAGATAATCGCCGCTTCCTCCGGGTTAATGGAAGCGCTCTGTCCAGGTATCTGCTGGTAGATAAAGCATCTCAAGGGTGCGCAGGAGGGGTTTTGCTCTTTTTCTTCACACAACACGGAAATATGTAACTTTATCAAGCTCTAAACCTGGTATCGCTGCCTTTCTCAGATAATCCTCTGATGTTTCTCTGGCTCTGATTCCTGGCTCTTGCGCAGCTGTAGACATCAGTGAGTTTGAGTCTTGTAAATCCATCATTACTTTTGAGATTTGCAGATCATGTGGTTTACATCAGTTGTTCTGAAATGGGAGCAGTGAACCAAGAGGACGGCAGTAAATTCACATATTCCTATGAAACATTTGAAATGTTACATACCAGTAAAGCTCATTGCAAGGACCCTTTTTACTGTATAATCTTGGCAACGTGAATATATGTTGTGCAACAAAAACCTTGCTTTTATGCTTGTTGGATTCTTTGCTGTCAGATAAGCAACAACAATGTTAAACAACATTTTTATTTCTGAAACCTACTAATATATATATATATATATATATATATATATATATATATATATATATATATATATATATATATATATATATATATATATATATATATATATATATATATATATATACACACACACTTTTAAAGAAATTAGCATTTTAAATGACTCAAAAGTGACATTAGAGACATTTATATGTTACAGCAGATTTCTATTTCAAATAAATGAACCTCTTCACAAAGAAATCTGAAAAAATGCATCAAGGAGTCCACAAAAATATTAACTCTTTCCCGCCAGTGTTTTTTTTTTTAAAGTTGCCAGCCACCACCTGCATTTTTTGATAATTTTCACAAAAAACAGCTTTGCATCACAGAATAAATGCAATTTTAAAGTATATTAACATAGAAAACCGCTATTTAAAATGTAAATAATATATCACATTATTACTTTATTTTTGATCAAATAAATGCAACCTTGGTGAGCATAAGAGACTCATTTTAAAAACATACAAAATCATATACCTCAAACTACAGAAATTGGTAATGCATGTATGTCATAATACTCGCTTCTTTTGTAACTTTTGTAAGGTTACATACCAGAAAAGCTCATTGCAAGGACCAGATTTGTTTTATACACCATGTAATATTGGCAATATGCAAACAAAACAAATTTAGTGCAACAAACTCTTGCTGTTTTCAAGCTTGTTATTCTTTACTGACAGATGCTGGCTATGTGTCTGAAACCGGCTTGATTAATAATACCAATATTTATAGATTCCAATGAACCATGAAGTGATGTCTTTAAAATTTCTATAGCAAATATAAATGTCTTTAGTTATGCTCAGCTCTCAAATATGTCATTAGTTAGAATGTGTTCAGTCTCTTTAAAATGATCTTTTAACCATCACAAACAATTTGAAAATGATTTCAAATCTCAGATTAGGCTTTGTTCAGGTTAGTCTGACTATGTTCTGTTGAAACGACTCATTTCATCTCCATTACATTTCCAATGCCGACTGGTCAACGTTGTTTGTCATGGTATAAAAACCATGATGTGGGGACCTGAATTGAGGATCTAGTATTTTGTAACACTTTTCAGCCTTCCGACTTACTAATTATTCTTTGCAATTTGTTCAGGCATAAACAAAAATGTCATTTTACTATAACCGTTGATCTCTTTATGTAACGAGTCCTTTCTACTGAACACAGGGCCTGTTCTAATACCCACACTTTACAGTGTTTGAACTTGACCACTTGTCTACTCGCATGACGTAGTTCCTGTATTTGGCCCAAGTGTTCAAGTGGGAGTGAAGACCAGAAGTGTGTGTAATCAACTTTTGATTACCTGATGGATCACATCCTATAGTGTTGTTTTATTTACATTACATTCTGATGTTCAGTATGTTGCACTTTTAAGATATCTGTTCAGTAGTCCATATGTAACAGATAAAACAATTGAAATTTAATTGTGACGCCAATTCAAATTTATATGTAATATCTCATTTGTAACTTGTGCTGTAAAGTTTCATTGGCATCTCCTGAACATGATGCATGATGGGATATGGTGGTGGTATTAGAGATGGAGTATGGATTTAAGCTTTGACATTTATCAGACCTGGGATAGCCTTGTGAGTATTGGACAGGCCCATAGTCAGATTGTGAACTGAACAAAGCTCAGGGTCCATCTAGGGGTTTGTTTTTGGTACTGCACTTAGAGAGAAAAGAAATGTATTAGATATTAGGAAGACTATTGGTAGCTTAACAGTTTCATTTCCCAATGACTTATATGGAGAAAAAAATCATGTTGCTAATGTTGCAAATGTTGTTGAGCATTCTTTAAAATATCATCTTTTGTGTTCAGCAGAAAAAAAGAAATGCACACAGTGAATTCCTTGAATTGTGTGTTTTAGCCTTTTATTATGTTAATGTTTATATTAATGTCTTATATTTCCTTTGTTGCAGGTGAATGGAAAAGCACCCCAGGAGGAAAAGCCTAAAGTAGCTATGAGTCTGTCAACCTCTAGCACCTCCTCCAACACCTCCACTTCTGCAGCTCCAGCCAGCAGCTCAGCACCAGAGGTTTGTGTCCGTACGCGCACACACACAAGTATGCTACATTGCCAAAAGTATTGGGACACCCCTCCAAATCATTAAATTTAGGTGTTCCAATCACTTCCATGGTCACAGGTGTATACAATCAAGCACCTAGCTCATGCAGACTGCTTCTACAAACATTTGTAAAATAATGGGTCGCTCTCAGGAGCTCAGTGAATTCAAGCGTGGTACCGTGATAGGTTGCCACCTGTGCAATAAGTCCATTCGTGAAATTTCCTCACTACTAAATATTCCACAGTCAACTGTTAGTGGTATTATAACAAAGTTGAAGCAATTGGGAACAACAACAACTCAGCCACAAAGTGGTAGGCCACGTAAAATCACAGAGTGGGGTCAGCACATGCTGAGGTGCAGAAGTCGCCATCTTTCTGCAGAGTCAATAACTACAGACCTCCAAACTCTGTATGGCCTTCAGATTAGCTCAAGAACAGTGCGTAGAGAACTTCATGGAATGGGTTTCCATGGCCGAGCAGCTGCATCCAAGCCTTACATCACCAAGTGCAATGCAAAGCGTCAGATGCAGTGGTGTAAAGCATGCCGCCACTGGACTTTAGAGCAGTGGAGACATGTTCTCTGGAGTGACAAATCACACTTCTATGTCTAGCAATCTGATGGACAAGTCTGGGTTTTGCGGTTGCCAGGAGAACGGTACTTGCCTGACTGCATTGTGCCAAGTGTAAAGTTTGGTGGAGGGGGGATTATGGTGTGGGGTTGTTTTTCAGGGGTTGGGCTTGGCCCCTTAGTTCCAGTGAAAGGAACTCTAAATGCTTCTGCATACTAAGACATTTTGGACAATTTCATGCTCCCAACTTTGTGGGAACAGTTTGGGGATGGCCCCTTCCTGTTCCAACATGTGCACCAGTGCACAAAGCAAGATCCATAAAGACATGGATGAGTGAGTTTGGTGTGGAGGTACTTCACTGGCCTGCACAGAGTCCTGACCTCAACCTGATAGGACAGGGGTTTTCAAACTGTATGATGCCCAAATATAATAAACCTTTTATGAGAGACCCCTTTCCTAAAATCCATCTATATATTTTTATGTGTGGAAAAAAACATTTAAACTGTTAGATAAATATTAATGTGACATTATAAATACAACATATTGTTTCCAAACTTAAATTGGTTATATTGCTTAATGTTGGCTGTATAAACCTGAAGAACATTTTCAATGAAACATTATTTGTATAAGCAACTTTCACAATAAATATATGTAAGCAGCTTACATACTGCATTACGAATACTGCTCTACAACCCCAGTGAGCAAGATAAAGGGGACTATAGTGAGAAAAACTAACTAGAAAGATACAAAGCAAACATACAATTCTGGAAAGTATATATACGGCAAGAAAGGAGAGAAACATTTAGAAATGAAATGAAATGTTTGGTAGACTTTATCCATTTTTGCTTTATGTACTTTTTTCTGGGGACCCCTTAGAACCTTCTGGAGGACCCCTGTTTGAAAACCCCTGCGATAGAACACCTTTAGGATGAATTAGAGCGGAGACTGTGAGCCAGGCCTTCTCGTCCAACATCAGTGCCTGACCTAACAAATGTGCTTCTAGAAGAATGGTCCAAAATTCCCATAAACACACTCCTAAACCTTGTGGAATGCCTTCCCAGAAGAGTTGAAGCTGTCCCAAAACTTTTGGCAATATAGTTTATATGGAGACCGTTAGGTCTAGAATGTTGATTTTTCATAATGATACGTTTGCAGGAGAAACCAAAAGAGAAGGCTTCAAGTGATGACGCTGCACTGACTCTGAACTTGTCGCTGCAACAGGCCAAGGAACTTGCTCACAAGAAACGCTCCAACAAGAGAGCCCCGCAGATGGACTGGAGCAAAAGAAACGAGCTCTTTAGCAACCTCTGAGCCTCCTTTGTGCCTCCCCGCTTCCTCTCACCCATTTCTTTTGATCTGTTTTTCTTACTTCTTCTCCCCCTCTGAAATTGTCCGTCCCATCATGCCTCTCTGTTCCTTTTCTTTTCGGTCTTTCAATACACTTGCACACAATTAGAATCCCTTTCACATCTGTTTATAAACCAGTGTTATTTCGCCTGTGTGATTTCTGAATCTGTTGATTTTTAATGTTTGATAAACTTGATTTACCTCTATATCACTGATATAAGATGAAATATATGATTTAACATTACTGTATAATGTATGTTTTTTAAAAGAGGAAAGCTTAAATGATATCTGAAACATATCGGTATAGGTTCTTGCTTTGATGCAGTATTGATGGCCCTTCAAGAGCGCTGTACGAGTTTAGTCTTAACAGAGATTGGAAGTAACTTTTAGAGCAGCAGCAATCCATTGAGTTTTCATTTTGTGATTATGATCCTTTCATAATGAAGTGTAGAAACCACAGCCTTTTAATTTTGTAAATGTGAGCTGTTTTTGGTTTGGGACCCATTAACCACTGAAATGACACTGTTTGACTGAATTATCGACGTGTTAGTTGATACTGTTGGCTGATAAACCTCATTAAAGGTTTTATATAAAGTGCTTGTTCAGTGGATATACTATGCGATATACTATGTTTAAGCACAAAATATGTGGCGAAAGTTTACTTGTTTAATCTTCCATAGCATTTCATTTCCTCTGCAAACGCTCGCTTCACTCCATTTAACTTTCCAACTTTAATTCAAATATTGAACTGTACCGGCTTTAAATAACTGTTTAATAACCATTTAAGTCTATTTGTTCTACACCAAAAAACAAGACTTTATAATGATCATTATTAAAAATGGCCGGTCTTATGTATTTATAAAAATAAAAAAATAAAATATCACTCATTACTCAGCTGATTAACTTTAGTAGCTTTAAATGTATATTTAATTCATACAGTGAAGACTATGCAGTGTTTTATTTTTACATTTGATTATTCAATTTCTGTAGCAGTTCTTCCTTGAATTCTACTCTTAAATAGTCTGTACCTGAAAAAAATTAAAGCACTGTTTATTTCATTTGTATCCTCCTTATATTGTATTTTTCCCTATTGTTTGTAATAAAGTTTTAGCAAACTCCTGCAGAACCAACTTCCGGTCTGAAACTGCTGAAAATGGGTGGTCTGTTATGACTACATTTATACATCACCCTCATATCATTCCACGTCTGTGAGACTTCATCTTAATCTTCATCTCAGTTCATTTTCATTTTCAAGGAAATATGAGCGAGTTATGTCCCCTACCCAAACCTTTCAAGCTTCAAATAGAGATTTAACTGCCCATTGCATATCAATATCTTTTACAATGTCTTTTTTTTTTACTGGCAAATTTTCAACGGATGAATAAAAATGATGAGAATATTAAAAATCTTAATTTGTGTTCTGAATATGAACAGAAGTCTGTGGGTTTGGAACAACAACGGTGAGAAAATATGATATTTTTAGATGACCAAGCACCAAAAGAATTCAACAGATAAATGTTTAGTATCCTTTTTAATTCAGTGTAAAAATTTCTTTTTTTTTTCTTTTCTTTTCCAAATTCAACAGATACATTTTCACAGCCATGCGGAAACAGTTCGAAATGCTTGTAAACAAATTAACATAAAATTTGACCAACAAAAGCTTCCCCCCCACAGTTGAACTATATACATATAAGCTATCAAACCCTATATCACAGCACACATCATCATCATCATCATTAGAAATAAAGCAAAGACCAAATACAGACTCTATCAAAAAAGTTACAAACCCACCACCCTCACCTCCTATGTACTATGAGGGTCAATGTTAGTTCTTTTTTTATTTTTTCATCGTTATAACAAAGGATTTCAGCTACTTGTATCCAAAATACAGATCTGAAGTTATAATCGCCAGCGTTCCAACTTAATAATTACAGACTTAATTCTCCTTTAATAGACCTAATGAATGAGTTATCAAATATATATATATATAGCACCATGATGTGATTACTGAGGACAGAGGGAACATCACAAAAACCCGTGTTAGTATCGAGACCAGAACAACACTGGCCCTCATAAGATTCTCACATTGCTGCATGCACTGATAATCACTCTACTGGACAACATATTATTCTTTATATTTTGTATTCCGCTTCTCTATTTTAGACTCGATAGCTTTACTTATGTGGAAAAACACAACACAGAGGATAAGGCATCAATTCTGCTGACAAGAGTGTTTACTTAAAGGTGAAGTTGTGCGTTTGGATGGAAATTCATTTGAGGGTAGCAGCTAAATTTGCCTCAACAGTCATATTTTACTTGCAGAAACGATTGAAATTTTGGTCTTGTTATAATAATTGTTGAAAAAGGAAAAATAAACTTAGCTGACGTGTGTGATCATAACCAGTGTGTACCTAAATCCTGATGCTATGGATGGGGTTTATGAGGGGAAAAAATAAAGAGGGATAAGTATTGAAAGATGTATGAACATGACAACATTGATGTGATTTGCTGCAACTGATACAAAATGTGGCCACAAAGTCCCAGTTTGTCGTTTACAAATTAAATACATGACAGTGCCTTGTAAAACTGCATACAACAACAGCTACTGAAGAAACCCCAAAAAACGACAACGAAAAATAAAAAAATGATTCAGTACAAACATCTGCTAAACCCACGAATGAAGAAAAGTAAATTACAAAAGAGAAAACAGCTGTTAAAAAAATACATCGGATCTTTATACAATGAACCATAATTTAACATGGATCTAACTACAACATGTGGGTGACCATTTACAAAATTTAGTCAGCATTTGACGAATGCAAGCAAAGATGAACCAAACAATGACATGGTCACATTTTTCAGGAGCTTTGAATATTGAAGAAAAAAAACAAAAACGACGGTTTCATAAGCCGAATCGGATGATCTTAGAAGCGCTTAGCCACGAACCTTCAAATAAAGCAGAAGTCAATGAGATACATTTCCTGAGAGTTCACCAACAACCTTACTGGTATTGAATAGAGCTTATAGTTATACTAAGATAAACCACTATGTAAATGTATTCTATAGGATGTTATAAAGGTTATTTACACTCAGAGTGACAGGGAAAGCTCAAGTCTAGCTCTTAGAAAATTGTCACAGTTTTGCAATATATTGTAAGAATATTTCGTTTTAAGTCTATAGAATGTATCTAGCCTATATATTTATGAGCTGTAATTTTTGTTTTCAGAGTAAGACATCATAAAACAACACAAACATTATTATTGCATAACATTCTTTTCCATTTCAAGAACTCTGTCAATAACATGCTATGATACAAATATAAAGGATGTGTAGACTTTTAAAGTGAAGTAAGCCATGTGTCCAAGTGTGGATATTTGCCTTTTGCATAAAATGTAATGAATATACCCTTTCAAATGGAGCATGAAAACTACCCTATTGCGACCACATGAATCCTCATCCTGTGTATTTCAAAATCCTGCTTTCTTTTAGAGGTAGTACAAATGCTTTTATTCTGGAATGAATGCTGTGAGTTAAGGAAACTGCATGATGCGCGATGCTGATGGCTGGTGAACAAACAAGCTGGCGCTGTATTGTTCCGTTTTCCAGAAGAATCCTCTGTTGTGCCGTCAACATCAAAGATGACATTAAGGTAGTGTTCAGGTAGCAGTGATTGCTTACGTTTTATTCTACGGCTCACAAAATACTTTGACCGCCTGTATAAAAAATGGCTCTTGAGAACGAAATCAAAAACATAACCATAAACATTGGCGTCAAATGTCGAATAACCTTTTTTTTTTTTTGCATATCATAATCTTCACTTTGACTTGAGCACATCCCACTTCTAGAATTATGTTTGCTAAATCCTATAATACAATAAAGCTGCAGGTTTTTACTATCGCTTTACAGGCCAATACATCTTTTTTTTATCCCTGTAGTGCAAATTGTGAGTGTTTTCCATTAGTCTACTCTTCATACCAGTAAGGTTTGATTTCAATACCATCATCCCTCAATCCACTACTATATGTATAGGTTTAAATATTTATATAGGTGTGTTTAATATGAATGTCATACATATATGAATATACTGTCTCAATATAGATTTTTACTACTCTTACCGAATGCACACCCACCCAAAACAACTGAAACAGCGCAAGAAACACACAAGGTACTGAAATCTTACCCTCCCCCTCCCAAAAAAAAATGCTTTTTTTTCTCTTTTTCACCAAAAAGGAGATAAAGACAGAAAATAAGGGAAGAAAACTTCAAGTACAATGAACACTGAGGAGAAAAAGTCCATCGGGCAAAACATCAGGACAAACAACAGTATCCCCATTTCAAACGAAATCCACCATTTATACACACCCTTCTCTCTAGTATCAATGACTGAGAAAATTCTTTCTTCAAGCTTTTCAAACCTGAAAAGGAACTAAAAAACGAAAAGAGAGACCTGGTGTGAGGGAAAGTCACTGTGTCTTCTTCCAGGCCTCGTGTGCATCGCTCAGAGTGGGATTTTTCCAGTGCTGTTGGCAGTGAGGTGAGCCTCTGTGATGGCTGACGCTGCTCAGGGCTCCTGTCTGATGTAGTAACTGCCCGAGCCGTTGCTCTCCTGGTCTGAGATGCCCTGCGAGAAGGTGAACTCATCGATCTCTGGAGTCTCTTCTTTCAACTGCAGCGAGGCCTCTGGGAAACAAAAACGAGACAAGAATAACGGTTAAAAAAAAAAAATTTAACATGTGGGAGAAGACCACTCAATGAAACACCAAAGATGGGAAAAATCAGCTGTGAAGGACACCTGAGGACTAGTACTCAGAGTACACCCAGATATAAAGAAGAGAGGGTGGAAGGGAGAAGTAACACTACACTTAAAAAAACTACTCTTTTACAATAAAACTAGATAAATAAATCTTTTCAACTTAACCTTTTCAAATTTAGTTCCCAGAAGCACGTTGCAGAATTCACATAATGAAATCAACCAGACAGCGATAAGCAAGGTTTAGGGATTTTAGTAAGCTAATAAAAACTTACCTGCAATATTTAAAGGGACAGTTCACTCAAAAATTAAACTTACTCATGTCATCCCGTATGCCTTTTTTCCTTATAATGAAGGTGAAAGGAAACAGGTGCTGTCAAGAAGACTACATACATATTCACTTAAAATCCTCCCCTGTAGCTCTTAAATTTAGCACCATTATATGACATTTGACATAATACATTTTACAGTTTTATTCTCTATTCACACCATCCTTAAAAAAAAAAAAAAAAACACAATGGAGTCAGGTGTGGGATGAAACTGACCACACACACTTCTGAGACAAACGTAAAACTACCCTTCTTTATCATGCATCTGTTGTTAATGGTGTATGCGGCACAAATTACGCAGACACCTGATGACGTGCAACTCTTCACGATGGCCAACCTGAAAAGTTCTACAGGAATGAGCTCAGTGGCGCCCTCTCCCTGAGTGATGGAGAATTGAGTTACCTGAGTTGAGAGAGCGTTCATGCTCTACACCTGAGGTGGGAGGTCGCCCGGACCCAGAGAAGTGGGACAGGTAATGGGGCGGAGTCTGCTCTTCATCACCCGAGAAGCTCCTCCTCCTCAGAGGCCCACCCAAACCGATCGGCCTCCTCCCAACTGGAATCTTCCTCTCTAAACACCAAGCCAGACTGTGGTTACCGGAGTTACTGGGTTAGTGTTACCCAGGCTACCGAGCTCAAATCCACAACACTGCAGGCCATCCTCCAACTGAGCCCAAATTTCAACTCAGATCTGAACCTTAATTTGATTTCTAAATGACAGAAGGTTGATTGTGATTGAGAAACTGAAGCCCTAAGAAAAGGCAATGTGGAACCCAACATCATAACTGCAAACCGGACCTCTCCCAAACATTTACTCAGATTCTCTCGCCCTGAAGGAGTGTGCCACTCGGTCTCACCCAGGTATAAGGATGATGGCAACAGTTGTCTGTAATTATCCATGACCCCACTGAATCATGACAACTGCCACTGACTATCAAGCAGAACCAGACCAGACCCAAGCCAGAGAAAAACCAGTGGAAACATCTCCTGGACCAATTTTGCACCCAAAATCAGTGTTCGGTGAGAGGAGAGAGAAGATGGAAAGATTGAAGTAGATTGTACTCACTTTTCTTTTGTCCTTTATACTGTGCCGTCTTCTTTTTCTGTTTTGAGACATTTGGCGGTGCTTCTCTTGTGGCTGAGGACGAAAGAGGACAAGCTGTTATTCTATGCAGCCAATCATTAAAACATCTTACAAATACAGAAAAAAAAAAAAAAAAAAAGGATCAAGCAGATTTTATTTGCTCGGAATTAAAAAAATGTAGATACAGCATAAAGCTACAAAAAAATGCTCATTCAGAAAGGGTCATATGATTTTATATTTAGCAATTATAAGATTTTATCAGATGATTATATTACATTATTTATTTATCCCTTGCATAGTACACAACTCATGTGACTCTTTATGTGATCTGTTAAAGGAAATTATTAGTAATAGTATAATATTAATTACATACAACTCTAAAATATATAATGGCCAACGTTTTCATGTCCATGTCTACTCCGTATTCAGGGACTATGTCATCCTGATGTGAACTATGCCGTTATACAGAAGTCAGCCATTCATAAAGAGGTCACGTACATTTACAATAAAGTTTGAAATCTAAGGGTCAGAAGAGAGTAGAAAATGGTTGTGTAAAACTAAATTCAAAAATAAAAAAATAAAAAGACCATTTTTAAGTGTAGAAGGAACTGATCTAAAAAAAAACAAACAAAAAAAAACACTATTGATGTGAGAACAGAGTTGCTAAGAAACCATTTGAACTTTCTACAATCAGAATCTTCTGGAATGTTCACTCACTCTGTGCGGCGGGCGGCTGCAGCTGATAGCCAGTCAGTTGGCACCAGCCTACAGGGTAGAGATCTGGAGACTCACAGTCCACCCACTGATCATACTCATCCTCCCAGCCGTCAAAATGAATGCGCAGGAGTCTGTGTACGATCCTGGTCACTGTGGCAACACACACCAGACGTGGCTCCATCAGGTCCACTGCCTCCAGCTTCATCCCTGTGCGGAAGCCGTGATTTGGTACATCCTGAGGGCATGAGTCAATGGGCATAAGTCAATGGCATGCACAACAATGCATAATTTAAGACAAAACACAATGCATAATTTGAAACAATTAAACTAAATAAAAAAACTATCCCCCCTCCACCCACAGTCTATGCATGAAAACTTACTTTGTTAAAGAGCTTCACAGGGGCTGCAATTGAACTCGTTTCTCTGAGGTAGTCAAACCATTTAAAAGGGAGTTTGGTGTACCCTGTGGAGCAGTTTCAGATTCATTCAGTGATGATGTCAGATCAGATCACACTACAGAAAGAGAGAGGAAACGCACCTCTTGGGGGTGTGAGCTCAATGCTGTTGATTTCACAGAAGCCGACTGGGAAGATGGAGGGAGAGGTTGAGTGGTAGCAGAACCAGTCTGACCCATCAGCAGCCTCAGAACCATCAATCCCGATCATTAAGTACCCGTCTGCCAACACCTGAGAGAAGGTTACATGATCAAGTTAAAAATACTTTAAAAATCATTTCCATTCTATCTACCCATGGAGTGACACTAACTTTAAAAATGTATGAAGTAGTGATTTGTAAAAAAAAAAAAAAAAACTGCAGCAGTTGTACAACTCAACATTTAAGTCAATGAGACAAAAATGACACAACTTTACCTTTCTTACAGTAGCAACACATATAGCAGAGAGATTTAGTGGATCTATTGCCTCCAACTTCATTCCGTCTTTAAACCATTCCCCATTTTGATCCACATCCTTAACCTGTGGGTTTAAAAGATGACACGCATGAGCAGGTAAAAGCAGGTGACTGCCTGCACAGCGGAATTAAAAAAAGGAAAAAAAAAAGAAAGCAATTATAAATGTACCTTAAGAAACAACTGTGAGCGAGCATCCATCTGACCCTCCATTTTCTTCATCACCTCTGCAGAGGGTAACATTAGAGACGTTTAGATCCATAAGCCACAATAGGTCGTCAAATGTTACGTTTTTCGAATCAACTTTGACTAAAACCATTCAGACTCCCACACTGACCGGATCTTTTGAAACGATGTCCAATGCTTCGTGACCAGCCAATGGAGTGGATGAGTGGGCTGAACATGTGACACCAGAAGTCGTCAGTGCCGTCCTGGCTCTCCTCATACACCAGGCGCAGACGCCCGCCGATAACCTGTTCCACCAAGGCCACCCGAGTCCGACACAGGTGGGTCTTATCCACAACTTCCACACGCATCAGTTTCTTAAACGGGTACTGCATGTTCTCGTGAACCTTCAAATTAAGCATTTAAACAAACAGCTTAAATGAGACTCGTGCACTACTGTTCAAAAGTTGGGGTTTGTAAGATTTTTTAAAAAAAATTTTGAAAGAAGCCTCTTATGCTCACCAAGGCTGCATTATTTTGATTTTTTTTTTTAAATACAGTAAACAGTAATTTTGCAAAATATGGTTACGATTAAAAAAATAAAATAAAAAAAAACTGCTTTCTTTTTAATATATTAAAAAATGTAATTTATTCCTGTGATGGTGAAGCTGAATTTTCAGCATCGTTACTCCAGTCTTCAGTGCCACATGATCCTTCAGAAATCAGTCTAATATGCTGATTTGCTGCTCAAGAAACGTTTCTTATTATCAATGTTGAAAACAGTCGTGCTGCTCAATATTTTTGTAGAAACCGTGATAGAATTTCGCTTTCAATAGAAAATTCAAAAGAATAGCATTTATTCGAAACAGAATATATAAATGTCACTTTTTAATAAATTGAATGCATCCTTGCTGAATAAAAGTATTAATTTCTTTCAAATAAAGAAATTGTAATGGAATATTCATTATATACCTGCATGTGTCCAAATAAAATTAATTATGGGTGCTACTTGCAAAAAGTCAAATAGAAGAAATAGAAGAAACAAAAGACTTTTTTTTTCACAAAGATGACAAGATATATATGCTCTATTTATTGCACTCTTATCTCAATGACAAAATATGTGTATGTAAACGTGAGGTCTGCTTCTTTTATTACAGTTTTTATCTTTTATATTTTTATTGTCAGTCCGACAACTTTACCACGTTAATCCATTTTGTGAGGAACTATTTCCTGGTGTATTTGTTCATCATAGCAGGAAGATCTTGACCTACAGGTTTTTCCAGAGTCTCTCTACTGAAGTACTGCTTTATGGTCACTGCTGGGATACAGCGTCTTACCTTTGTGGCAAAATCCGGCGGAAGAGTTTTGGCTCCCGTGAGTCGTTTCACAAGAAACGCTTTCCAGTTAGAATACTTATGCTGGATGGCTATGAAGTTGAAAATATATTTTAAAATGTATAATTACTCCTATTCATCAATGGCAAGTTCACATTAAAAAAAATAAATTAAAAAAAAAAAAAAAAAAAAAAACATTTACGTTAATTTACGTAGTTTTGAATAGCTTAATGTTTTACATACATTTAGGAGGCACCAGTGGCTTTCCACTAGAGGCACACCATCCAACAGGGTGGACTTCTGGGATACACAGATTACACCAGAAGTCTCTGCTTGAGTCATTATCAAAACCCTCATAGCGCAGAAGAGCTTTATAACCTGTGAAGTTGTTAAAATAAATAATTTAATTATAATACATAAAATATTCTTAAAAGCAGTTGGTAGAAGAGTTGGCAGTTATTAAACTACAACATTACCTGCCAGTTTGACAATCCCTGCTACCCAGTAAACTTTTGTGGAGAGGTTTGTGTCAGAATTGAGGACCTCCACCCTCACCCCCTCTGCTATGTCACCCCAGCACATACCCATGGGCACCTGGAGAGTTATCAAGTCACAAGTAGACCATTTATTAAAAATATATATATATATATTTATTTAAAAAAAAAAAAAAAAAAAAGTTAAAACAAAATAATATTATATATACACACACACACACAAGCCAAAAGATTATATATAAAAAAATTAAAAAAAACACATTTATGATAATTCTCTGCCTGTACTCACATGTTTGAAACAGCTGACTGGTGCCCCAACTAGATTATTGCTACAAATGTACCGGCCCCAGTCAAAGCCTTCAACAGGAACCACTTCATGAAAAATAGAACAAAAAGTTGTGATTAAATTATATTAAATTATTATTTTTTTTTTTTTTTTTTAAATCAGCAGATAATTACACAATGAAATTTTAAACTCAGTCGAGTAGCCATACCTGATTTTGATTTAGCTTGGTTCTGTTGATTTGCTTGATACTGTGCGTAAGCTGCCAACTTTGCCATTAATGGCTGTTTCTGTAAGACTTTTGCCTTTTTTGTTGGTGGTTTACCCTTGATAGGATACAAGAAGAATAAATACAATATGTCAAAGCTATGGAAATATACAACAGATGTAATCTTTTGATTGAGTGTTTCTTAAGTCCATGTGTTACCTGAAGTCTTGCCAATATACTGGCCTTTTTAGAATTGGAGGAATAGCTTCTGGAGCAGGATACACTGCAGAATCTCTTTGTTTTAGAGTAGAAAGCATCTCGTACACCAACCATACCACACATCTCACAGGTTGCTGCATGAAAAAAAAAAAAAATTTAATTTATTCACACTATTTAACATATTTAACCTGGAAGAAAAGCAAACCATACAATTATTTTTTTTTAGGTAGGGGTAAATGGGGTAATAAATAAACATTTATTATAACAATGAATGACATATATACTACTTTCTCTTTATTTACTGGTATGAAAAATAATACCAATTCTTTGTGTTCTCACAAGGACCCCACTATATGTGTACATAACTAACCCATTCCAGCTTTTCCATCAGGATAGGTGTAGACCTGGCCATTGTTTTTGATGATAGGCAGGCTGGCGGGGATGCTGGGGACTTCATCCTCACTGTCCTCTGAGCTGGAGCTGCTACTGCTGTCTTCACTGCAACTGTCATACCCATCAAACATCCCGAACGAATCTCTCCTCTTCCGCTCTGAGCGGGGAGTGTGCTCAGCCTACACATGTGACGAGGTGAGAAGAAATGTGGAGAAAATAGAGAAGAGCGATGGTCAAATTAAAGAAAGGGCAAAGAAAGAAAAGAATTAAAGCTCACTTATACAGCCATACTGCTTAAATAATAATTACCTTTGACATAATACAGCATGATTAATATTTCAGTCAGTGATAACCATAATCTTTATACTAGTTCATCAAAGCTTTAATGAGCCGGGAATTAGGAAGCAGAGCAAATCACATGAATAAAATTGAATGTTCTCAGGGGTCACACAAATGTACAAAGGGCCAATATCATCAGCACCCAATATCCCCACAGGGCATTTCAAGAAAGGAGATAGATTAGCTACAGCAAAAGAATCTAATTTCATATTTTCAATGATATTTGCTGTACTTTCAGGATCTAAATATTTATATTTTTCGATACTGAAGCACTAGACTGGTGAATCAGACAAGGATTTGACCAAACTGTGACCTGAATTCAAAAAGAATAATTTCAGACCACTTCTTCATCTAAAAGCATACCATTGCCATTTCCACCTGATAAAATACCATTTCACCAAAATCTATAAATTTAATATTTCACAAGCCAAGCCAACACAAACATACACATATGCTGTGCCTCAAAACCTACTGAGCTTCCTACATAAACATAACGTTTCATGAAAACGTCTTTGCCGCGTTTATGTCCTAACTATGTTTTGATACACGACCATAAACAAACATACACACATTCATGGGCCTGCGGGTATATTTCAGCTGCACAAAACACAAACATAATCAGCTGTTATTGCACCATTTAGTGAGACAGTTGGTTTGAATGAACGGTTACATAGCATAGAACGTATTAGGAGTGATTTTAATGAGGTAAATGCTGTAGTTTGTGTGACTAGCAGGATCTGTTTCTGACAACCAAAACAAAGAGGACGGCTAACACTGCTAGCTGCTAACTGCGCTAATTCAGGAAGCGGGCTCAAATAAACTCTTTCTTACCATATCCCTTGGGTTTTCCATTAGCCCTTCATACAAGTCGGTATCTTATGTTCGTTGTGGTATGGTCCGAGAGCCCCCCGGAGGGAAAGGGCCGGGCTTGAAATTATTTTACTCTAAAGCAAAAAATAACTCCAGTTGATTATCAACAATTGTCATGGCTCGAGTGCGCACGCGCGTAGCTCTACAATGATTGACATGAATATTAGCCAATAACGGTTAACCTGTTCGGCACTTTTACACCATATAAGGTAATAGGAAATGTTTTAGTGAGGGTGAATAATTACAGATCAAATAAACACGGACTTTGTGGTGCCATAGCAGATTTATTGACTATAACTATTACATATAATATGTCTACGGTCATAACTTCATGGTAATAGAATATGACAGGATGAAATGATGGATGGGGTTATAAATGTCTAGATGTGTGGCCAGCTCGGTAGATGGGGATAGTGTATTATGCGAGGTTAGAAAATTCCTTTCACTGATCGTGTGTTATTGTGTATATTATATATCCAGAAGTACACACACACACACACACACTTTAAATGTTCTTTTCAACAAACGATCATTAAAGGATATACCGAACCTCAGAAAAGTTGATTTCTGTTGAACCTTATAATAGTAATATCACACACACACACACACTATTATACAATAATCCTCTATAGATGCACAGCCTGACATTTGCAACACATTTTACTGGTATTGTTGATTCAACCAAACTGCACCTCATTTCATTCAAATGTGTATTATACTCAAAAACAACAAACATTTTGAACTTGACATTCATGCTGAAAGTCAGTACTTACAGCTCCACCAAAGTAATGCATTCAGTAATCCTGTACATGAAGTTGACTGCCTTAATATTTATGGGTTCTGTTAAATAATGTATTAAATTATGCTGTTTCTCACAATTGTATTGCTTAGTCTATGCTGTCTTTAAATATAATGGAAGAGACATTATCCATTTCCATGTCCGTGTTTTCAGCCAGTCATTTTTTTAAATCACATAACAGCTTACATATTTTATAACATCTTTTGTATTATTCTACAATTACCCAATAAACAGTGTGCATCCATTGCATCAGATCCAATTCCCCTCAAGCATTTTATTGCAGTACAATAATCCAAAAACACGTTCACTCAACTTGCACAAAAGAACTATTCAAATTAATAAGGGGTATAATAATAGACTTTATTTAATTGTATACACATATACCATAGCATTTAATGTAATAAAACTCAATTCACAAAAATAAGTTGAC
Source organism: Paracanthobrama guichenoti (assembly GCA_018749465.1). NCBI lineage: Eukaryota > Metazoa > Chordata > Actinopteri > Cypriniformes > Gobionidae > Paracanthobrama > Paracanthobrama guichenoti. The sequence goes on from CM031954.1 coordinate 7,254,654, forward strand.
ACAGAAAATGAGAAACAGTACAAAAACAGACTCATCGACAAAACCTGAACCATCTTATCAGTGAGAAACCAACCAAAAGGAACCTTGGTGCTACACTGCAACAATACTGAGGTTTCTAACTGACTCAATCACGAGTTCCCTGAGCTCTGCTCTTCAACTGTCTATGATCTGTTCTTCAGACCAAAAAAAGTATGTAACATGTTTATACGTAGATTAGATGAACACAATGAGAACACAAGTTCAAAAAGTAAAAAAAAAAAAAAAAAAAAAAAAATCTTCAAGATGTCCCAAAAAGTTGACAAGATACAAAGTGTGAAAACCATTCCTTATATGAGAGAACTTATGCAGTAAATACAGGCAGTCTGAGCAGGTGGCATAGTCAAGTAAGGCTCTTTCTCAGAGACGGGAAGCATGTGCTGAATGCTAAACGAGGATAACGACTGGTCTCTGGGGAGGAGAGGAGGATACAGGCAGAGTGACAGCATTAACACAATCAGCTGGTCATAAATGGAATATTATACACAGGAGTAAATATATTTAGTTTAGAGATTTTTGCTTACCAATATCAAGGCATACATTTCTTTGGTCTTTTGTCAGTTGAATTCTTCATCAATAGTGTCATCTACACTTCCAGAAATTGAGGCAACTTCTGAATGATGTTGAAAAAAAAAAAAAAAAAAAAAAAATATACACTGGATAAAACTATAATATAAACCAGAGAAGGGACACAAAACAGAAATATACAACTGCGAAATTTAAAGGTCCTGGAAGCATTTTTAAAGACAGTTTGACCTGTAATGGGCAAACCTTTGAGTTTTTTAGGGTAACACAAAAGCTCTGCGAGGGAACGCAAACATTTTGCAAGAAAAAGAAAAGTTTCATGTTACATGAAATTAGACAAATAAAAACCAATTAAAAAAACTAAATGCTATAAAAATATAATACTAAAATGGAAAACTCTTCACCTTAACAAGCACCACTAATAAAAATAAAAAAATAAATAAAAAAAAAAAAGTATGCACCTCTCCCATTGAAGCCCAAACCCATGTGCAGTGTAAATAAAGCCTCAGCTGTGCTGTAGGTCACATGTGGGGCATATTCAGTGTAGTAAGGTGTATTAAAGCGCTTAATTGAAAACCAGACACATCCCATTGAGATCCAGCGTGCCCCTGTGTGTCGTTAAGTTATGTATAAAAGTTACACCTTTTGTTGAATGGTCTTCACCACTGTTGCCCTGTTCACTTTTGAAATCCATGTCCTTTGGTTCCTGAAGTTCACGTTTACTTCCTCTTCCTCCAGCTACATTATGTAGGGTTTTCTCATTCAAGCTTGGCGTCTGGCATTTCACATTACTTTTAAGCAGGTTTGGTTCATCTAAATTTCCTTCCATAAATGACTCGCGTTTAGGTTCTTCGGAAGTGCTAATTAAATCACTTTCACAGCTGCTACTGTCACTCAGAGTGATAACCTTTGGAGTCGGGTGTGGATGAGACGGATTAGCTGGACTGAGTCCCACATCAGCGTTTTCAACACTCCTGGATGAATCTGAACTCAGTTCAATCACAGAGACAGAGGAATCAGTGGTCTCATCACACGATTCTGTCAAATACAAAGAGGATTCAGTGGACGACTGAGGCATGGTGGTGCTGAGAGACGCCTCGGACGAGTCCCTAGAGGAAGTAAGGTAATACCACACTCCTCTGATGCCGTCACTGCTCTCTGTATTTTCACTGTAACTGTCCACTGTACATAATGAGCCCGTATCTTCTGATGCAGTAGATGTCATCTTCTTGCCGTAATAATTTGTGCCAAGGAAAACGTCATCACTAAGAGTGAAGGAATCCAGCGCTGATGTCACAGCCTCCACACAGGAAGGAGATGTAGACGAGATTTCCTGAACTGACAGCACATGTAATGGTGACACTGGGGTTAAGCTGTTGGACTGGATTGGAGGGTCTAGCGCAGAGGAAGACGACTCAAGGATTTGGCTGACTAGCTCACTCAGGGTCTGAGATGGAGTGGAGTGGATCAGTGAAGAGGAAGACATGAGTGCAAAACATGCGCTCTGGTCCACGTCAGCTCGCTCCACCTCCAAAGAGCTTGTGAGACATGAAGACCATTCCATCTGCTTGCTTGCCCATGGACATGATGAACCTTCACACACGCCAGCCCAAGAAGTTGTTAAACACTGCTGAACTGAAATACACTACCATTCAAAAGTTTGAGGTCAGTTAGAATTTAAGGTTTTTGAAAGAAGTCTCTTATGCTCGCCATGGCTGAATTTATCTGAACAAATACAGTAAAAACACTATTGTGAAATATTATTACAATTTAAATGAATAGCTTTCTAATTAAAATTGCAATTTATTCCTGTTATGGCTGAATTTTTCCAGTCTTCAGTGTCACATGATCATTCAGAAATCATTCTAATGTGCTGATTTTGTGCTCATGAAACATTTATTAAATCAAACACATTTTTATATTATCAATATTTTTGTGGAAAACATGATGCATGTTTAAGGCCAATTATAAATCTATTAAATGGCCACTTTTGATCAATACTTTCCAAAATAAAATAAAAAGTACTGACCCCAAACTTTTGTTTATGTGGAGGAATACAAGCACGTTCTGATGCATCCAGAATTTCAAGAAAATTTTAAAAGGTTATAAATTGCATTAAAAAGGAAGCTGCACATGAAAGTTTAAGTATCATTCCATTTCTTCCACAAAGCTGAAAGAAAACATACCTGACAAACTGATGCAGGACATACTGAATTCAGAGGTCGCTCCAGTCATGTCGTCCTGTGAAAATCCAAACAGAGATTCTCTTATTGCGGCTTCTACCTGCAATACATTGTATAACACAATCCATATAGATCTTACCAGCATCTTCTGCAGTGATCTGGAATCCCAGTCTCCCCTCAGCCCAATCCCTTCTTCCTCGCAGCTTACAGCATGACCGAGACTAATCAACTCCTTACCGAGATCCACAGCCTGACACATAGGAGATAAACCACATCAGAGGATTTAAAAAGCAAAAACTATTACAATTTCAGAAGATAATCTGAGTGGTGCCCGACCATGAAAATCTCACCACCACAACATCAGTATTTGTTAGGGTGATAGTAGGTGGATGAGGGGATGCTAGCTACATTGCTAGATGGTAGCAATTCTACTAAAGAGCACATTAATTTGTGGATTAAGGGAAAAAACTGCTTCATAAAAAGGCAACCCATGATGCTTGCAACTCCAAGGTCATGGGTTCATACCCAGAGAACACATGAACTGATTAACATCTATTACTTTAAGTATCTTTGGATAAAAGCATTAGCCAAATTTAAATATGATATGCTATAATATAAAATATAGCAGTTTGATGTGCCAGAATATATACTACGATGAAAAAATTCTGTCAAAAGTTTAACATCAAACAGATTCAGTAAAGTGAGTTGTAATGTTGACCTCTAACCTTTCCCTGGCTGTTGTCATAGAGTTTCACACTGGGCCAGGACGAGATCTCAGAATGTGAATAGCTGTACAGTTTGGCCAGTAAAGGTTTCCATTCAGCACAGCATGTCAGGCGTTCAAAGTCATCCAGGGCTGCCTCAGTCCAAACCTCTCCTGAAACAAAATAAAGAAATATAACATTTTGACTTCATTCTATTGATGAAAATTATACATTTCACTGATAAACAGCTAAACATCACTTTTTACCTGCAGGACGAACTCCTGCTAGGCTGCACTCAATGGCTTGGAAGGGCAGGCTCAGGAAGTCACTTCTAAACACCACAAAATAATATACCATCAGTATGAGTATACATATCACTCTGTGCTTATTCAGAAATGGGAAAATAATACAAATCAAGAGCCAAAGAAGCATACAAGCATAACAGCTGTTTCTCTTGTTTACCTCATGCTTCGTAACTGTTCCCGTGGAAGCTCCCCATTGTCCCCAAAGTCCACATAATACAAATCCACTAGGCCAGAGCCCAGAATTCCTAACACTCGAGCACGATTCCACGTGCCATCGTCCCTGTATGGAGCAGCTACTATATCTCCAACAATAATGGTCTCCACTCTGTGCTCCTGGGGTAAGAAAAGTAATTATTCATTAATAATATCAAAGAAATAATAATAAAAGGAGAAGTAATTTACTAATTTATCATGGTCATGGAGCCCAAGTCAAGTGAGGTCAAGCAAACTCACTTGTGAGGTATCACTGTTGTAGAAATGGCTCATTTCGGCAGTCAGTTTATCCAGCTGTAGAGATCGGACCCCCAGGATCTGGATCCAAAAGTGTTGAGGATTCTCAGAGGCAGACACGTACACCTCCAGATGCTCATCAGGCTGGAAGCTCAGGTCTGGACTAGGAACTGGTAAGAAAAGACTAATTAGTGATTTGATCTTCTATAGGAGTATAAAGTCGGAACGGCTAGTGGAATGTTTACAATACGTCTTAATAATATATTGTAATGTGTGATGCGCAATTTTTTATTACAAAATCTTGTAGTGTGTGCATGTTTGAGATTTGAGAGAAAGAAAAAATCTGTGAGGAGAACTCCTTATGCGAGTGATGCCACCAAATTTCATAATCGGTTGGGATTTAAAAACTCCTCTAGTCTGAGCCCAGTTTAAGGGGCTGTTTACAAGACACCGTTTTCAACTAAAAACGTAAAACTTTTTAAGCATTTTGGCCAACAACAGAGTTTTGGGGGCCTAAAACACCCCCAAGCTTTTCATGTTTCAAAGTGCACGTTTTAGAAAGAAGAGAAGTGCAATTTTTTGAAAACTGTGACGTCATGCGCATGTGTATTACCTGTTCAGTCTATAGGCGCATAGTGTTTCTTTACAAAGTCACATCACCAACTACTGGCATGCACAATACAGCGTTTTTAGTTACTTTCACGGATCCTTGTGAATGGGGAACACTGACAACACTGACACATGTACACGAAAAAAAGCAAAGAATTCCAGGTTTGTAGGCCCAGAAAAATGCCTCTAAAAATCATAGTTTTTTTAATATTAAATTACAAAAAAATAATTATTTAATAAAAATGAATAAATAATATCATAGCAAAAAATGTATTACTTTTGTAATAATAATATAAAAAGTGTGTTAATTAAAGCTGCAGTCCGTAACTTTTTGTGCTCTAGCGGTTAATAAACAGAACTGCATGCGTCTTTGCAGAAGAACATTGCAGCCGGAGCTACTTCTGTCTGTTTATGTCCATGGCGAGTCACGCAGGGACTGTGCTCCTCCGCAGCGGCTCCTACCAGACCGCTCTGAAATACTCCCAATATAAACACTTATTATAAATGCACTATAATGATTCAGGGCAAGACAAAAACACAGTTTGGACAATGGATTCATGTTGTACATTCTCTTGAACACACAAAAAAGTTACAGACAGCATCTTTAAATACTTAATTTAATTTTTTTTTTTTTTTTTTTTTTTTTCAAACATTAAGCTTTTATTTTGGCAGAAGAGTGTCTGCATCCCTTCCTGGGCAAATTTCTAAATTTGTTCTTAAAGTAATGGTTCACCCAAAATGAAAATTGTGTCATTTATTCACCTTCAAGTGAATAATGACTTACTTTCTTCTGTGGAAAACAAATGGAGATGTTGCATAGATTCTTAAACAGGTTTGGAACGACATGAATGCAAGTAAATTATGTCAGAATTGTAATTTTTTTGTGATTCCTATAATTCACTGGCCTTGTGAAAGTGGGTTTGGTTAATCTTACTTTCAAATTTGGAGATCTCCAAAGGCGATACTGGAGAGATAATCTCCTCCTCCTCTGATTTAAGGGAGTTTTCAGCAGTATCACTGCTGTCTGCAAAGCCGTTGACTGTAACAGGCCCCTCTCGTTTAACATCAATCACTGGGGAAGGTAAATCTTTTCCATTAAGCTTTAATAATTCATTCTCTGGTCCTTGGGCCTTGTGAAATTGCTCAGTTTCCGGCGGTTTCCTCTTCTGACGCAGTGCAGAAGCTTGACTTATCCGCTTCCGTACGGTTTCATTCTCTATGACCTTCTCCATGATCATCTCCTGTGAGGAAAAACCATAGCCAAAAACTAGGTCTCACTCACTACATGTATACATAAAAGCAGTGCGTGAATGCAGAAGCTATTTTTCTAAACCACACATATGCTAAAATCTTACCTTTGCATTTTGAACTTCCTTGCGTGTGCCGTTAATTGTGATCTTGCCCTTCTCCTCTAAGCTGTGTCCACGATCTTTGGAGCAGATCACCCTGGCCCCTGAGACTCTGTTTATGAACTTTAAGGTCTCACCACCACGACCTGGAGCAAACGACATTTCATATTACGCAAGAGATTAAATGTTGACAGAATGATGCAAGGCACAAATGCTCTGACAACAGATACACTTTTACTTAAATTAAAGCGTACACCAACCTATAATTCGTCCAAATGCCGTCTGAGGCACGTCTATAACATCAGTGATGACCTCACAGTCAGTGGCCAGTTTCTCCAGCGCACACTGTGCCACCAGAATCTGCTCGGGTGAGCCCTGGATCAGAAAATTGACCATGCTCTGCTCTTCAGTGTTTGGCAGCACATTTATCTGGGCACCGGACTTCTGATTCACCTACACAAACGTGAGAGTTAGAGAATCACATAAAACAAATCATAAACATTTTAAAGGGATAGTTCACTCAAAAATGAAAATTATCCCATGATTTACTCACCCTCAATCCATCCTAGGTGTAAATGACATTCTTCTTTCAGACGAATACAATTGGAGTTATATATAAAAAATAAATAAATAAATAAATAAATTAAAAAAAATGTCCTGGCTCTTCCAATTTTTATAATGGCAGCCCAAAATTTGAAGCTCAAAAAAAAGCTTAATAAAAGGCCTTCTGAAGCAAAGCCATGCGTTTGTGTAAGAAAAATATCCATATTTAAAACTTTACAAACTGTAATCTCTAACTTCCACTAACTGTCGTACGTGCGTTCACGTTCACTGGCATTCCAGCGTAAGTTCCGGTGACGAACGCAGAAGATAGAGCAAAACAAAACTTGGTTCTCGTGAGAACAAGCATATTCTCACTGGAGCGTCCAACATTATACACTGGGACGCCAGTCTCTCATGAACGCATGTACGACAGTTAGAGATTAAAGTTTTAAATATGGATATTTTTCTTACACAAATACATGGCTTTGCTTCAGAAGGCCTTTATTAACCCCTCAGAGCCGTGTCGAGCAGTTATATGATGGATAGATGCACTTTTATGGACTTCAAAAACTACATTACAATTCACTGCCATTATAACACTTGGAAGAACCATTTCCGATATTATTCTTAATATAACTCCAACATATACACCTAGGATGGCTTGAGGGTGAGTAAATCATGGACTAATTTTAATTTATGGGTGAACTATCCCTTTAACCAATTAATTTTCATTGTTTCTCTCTGATTTGTTTCTAGACATTCAGAATTACTGAATATTTTTTAATCAGATTTCACAATTTGCTCTGTGATGAATTAACTTTGTTCCTCATTTGTAAGTTGCCTTGGATAAAAGTGTATACTTTAATGAATGTAATTTTAATTTTATAATAATAATAATAAATTGGAAAAAAAACATTGAAAGTACTTGATTAGATGTTTGTCAATTAAATAAAATCTGATAAAAAAATATTCAGTAATTATGAATTAGATTTTTTTATTAAAAGTGTCAAGTTTGGGGTCAGTAAATTTTTTTTTTTTTTTTTTTAGAAATTAATTATTTAGCAAGGATGCATTCAATTGGCAAAATTAACAATAAAAGACATTTATAAATGTTACGTCATATTTATAATGTTCTATTTCAAACAAATGCTGTTTTTCAGCTTTATATTCATCAAAGAATCCTAAAAATGTATTATGGTTTTTCAAAAAAAAAAAAAAAAAAAAAAAAAAAAAAAAATTAAGCTGCACAACAGTTTTCAACATTAATAACAATAAGCACCAAATCAGCATATTAGATTTCTGAAGGATCGTGTGACACTGAAGACTGGAGTAATGATGCTGAAAATTCAGCTTTGTCATCACAGGAATTTGTCTATACACAGCATATTATTTTACACTATAATAATATATCACAATACTACTGTATTTTTAAATAAATGCATCCTTGGTGAGCATAAGAGATTTTCAAAAACATTAAAAAGTCTTACATGCCCCAAACTTAGTTCCAGATTAGATCAAATACAAGTGACATAAAAAAGAAAGAACAAACACTCACTATGTCTAGAAAGGTGCTCTGATATCTTGCAATAGATCGGTACACGTTAAGGGGAACAGATATTCTGGACTCCTCTTTGCTTTGGCATTGCACTACAGAATCAAACGATGGAATGAATATTATACTACCATGGTTCAAATTCCAAACAATATATCTTTTCCATCAGTGAGTGAAAACTGATGTCAGCACATGGCAACTGTTAAGAGCATGAAAAGAGCTTGCTAGAGTTCACGGCTTACCACCGCTGCTTCGAATGTGACGGTAAACAAGGTAGCCCACCGTGGCCCCCACAGAGAGCCCGGCAGCCAGAGCTACTTTCTTCCCCGAGCTCAAGCTCTTCCACGGTCCATCTTGCACCGCGGCCATCACTTGGGTCGGACCAACCGGTAAACTCCACCTAGAGATAGAGAACATGCTGTAAGGTCCACGAACATATCTGAACTTTAGTCCGCACCATGTACGACTTTACATGGGCCTTCTCAGTAGCGCCATGCAACACGAATGAATTGTTGATGACAACGGCAAAGATGGTTCTCCTGGTTGCCTTTCAAACTTAGAACAAAACTGTGAAGCGAACAAGAAAATGTGCAAAACTTTAAACAAAGGTTACTATTTGAGTGCTCATTTATGAGATTAGTTAGCCTAATTTGTCCAACCAAATTGGCTTAAGAAGAACAAAGATCACATTTCACAAACACTGAGACTTTAATGCCCCAATAACTGGGTTTTTGGACATTAAAGCCTGTGGAAACCTTTTCTGGAACTTATCAGATCTTTCAAACACAGCATATTTAACAACCCAGTCTTTGTTTTATTCAATTAGATTTTAAAGTTCAAGCACACAGCAGAAGCAGTGCATTGGACAAGGCTGCAACGACACACTTTGCCATCTTGTAGTAATGGCAAAAATTCAAAATCTCCAAACCAAATGAAACCTCTAATCAAATCAATTGCATTTTCGTGAGGTATTTCTGCGACGACTGCACCAGCTGAAGGATATAGCCGAGCTTCAGCGCAGTACTGAAGCATAAAGCGGTGGGCGACACACAGATGTCGCAGACACACACACAAGAGCAACACCATGCAGAATGATTCTCACTGTGAAAACAGGGCAGTGGGGCTGTAGTTCAGAAACACACGGGGTTTAGGGACGTCCATGTCCATCTTGTTCCCTCAAACCTCCTGTTCTGCCTCTCTTCAGCAGGAGGAGCAGGCAAAAGAGTGAAATATGATTAAACACCAGCTGAATGACTCGTCTGACTCCTTACAGCACGATAGGAGCTCCTCAGTTGGGGTAAATTACCCTATCGGACTCTTTTCACAGACTGTGATGATGTGTTGGCATTAAATTACAGAAAATCACTTAACACTGTTGTTTCTAATACAACTGCTAAGGGAGCGACTGACTTTATATTCGACCAACGTAAATCAACCTCTCTATATTTTTCCCCTTTTGGAAAGTCATAGAAAAACTATTATGGATTTTTTTTTTTCTTTTGCAGTAGAATTTTGAAATTTGAAAAGTTATATTCGTTGTAGTTTCTGTTCACTACTTTAAATGATAAACTATGACGACTTCCGCTTCTGAGAACACGGGAAATGTGAAAAGGGGTCCATAAGACCACTTTTATATTTTATACTTGTTCAGAAAGACACAAATGCACATTGCTAATCATTCATTTACAGTTTATTGAATGTTTAGTGAATGTTTGATCTAATGAAATGAATATTTAGCTCCAAACTTGCTGTTTGATAAGACCTCAAAATAAGCTTTTTCCAGAATCCAGTGATTAATTTTTACAATTCAAAGATTAAACAATTATATGCATCCAGTGTGGTTATCGTTAACTAAAACTGTTAAAAAAAAATTAAATGAAGCTGAAATCAAAGTAATTAAATGACAAATGAAAACTGAGGTAAAAATAAAATTAGCTTTATATAAAGAAATACATTAAAAAAAAAGCTAAAAATGACATTCACAGGACTTCTACAACTTAAACTAAAATTATAAAACAATAGTATCATTTAAAATATTAATAAATAATACGAACCATTAATAATAATAATAATTCAAACCAAACTTTATTTGCACGTAGCTCTGATTCACTTCACTTTCTATCTGCGCAAACTTCACTATGGGTTTAGCATGTTGCAGAAATAAACAAGGCATTCTCGTGCATCAGTTACATCTACCCTTACAGACTTCAGGAAAAAAAAAAAAAAAAAAGTTTTATTTTGCTCAGTCGAGGTGTAATTTGTATCACTGCATTGCTGTCAGATATTTGCACACAGACGCATTAAAACAGGACCTGTTGTGCATCATGCACGTGAATATGCGTGAGGAATTGTTAATGCAGCTCCTGCTAGTTAGCACGTGATGGATGTCATGTCACACGGGGTGCGGAGTATTTCTCGCCCTTTACAACAATCTATCCGTTTCATAGAATTAAAAGTTTTTTTTTTTTTATCATGTCTGACAAAGGTTTGTTTGGCTGGATAATGCATTTGCAACATAAACAGCAGGGCGTTTGGATTTTCAACAGGACATCTTCACCGGACGGCTAATGCACTAAACACCAGAACCAGATAAAGCACCAAAAGCATGCACTCCGACATATTTACCTCTAAAACGGTATAAAACGTGAGGGAATCCTCGTAGCGAGTCCTTCAAATGATCTTATGACACCCGTCAGCGTGCTGCTGGTCCACCACCAGCTCTGCCGTGCTTCATTCTGTAGTACGCAGTACGCACAGTTAACCTTTCAGCAGTGATTGGCCACCATCCCGCATTTCAAACATTACATCCAATCACCGCCTCTGATGTTGCGGCACTTCTTTAGTGGGGACAACGCCCTCTATTGGATGATTATAATAACACACAGTGGACGCAATACTTCCCTAACAACCTTGAAGGTTGAATGGGGCATAATTAAATTAATGTCATTTTTTCTTGTTTATTAAATGGAATAATAGACTAAATAATAATTTAAAAAAGGGTTTCTGCACGGTTTATAGACAAATCTTCAAATAATTTCTAAAATTTTCAGTCAATATTTAATTTAATATTTTGTTGTTCTAGTAATAAGGAAAAAAATAATTAAAAATAAATTAAAATCTCTTAAAAATAATTAAAGCTGCGAGCAGCGACGACGGGCCCAAGCCGGTGGCACCGCCACCCCGGTGGCTTCAGGGCAACTGTGCACGACAGGCAATATGCATTTAAACAGGAGAATATTTTAAAAATATATATATTTTAAATATGCCACATTTACCGCAGCAGCTGGTGCCACTATGACCACAAGCCACATCCATGATGTCATTGAAATATAGATTAATTTTATTGTCATAGGATATAATAGGTCACTTTCAAATATGTGCAAAGTTATCTTTTGCAGCTCAAAAATTCGTAAGTCCAAAAGGCCAGTGTTTAATTCAAGGTATTTGTATAGTTTTTCTAAAAACTTTTTTTCACACTAAAGTGATAGTTATTTGTGATGCCTATGATATGAAACGCATCTAAACTCTATTGATGCGTACGTGTAAACATGGGTACGCACAACACATATTATACGTTAAAATATCTTAAGATCAATCATCATTACGTAAAGTACATTAGGCAAGCTGTTTATTTATTTATTTTTTGTAGCTAAAATAATGTTTTAATAAAATGACTGTCAAAGTCATTTGAATTCACCTCATTAAAGCAGTCGACCATGACAAACCACAACATCTATGAGATCAATTCAGTTTAGATGAGTTTCATGTCAGATGATGTCAAAGGTCAATTTCAAATGAGTGCAGAATACCATCCGAATGCTGATGTTGTATTATCCTAACATTTCTCTTCATGTGTTTTTGACCTACCTTAGCTACTGTTTGTTCACCAATCTCATGCACCAAAAAAGCGTGCTTTCATTTAAATATGGGAGGTATCCAATAAAAAGTGTTAATTACAAAATTAGTAAATGGAGCCAAATCACAGAAACCGCAACATCGATTTTAATATCAGTGTCAGGTAAAAGTAAGATGCGTGTCTAAATCTTATGGAAGTTTATTATAAACAGCCACTTTTATAAAATCATGTGAAATTTACTTTTTTAATAAATTTGAATTCTATCAGTAAATAATTCATTTAAAGACATGCATCATACGTGATCTTTGCAAACACAGCACATGACCTTCTGTAAAGCCCATGTATCTTGTATAGAACACACACACACACACAGAGAGAGAGAGAGAGAGAGAGAGAGAGAGAGAGAGAGAGAGAGAGAGAGAGAGAGAGAGAGAGAGAGAGAGAGAGAGAGAGAGAGAGAGAGAGAGAGAGAGAGAGAGAGAGAGAGAGAGAGAGAGAGAGAGAGACAGACAAAGAGTTTTTCTCTATTTCAGTTTATGAGACATTCTGCAATGTAATAAAGCACATTCATTTAACCACTATCTCTTCACATTGAGCACAATGTAAAAACGCAGATGTTGGCAGAATCGGGGAGTTGATCTGGACAGTCAAATATTACAATATCGCAAAAGACATAAAAAAATAAAAGCACACCTTTGTTTTAAAATGAACATATTTATTAACTTAACATTGGTTCACAAATAATCTGCAGGAAGGGGAGAAATGAATGTTAAAGACATCTTAAAAAAATACAAACTGTACAACATTTATAAATCTTATGAACATTCATAAATAGCAAATATATCTGTATATTGAGTCAATCAGTGTAAGTTGTAGCCCAGGCATGTATTTTGCAGAGAGGTTCTCCTAGCTAAAGATTACAGCCTTTCTGACTGATGGAAAAAGCATCAGCAACATTTTTAATACATGCATGACTGAGTCAACATATTCAATATTCAGCAGATGAGGAAAGAAATCAAGAAACCCTTGCATTTTAATGGTCTCTATCATGCATACATCAGGAAATAAGTGAAAAGAGAAAATTTCAAAAACAATTACAAAAAAGTTAACTGTACAAACATCCCAAAACATCTTTCCTGTTACTACAACAGTTTGTACATAACAGATCAGTGCTTACTGAAACTAATTTCTCTATGGTGATATGTTTTAAAAAATTATTAATTGTACATATTGTTCTATCACTAATTCAGCACCAATTCAGAGTCTCTGGACTTCTTTTTGATTTAAGTTACACGGCCATGGTGCTGAGCAGCCTTGTGGCGTAAACATAGAACCACAGCAACAGTTATGTAACCTCTAAACACATCATAAGACCTGCCTTCCCGTTGAATGAGCAAGAAAGCATGAAACATGCATTGCAAAAATTCACTACGTACTCTTATGAATATTCAGTGCCTATGACAATCTCTAGACGCGTTATGATAAAGGCGGTTAGGTTGCAATCATTTGCTGTTAAGATGTACAGACGTGTGATCGTTTCATAATAAATACCACATTAGATTAGAGGTTAACAGTGTGTATTTGTGATCTTAAACTTAAATATAACAGCGACACAGGGACTGAAAGGAAATCAGTAAGTTAAGACATCTTTCGGTTCATTACGTAGAAAAGGGGAGAGACTGTGGCTCATAGGAAAGGCAGCTTCTTCAGAAAATACTGAGTTTTGACTAAAGGTTCTAAAGGTCCCGTGATACAGAAACGTCAGTCATTTTAATATCTGCCACTTATACAGGACTTAGCAGCAACTTAAAGGGACAGTTCACCTAACATTTACAATTCACGTCAATTAAAAAAAAAAGGAAATGATTCATCCTCATGTCATAAAAAAGGAAATTATTCACCCTCATGTCATTCCAAACATGAATGATTTTCTTTCTTCTGTGGAACATAAAAAGAGATTTTTATTTTCATCCTTACAACAGAAGTCAATGTGGCCAAAAGCAGTTTTGAATACCACTGACCTTCAAAGTATGGGTAAAAACGGTTGACGCGTTCTACAAAACATCTTTTACATTACTGAGAAGAATTCAAATCAAACAAGACATGAGGGTGCATAAATTACAATTTAAATTTTTGGGTGAACTGTCCGTTTAAATTCTAATGAGCCTACGGTTTCTGGTTATATGTTGGAGGACTGCACTAATGTTGAAAAAAAAAGAAAGAAATGCTGGTAATTTGGAGATTAGCTGGTCACTGTCAGAAAATACATTTCAATGTATTTTTTCTTTTCTTTTTTTTAATCTGCACATCTGGTGACGCTAAGTGAGCCCCTTATACTCCGTAGCTGCAGCTCAACTTGATAAATTAGAATAATAAAACTTCATGAAATTGCCTAGAATTTTTTATCATGAGGCAATCAGCAAGAGGTAGAACACAATAAAAATTGAATATCCCTCTTTACCAGTAAACACTGAATTCTCTGGACAAAATAATTACAAAAATTTAAATTAAAATGAGCCCGACCCCATCCAGAGTTAGATATATTCTTTACAGAACATCAGAAATAAACGAAAAGGTGATTTTGTTGTCTGGCATGCAAATTTTATCCCAAAAATTTCAGTGCATTCTGGCTGACAATCACATATGAAAAAACAAATGAGAACAATGAGAGCTGTTAGAGAATGGAGCATTCTTTCTTTAGCTGGAAAGCTTTTGCTTTGCCTGATTAAAAGTCTGTGCGTTTTGAACTTAAGAACTTTGCAGTAAAAATAGAGTTTAAAAGAAGACTAAAAAAAGATTCCAGCCATTTCATCGATTTGTAAAAGAAATTTCAAGCCTGACTGATTCTAGGAAAGCAAGTAAGTTGCACACAGTCTGAACTTTGATTCTTTGATTTTGGAAGCAAAGCTTCTCTGTGAAGTTGCTCTGGCATATATATTTTGTAAATTAATTCACTTGTGCATCATAATCACAAAAATAAAACAATGAAATATTTCCCCTCTGAAAATGAGGTAAGTTGAGGCGATGACATTCACATTATAACCTGTTAAAACAGGCTTCAACAAGCTCTTATGAAATGAACTGCACGAAACCTCTCAGCAGAGTGACGGCAGACATACAAACACAGAGAACCTACAGCTAAAGCTCATCGCATGAGCGGTCAATTGTCCCGTGTTTGAAACAGAAAAGATAAATCAATAAAATCCCCATTTCACAACAGCTAATAAAAATGCTAAAATTAGAGAAGAAAAAAAATCATGCTAATTTAGCCCTCCATTGTACATTTTGGTATACATCTGCTATATCGTGCATTAGTTCGAGGTTTCGAGGGGGATAAAGAAATGGCCTCATTGGAAAATAATCCCTCTAATAAATGACCCTGTCCAAACCAAAGCAGCATGCAGGTGAACATCCCTCAAACATTGATTTAGGCTTTCCTCAGTAAAGATTTTATCTAAGATAGCTCAAGATCACACTGCTTAAAAAAGCAGCCCTCAGTGGCGTTGACGCCAGAAATAACATTCCGCCCATTGGAGGTGTTGCAGGAAGAGCTCAGCTGAAGAGAATCCAAAGGAGCCTTGATCTTCTCCACCACAGAAATGAACGTGACGCTGGAGACTATGACCATTTGGTCCTGTACAGACGCAGGTCAGAATGGAGAGTTCATTCCAAGCTTAGTCTCAAACTGAAGCTTCTGTCTCTTCTGGTAACGCACTCGTACCCTGAAATCAGAGCCATATTTTACTGGTTATCAAAATCTAGCTGTAGTTTAAAAGATTAATGCTTTATGTAGGCTAAATTTAGCCTCATTTAAAGTGTGACTGAAATAGACATTTCGGTCACCGACACATGTTCATAAATGAATATGGAATCAAATTTATTGAATAAATACTGAATGAAGACTCCAGTCATAAGCTATATGTCAGCAACTGCCAGTAAACATTAACTTTAGTAATTGACTACATTTAATAAAAGAGCCACAGTGGCTTCCTCAGTGGTTAAAGGGTTCATTTCCATTTTGCACTAATTTCACCAGAAGTGCTGAATTTTTTTTCATGGGATGGGAAACGCGACTTTATTCACATATTGTGTTTGCCATATGCTGATTTTTGACTAAATAAATGTGCAATTTGTGAGCTGAACATGAACGGGCAAGTTTGAATATAACCCAAAAAATTTTTATTTTAGAGTCACGTGTAACATGATCCTTCAGAAATCATTCTTATTATCAGTGTTGAAAAGTTGTGTTGCTTAAATATATTTGTGGAAACCATGATACATTTTATTTTTCAGGATTCTGTGATTAATAGAAATCTCGAAAGAACAGCATTTATTTGGAATAGAAATCTTTGATAACATTATAAATATATTTACTGTCACTTTTGATCAATTTAAAGTGTCTTTACTGAATTTTTTTTTTTTTTTAATAATTAAAAAATAAATCTTATCTTGCTGATGTAAAGCTGTCATACAGCTTAGGAATGTATTAAATGTGACCCTGGACCACAAAACCAGTCATAAGGGTCAATTTTATTAAATTGAGATTTACAAATAAAATTTCCATTGATGTGTGGTTTGTTAGGATAGGACAATATTTTCAGTACCAGATACAACTATTTGAAAATCTGGAATCTGAGGTGCAATAAAATCGAAATATTGAGAAAATCGCCTTTAAAAGTTGTCCAAATGAAGTCCTTAGCTATGCTATCTTTATTTAATATCATAATGATTTTTGGCATAAAAGAAAATCAATCATTTTGACCCATACAATGTATTGTTGGCTATTGCCACAAATATATGCGCGACTTATGACTGGTTTTGTGGTCCAGGGTCACAAATGAGTTGTTTGGACAAATTCTATTGTGCTTTTAAGTTGTTTTTTTCTTTACAAATTTGATGGCCTTTGGTCATAATATGCATTCATTGTATGAAAAAGCGCAGAAGAGAGACATAAAGGTGAGTAAACGATGACTGAATTATCATTGATACCTTCTACATTAAAGCAATTTATCATCTTACCTGATTTCATGCAGTTTTACTGCTTCATTGATTAGCACCACAAGTACGATGGACAGAGAGACTAACAGCCAGACCAACAGGGGAATATGATGTAGAGTGAAGACCACTTCTGTACTCCTGTCCTGCCACAAATTATAATCTATCACAGCCTGCACCACCTGTCCCAACAACCTGCGAGGGGGAGAGAAGAAAATCCATTAGTGCATTTAAATGATCCCAGGCAAGTGAAAATGGCAAAAACGTTTTACTTTCACAAATTGCTCGGCTAATAATAATAAAAAAATTCTCTACATGAAACACTCACACCACAGGCACTGTGAGACACCACCATGTGTTACTGAACGGGTTCATCCTCCACAGTGGCTTTGAACGGTGCACATAACTCAGAGAGATGACCACTGGAAGAGAGTGAGAGAAATAATAAATGACTCTAAATGGATCATCTGACCATCTAGTAATTATGCAAATGAGGCAGTGTATTTTATTAAAGTCACCTGTGTGCAAAGCCAGAAACCCTGCCATGATCTTCTGAATCAGAAGCAGCCCACTGGACAATTCACCAAACCAATGCGGGGCATCCTTGGAGCTGTATAAATTAATTATTGATTAGAACTCTAATTATAACTAATTCATAGAATCTAAACACAGACAAAATAACATACACTCACCTAAAGGATTATTAGGAACACCTGTTCAATTTCTCATTAATGCAATTATCTAATCAACCAATCACATGGCAGTTGCTTCAATGCATTTAGGGGTGTGGTCCTGGTCAAGACAATCTCCTGAACTCCAAACTGAATGTCAGAATGGGAAACAAAGGTGATTTAAGCAATTTTGAGCGTGGCATGGTTGTTGGTGCCAGACGGGCCGGTCTGAGTATTTCACAATCTGCTCAATTACTGGGATTTTCACGCACAACCATTTCTAGGGTTTACAAAGAATGGTGTGAAAAGGGAAAAACATCCAGTATGTGGCAGTCCTGTGGGCGAAAATGCCTTGTTGATGCTAGAGGTCAGAGGAGAATGGGCCGACTGATTCAAGCTGATAGAAGAGCAACTTTGACTGAAATAACCACTCATTACAACCGAGGTATGCAGCAAAGCATTTGTGAAGCCACAACACGCACAACCTTGAGGCGGATGGGCTACAACAGCAGAAGACCCCACCGGGTACCACTCATCTCCACTACAAATAGGAAAAAGAGGCTACAATTTGCACGAGCTCACCAAAATTGGACAGTTGAAGACTGGAAAAATGTTGCCTGGTCTGATGAGTCTCGATTTCTGTTGAGACATTCAGATGGTAGAGTCAGAATTTGGCGTAAACAGAATGAGAACATGGATTCATCATGCCTTGTTACCACTGTGCAGGCTGGTGGTGGTGGTGTAATGGTGTGGGGGATGTTTTCTTGGCACACTTTAGGCCCCTTAGTGCCAATTGGGCATCGTTTAAATGCCACGGTCTACCTGAGCATTGTTTCTGACCATGTCCATCCCTTTATGACCACCATGTACCCATTCTCTGATGGCTACTTCCAGCAGGATAATGCACCATGTCACAAAGCTCGAATCATTTCAAATTGGTTTCTTGAACATGACAATGAGTTCACTGTACTAAAATGGCCCCCACAGCCACCAGATCTCAACCCAATAGAGCATCTTTGGGATGTGGTGGAACGGGAGCTTCGTGCCCTGTATGTGCATCCCACAAATCTCCATCAACTGCAAGATGCTATCCTATCAATATGGGCCAACATTTCTAAAAAATGCTTTCAGCACCTTGTTGAATCAATGCCACGTAGAATTAAGGCAGTTATGAAGGCGAAAGGGGGTCAAACACAGTATTAGTATGGTGTTCCTAATAATCCTTTAGGTGAGTGTATAAGTGTGTGTGTACCTGGATGTGAGTATGTGCGTGCAGGTGATGGTGCTGTTATCCGTTTTTGTGAGGTTAGCTGCTCTAAAACACAGTTCCTGAAGAGAAAACCCAAAGCCGACTAAGTAGGCCAACATCGTCAGACCGAACTTCAACAGGAACCAGCCTAGGAAGTAGTGCTGGGTCTGTGGGAGTCAAACATAACATGAATGCACATGTGTGTCAAGATTGTTTCAATAGTTTGCAGTTTAAATCGGGTGCACTGTGTGGTCTCATGACTGACCTTGCGTGGTATGGAGTCCAGATTCTTTCCAGTTGCAACTGTCATCACTGCACTGTCAGGAGGTTTTCCCAGGAATGAAACACTGTGAATGCCAAAATATATATTTATAAAAAAATCACAGATCTGATGCAGGTTTACTATGCATCTTTTTTTTTTGTCACTTCTTCTGCATTACCTTAGCAGAGGGTAACAGAAGCAGGAAAGCCACAGTATGTCTGTGATGTTCATGGGAGGAGGCAGCTGAATAAGGCAGGCCAGAAACTACACAACCAAAACATCAAATATGTACAAACATGAATAAGGAATGTTTCCTGTACATAAGATACACTGTGTCCAAAACAGACCCGTGTGTTTTCTCACCTGAATGATGACCAGTGTCAGCTGACACTGCAGTAGGAACAGGAAGCACTTGCGAATGCCGTAGGTAGTGTGTCTCGCCTGAAGATACATCAGAAACAGCACTCAGATTCAATCATACTCTTTTTTTTTTTAAGACCCTTTTATTAGGCATTGTCTAATTATGATGGGAGAATGGGATTGGGACTAGTCCTAATAATTCTTTTCAGTATATTGACATTTTTTCAGCATGAGCTGTGATGCAGTGGTTAGCATGTGGGTGATGCAGTATTAAGTCTGGCCTGAAACCACTCTTTATTAGACACAATCTGTCTAATAAAGAAACAAAAAAACATTTTGATTGTAAACATACACTGCCATTCTAAAGTTTGGGTTCATAAGGATTTGTTTGTTTTTAAAAGAAATTGAATTGATCAAAAGTGACAGTAAAGACATTTATAATGTTACAAAAGATTTCAAGTTCAAATAAAAGCTGTTCTTTTGAACTTTCTACTTAAAGAATCCTGAGAAAAGTTTTTTTATACACAAAATATTAAGCAGTTAAGCAGCTGTTTTCAACATTGATAATAATCAGAAATGTTTCTTGAGCAACAGATAAGCGTATTAGAATGATTTCTGAAGGATCACGTGACATTGAACACTGGAGTAATAGCATCACAGGAATAAATGACATTTTAAAATATATTAAAATAGAAAACAGTTATTTTAAATTGTAGTAATATTTCACAATATTACAGTTTTTTTTCTGTATTTTGATCAAATAAATTCAGCTTTGGTAAGAGATTAAAAGACCTTTTTATATAAACATAAAAAAAAAAAAATCTGACTCCAAACCTTTAAACAGTAGTGTAGACCCAGGGTGCAGACCCAATCCCGTTCCTGGAGATCTACCTACCTGCAGAGTTCAGATCCATCCCTGAACCAACACACCTGTCTGTAATTATCAAGCGCTCCTGAAGATCTTAATTAGGGGTTGGAGCTGAACATTGCAGGAAGGTAGTTCTCCAGGAACAGGACTGGGCTCCCCTGGTGTAGATATTATTGATATTATTGACAGAGAGTGATATTATTTTATATCTTTCCTCCCATGTTATCAACAGCGTTCCAGAGAGAGTGTTTATATGAGAGCTCCCCAAACCTGCTCTATGAGTTTGACCATGCTGACACTCTCGCCCTGATGGAAGGACACGGAGCAGGCAAGGCTGTTGAGTTGAGCACTGAGCCCCAGTGGAGACAGCTCATCACAGTCTTTATTCAGCCCGCAGCCTGCAGCGTATCCAAATGTCTCCCACGAGCACCGGGACGGGTACAGGGGATCCAGGGAGATACTATAACACACAGAGCGATTCACAGCGTGAACTCAGATGATTCTAATTCATTTGAACATGCCTACTCTCAAACATTCATAATAATATTATGAATATTCAATATTTCAAAACTATGAAATAATGGGAATTATGCAGTGACCAAAAACTCAATCTATCTTTTTCGCTTCTTGAAAATTGCCATTCATTAGACTTTAGCATAAGATTATAGGTCAGATTAAATTATGGTGTACAGTGATGTGTGCGCTACCCACCTGATGTCGCTCTGCAGGAAAAGGCAGCTGTTACGGAAGTTTGCGGAGCTCCCCAAACAGCACGTCACCTCTCTGTTCTCCTGCATGATCTTCATCATTTCACACATTGCTGTGAGACACAAACATTGGAGGGGTCAACACAAGTACACTAGCATATAACACACATAGACTAAAAGCCACAAAACTTAAATTTTCACCATGTCACCAAGTCACCATGAAATCAACAGTTTATGGAATATTGCAGTGTTTATTATAAAAGATTTATCCGTGCACATCATTTTTCTTAAATTCATGTACCTAATCTTTAATCAAAATAATGTCCCCATCCCCTTTGAAACAACATCTCTTTTCTGATGGGGCAATAATGCCAGCAACCTGTCACTCAAATGAGACGCCAGCAATTAGCAATCTAAATTAGCGGATATATGTCACAATATGGAATACAAAATTATTGCAACTTCTGTTTCATGTCGACTTGTCAAAGTTGGTCTTGAGGCCGACTCACTTTCAGGGGTGCAGTCTGTGAACAGGGGCACCAGTAGAGGCACATTGTCTATGTTCTTCAAATGAGGACGAACCTGATGGATTCCACGAGGCAGTTTAGCCTAGAGAACAACAGAGGAAAAAGCACCAAATATTTGTAGCTGCATGAAGTATGCACTTTAAGTATGAACACATTTATGTCACCTCTGAGCAGCATTAAACAGTCTGTATAAAGACAAGTAAATGCCACTTCTGAAGCACTTCTGTGCCACCTTTGCACTGTAAGTTAAATTTGGCACTAGAGTCTGATCCACATGCTATTGGAGTAGACCGCTTACTCTGTTGCAGTCTTCTAAGAAACTGGGCACATCACTGTCAGTAGGCTGGAAGCTGGCAAGATCTGACTGATCCTCAGGCAGTAGTGGGCCCTCTGCTTCATCACGAGAATCTAAGAACAGAGTGATGATGGTTCATTTGAATAAATACCGCATTGGGTAAACTTTGTGTGCAGGAAAACACACTTACCCTGCAAAAGGTCATCATGAAGGGATCCTGCTTGGCTAGGGCTGGACGGAGCACCATCGCAGTGACCATCTCCATTTGGGGTCAGAGAGATGTGACAGTTCCAGCCCGTCTCCAATCCCATCTTCTCTGCGAACACCTACAGGCAGACAACATTAAGAGGTGATCAAATACAACACTTTAAATACATCATGTTTTCACAGAGTATGTTTTCCCATTAGTGTCATACTTTGCTGCGCAGCTCATCCTCCATGGAGAAGTACACAAAGCGGATACAGGCTACCACCAGGTTCTCAATGAGCCGTACAGTGTCCAGTCGGGCCTGGAACTGGGAAGACACCATTCCCATGAAGATTTGGCCACTCAGAGCTTGAACACAGTCCTCCTTCTCCAAACTTTCTCCAATACCCTCTGAAACACATACAGTACATATGTATGTTAGAGTTGGTAAGTTTGATCCATGTAAGTTTTTCTATGCCTGTATCTATGTATGCATGCATCCTACCTATCCATCCATATCTTCTTTATCTATCTATCTATCTATCTATCTATCTATCTATCTATCTATCTATCTATCTATCTATCTATCTATCTATCTATCTATCTATCTATCTATCTATCTATCTATCTATCTATCTACCAATAAATTAATCAATAGATTGACAAACAACCATATCAAGATATATATATTTTTTTCACTCTACTGTTCAGATTGTGAGCTAAACAGACCATGTCTCTCACCATCAGAGCTCCAGCTGTTCCTGCGGCTGCCATGTTTGATGGGGGTGGTACTGGGAAGCTCCACCCCAGAAAAGAGGGAGGGACCTGGAGCCAGCTCCACACACTTTCCATTGAGCTGCTCAGACAATGCCACCTGCATAGGCTTATAGGCAAATGCAGAACAATATCCTGACAGACAGGCACGTTGGTAGAAATCTAGAACCTTTTTCCTATGGGACATAACACCAGTACTTCAGTACAGAAATAAAATTCTCCACTCTGCATTTTAAGAAAAATGAATGACTAGTGTCAGTCTTTTAATTGGCATCTCTGACCTATCAGAGCCAGACAGCGGATAGATGTCTGCGCCGTCCCAGAAATCCGTGCAGGCTTCCAGGATGAGATCGGCCGAGCCGTGGGAGAGCATCTGTACATTATCTAAAGAGAGGGCAAAGGTCAGTGACTAAACAAACCATCAAGCACAAACAGGAAGTGGGACAGAAAAAAGGGCCGTACTGGTAGTGCTGTCCCTAACAAACAGACTGATGAGGTGACTGATGGGGGGCTGGCGTTTAGTGAAGTGTTGGAGGCGTCGAGGGGCAGATTCTTTGGCCTTCTCTCCTGAAGGAAGCTGGTACAGAGCCAAATGATTCTCATGCTTAAACAGTTCCCTCGCTCCCGGAGTGAAACCTGACATACAACAGAACAGGAAAGAACAATCCCGCATTTTTAAGAAGGGTCTAATTAAAGTATGTGAAGATACAACAGTAAATCTAACATTACTATTGACTAAAAGCACTGCCAGACTAGATGTTGATCAATAATTAGATATGCACAACATTCAATATATGGTGCATCCATGTCCATATTGGCCAATATTAGATATTTTTTTCCATTGATCAATATTGGTTGATACTGGATATTTAATTATAAAAGTTTAAAAAATACTTTTACATTTAAATTACCATTACCACCATCTATCACAACTTAATGTAATAATGCATTTTTTTATACAGTACATTATAATGTTATGGCCTATATTCACTTGTAGCAATAAAAATCTCTGTTATGTGATGTTATATCTTAGGACGGGATGGCCCATAGAGGCAAAAGGAGTATAAAATGAATAAAGTCCCAAATGCAGATTGTTGTTATATCACAATAATATAATAACTAGAAAAAGACTGCATTGTATGCTTTTTGCCAATTAGCAATAGTTCTAAAAACAATTTGTACCATTATTTCTCAAAAATACAAACCCTGACAATGCATGTTTATTAACATGCCTCTCACATTTACCTATAAGGCGAGATAGTTCACAGAGGCCCCAGGGAACGTGAACAGGTAGAACCGCCCCATGGCATTCCTGCAGTGCCAGGTTGGACAGGTGATCTGAGAATCGGCAGAGCTGCTGGGTGACGGTCACATTACACAGGTTCAACAGGATGTTCAGGCCAAGGGGCTTCAAAGAGGGCAGGTGATTCTGCCAACTGGAGTCATCAAACAGGATGCTGACGGGATTCTGCTGATCCTGGGACAGGCTCAACATCTCCAGATGATAGTCACACACAAAATCTTCTGCTTCACACAGATCATCACCCACACCGCATGTCTGGAAATAGAGGCATACACAAAACACATGAACACAAATGCATAGTCATAATTTAAACTGGGTCTGCAGGTGTAATCCTACCTGAGCAATGTCATCGCCACCCTCAGTGTCATGGCTGAAACTGACGTTGGAGCCCGATGGGTGTTTGGAACGGGTCGTGTGGGGTCCACGTCGCTGCCGTTGAGTGTCCGAGGAACGAGCGGTGTCATGTGACGTCTCACTGGGTTCCTGCTCGGCCATGTGTAGGGAGGGTTCAAATGCTTGTAAACACAGCAGAGCTTCACCTTCCTGAGGCTAAACAGGAAAAACACACACACACAGACTGAAGGGAGACAAAACAGACGCTAAAATAACAACTTATTCGAGACCATCCCTATCCAGTATAATTATATATTTTCAAAAGTTCTGAAGTAACTTGTTTCAAATTATCATAATTAAAATTGTAATTATGATGCTTCAGTCTAGCCATCAGTAGTACCTCATCTCGTTCCTCCTCGCCCTCTGTCCTGCAGAGGGAGTTGACTGACAGGTCATCTCTGAGGTCATCCTGGCTGTCATGAGGTGGCTCTACTCGTCCACTGAAGAACAGCACAGTCTCGGGACTGGGGTTGGGCCAGGACAGAATACCCTGCTTGTCCACACAGCACAGCACCTATGAGCCAGGAAATATGATAAAACAAGATATTTCATTATCAGTTAATACAGTGTACGATTCTTTGAATTTAAATGAATATTAGGGGAACTATTTAAAACAAAATTTCTTATCTAGCATGAGAATGATAAAATACTTAAAAGTATATTTTAATAACTAATGTATGTCCTTTGCTAGTTATGTCACGCAATAAGCAGCAATGTTTGATGTGTGTTTTAAAATGATTTCTAAATTCATTCCATATACACTCACTGGCCACTTTAGGTAGGAATAGGTGTACACCTATTCAGCTGCTTGTTAACTCAAATATCTAAAATCAGCCAATCACTCAATGCATTTAGGAATGTAGACATGGTCAAGACAATCTGCTGAAGTTTAAACTGAGCATTAGAATGGGGAAAAGGCTGACTTTGTTGTTTTTGGCCGGGCTGGTCTTTTTTCAGAAACTGCTGATCTACTGGGAATTTCACACAACCATCTCTAGGGTTTACTGTGAGAGGCAGTTCTGTGGGTGAAGCCAGAGGTCAGAGGAGAATAGCCAGACTGGTTTGAACTGATAGAAAGGCAACAGTAACTCAAATAATCACTCCTCACAACCAAGGTATACATAAGAGCATCTCTGAACACACAACACATCAAACTTTCAAGCAGATAGGCTACAGAAGCAGAAGACCAAACGCCACCTGAGTATTACTGCTGAACAGGTCCATCCCTTTATGACCACAGTGAACCCATCTTCTGATCTACTTCTACAAAGCATGATAATGTGCCATGTCACAAAGCTCAAACCATCTCAAACTGGTTTCTTGAATGACAGAGAGTTCACTAAACTCAAATGGCCTCCAGAGTCACCAGATCTCAATCCAATAGTGCACCTTTGGGATGTGGTGGAATGGAAGTTTTGCATCATGGATGTGAAGCCGACAAATCTGCAGCAACTGTGTGATGCTATCATGACAATATGGAAAAGCTCTGAGGAATGTTTCCAGAACCTTGTTGAATCTATGCCACGAAGAATTAAAGAAGCTTGTTATGTTAAGTATGTTTTAATGTTTAAATGCATTTAAGACAGTGATTTTAAATGCATATTTCATATACGTTCATATTTTTGAACATTTTGCCTGTTTGCGGTATTGATATATTTATTGTAAGCATATTTATTTACTGTAAATACCTCTTGATTTTTATAGATACTGAGGATTGTGACATAATTATTATTTGTAGTGATTAACAGATGCAGTATCTCAAGGATGTAAAGAAACGATAAATAATGGGGATGGGACAAAATTCATAGAATTTTCCTGCTATTAAAAACACATATTGATTGAGGAAAACTGTACTCCTCAGTGTCTATAGCAGTTACAGCCATGCTATAATTTGATAATTGATTGAAAATAGCACAGAATGGTCTTTTATTAGCATTTATTTTTAAAGTGAATATTGATCCTTTTTTCATAAAATTGTAAAATAGGAAGTGTAATATGTTTAATGTGACACAAGGGGGAGCACTCACAGTGACGGAACCCAGTGTGTGCAGCAGACTGGAGGTATAACAGAGGGTCTGGGACTCTCCTTTCAGCACACTGACCAGGTGTCTCCACACACAGCGTAGCATCTCCTGCACACAACCGCACACACACAAACATAGTCACATCATCTGCCCTGACAGAAACTCAAATCCGTGCATCAGCACCTCTGGGTTTCGACTGGCTCTGCAAAAGTGTTAGAATTTATGAAACCTGAAACCTGGATCTGGATGTTATCCACTGACAAAACAGACATCCAGACATCCACACACGCACACACACACACGCACACACACACGCGCACACACACACGCACACACACACACGCACACACACACACGCACACACACACACACACACACACACACACACACGACAAGGCCTGGGAGAGTTAGGTAGGAAAAAAGCAACAGTAGCATGTACAGTCTTAGGTTTGTCCTGGTGCATTAAATCATTTAGAGGCGTTTCATAAAGATAAATGCACCTTGCAGCAGGAAAAGGAAGAGAGAAATTGAACTGACTGAATCACAGAAGATTTGAAACTGAAGCACACACGAAAGCTTGAGGCAGCAGCTACAGGAGAGCAGCACTTTGAAGCAAGAACTGAAAACGGTGAATCTATCTGACGCACATCAGATGTCCATGAATCACCTTTAAAGTCAACATGAAATCAAAACTGACCCAATTACTTTCTTAATACATATTCCTGTCTCATTGTGAAAGAGTAATCAGTGCACACAATTCCAAAAAAAACCTGGTTGTCTTTCATCAAAACATAATGGCCACACTGTCTACACCGGACAATACAGCTGTTGCGTCTACCTAAATATATCTGCTAAAAAGTTAATTACGTCAACTGTAAGGAGCATAGTAGTATACAGATGACACAATAGACATCTTCACAAAAAGCCACACATTTTGATTTCACAGAGTCTTTAAAGATTCACATCATCAGAAACACACTCTCACACACACTCTCTCACACACACTCTCTCTCTCTCTCACACGCGCACTCTCTCTCTCTCTCTCTCTCTCTCTCACACACACACTCTCTCTCTCTCTCACACACACACACTCTCTCTCTCTCTCTCACACACACTCTCTCTCTCTCACACACACACACTCTCTCTCTCACACACACACACACTCTCTCTCTCTCTCACACACACACACACACTCTCTCTCTCTCTCACACACACACACACACACACACTCTCTCTCTCTCTCTCTCTCTCTCACACACACGCACACTTGCGCGCACTCACACGCGTGCACATTAGCACGCACTCACATGCGCACGCTCACACACTCTCAGACTCTCACACTCTCTCACACACAGACTTAAAATCTTCTTAAAACCTTCCTGTTTTGTATTACAAAGTCTTTGAAATAAGTGTTATACTTTACAATAAGGTTTCATTACTATGTTAGTTAACATGAATTAAGAATGAACAGTAATTATACAGCATTTATTAATCTAAATTAATGTTAAATTCAACATTTACTAATACATTATTAAAATCAAAGTGTTTGGTAACATTAATTAATGCACTGTCAACTAACATTAACAAAGATATCTTTAACAAACGTTTTGTTCATGGTTAGTTCAATATTTCAATATATTAACTAATGTTAACTAATGAAAACTTATTGTAAAGTGCTACCGAAATAAGAAATTAAACAGCAAAACAGAAAGCAGACTTAAATACTTTCAGTCTGCTCATATGTCTGATCTGTCCATTCAGACAAATACTTACCATACTTTGGAAAGGGAATAAAGAGAGTCGTGTTCATGCAGAAGTTCTCCAAATGCACATTAACTCTAAATTAAAATTTAGTCCAGACAAGCACCACCACTATAGAGAGAGCATATAATCTATCATGCAAACCTCAGGCAGGCAGAAGGTGGGCAGGCAAAGGCCAAGGGGTCACAGGTCAGCGTGGGGGGGTGCCAAACTAACCGGCAGCACAAGAAGCGAAAAAGATGCAAATAAATAATAAAGACCGCAGGAGTATTGGCTGATTTTGCAAACTTGATTGAACTAAGTGAGATGAAGTGGCCGTGTCTTAAAAGAAAAAAATGAGAACAAACGTAAAGAAACGGTGGTGAAGCATTAAATAAATAAAATAACAGGCTCTTTCCATTGTGATCCTTTGATATAGACAAGTTGACATGAGTAAAAAATCAGAAAACAAAAGGAGAAGAAAATGACGGTTGTGGGAGGGTCCAGAGCAAAGGAGAAGGATCACAAGAAGCATGTGGTGAACGGGTGGGAGGGGGAGGAGGAATACAGAGGATATACCTGGGAGGACACCACTTCCGTGTAGCTGCTTAGAGTGTCCTCAGAGAACTTAGCAAGCTGAGACAAGAAAAAAGTCTGATTAAACACCTGAGCAGACGATCAGCCCTCCGCTTCAACACTGGCCTGATCACCTCGGCTCTGCAATCCCTCCCTAATCCTCCCTATTACTATTGTGAGCTTGGCCAATGAGCTTTACTTCCTCATGCAGTGTTACGGCTGCAAGTTAATACACACAGTAATCATAGACCAAGTGAGTTACAATTTAGCAGCATTATCCATTGGTGTGGGATTTGAGAAGTTATGAGTGTTGTGCATGTTTTGTGTCTGCTTGTGTGTGGGGGGAAACTGTTAACGAATAGCAAAAAGTGAGTGAATGAATGAACGCGTGTTGTTCTGTCTGCCTTACCAGGCCAGTGGGAGAGTTACGGCTGGACTCGGCTAACACACGGGCCTCTCCATACGCATTGACCAGAACCCACAAGACAGGAAACAGAAGAGGTAAAATAGGCAATACACCCATCATCTATTCATCAGAGAGAGCAAGAGAGAGAGAGAGAGAGAAAAAAAGAGAGATGGAAATACGTTATTAATACCAAGATTGCTGTGCAAATAAAATTTTGCATCAAATGTCGTCTCTTATTATGTCTCTGTGCAGTCTTTCATAAAAATAAAAAAAATTAAAAAAAGAAAGAAACATGCGAAATATTGAAATATGTACAGATTTGGAATATTTACCAATAACAGTCCTTAGATACATTAGAACAGCGATTTGCAACCTTTTTGACTCCAAGGCCCAAAATTATTCCAGGGCCTCATGGCACTGGATAAGGATTAAGAATAAGGATTTTCGAAGGGTTAGTTCACCCAAAAAAAATCTATTCTGTCATTAATTACTCACCCTCATGTCATTCCAAACTCATAAGACACTCGTTCATCTTTGGAACACAAATGAAGAGCTTTTTAATGAAATCTGAGAGTTGAACTACCACTACCGCAACTACCACTTTCAAGGCCTAGAAAGGTAGTAAAGACATCATTAAAGTAATCCATGTGACTCCAGTGGTTCAAACTCAATTTTAAGAAGCAATGCGAGTGTAAATAGTTTTTTTGTGCAAACAAAGCACTCACGTCACTTCATAAAATTGAGGTTAAACCACTGTTTGAACCACTGGAGTCACATGGATTACTTTAATGATGTCTTTACTACTGGTGCTTGAAGGTGGTAGTTGCATAGCTGTCAACAGAGAGACTGAAATCTCTCAGATTTCATTAAACATTTTTTGGGTGAACTAACACTTTAACACTAGTTTTTACTCACAATTTGTACCCGATACATTTTTTTAGAGCTTGGCATAAAATGTAAATGAATAAAATCTTATAATTCCATGGGCATTTTTATAATGAATATACATGACTTCCAGGTCTAGAAAAATCACACCTTTTAAAATAAGGCTACCTCATATGGGAGAAGTGAAGACAGTAGGAACCCTGATTCTTCATTCAAAAAAAAGGATGAATTAGCATAAGAAATATCCAGATTTTTTTGTTGCTTTGGGTTGTTTTGATCTTGAGGCTCTTGAAAGTTTGCTGAGGCCCTTTGTGGGCCCCGGGCCTGTGTTTGATAACCAACGTTTGAGTGATGGCTTAAAAATAAATAAAATACCTTAGGTTTCTTAACATTTCACAAGGATGTGCTACCCAGGATCTCGTTGTCATAACAACAAAACTGCTGACCATTGTATGTAGATTTCACAAACAGCCTTGTGGAAAGCAATTTTGCTGCTTGTTTTTGTTTGGAACAATCATACAAGTATTGTCCCTTTCCCACAATGCCCTTCAAGGGTGCAAAAATGTAATTTTCCCAATCACTATAATGGCCTAATATTTTATATATATATATATATATATATATATATATATATATATAAAAAAAGAGGACAGCTACGATGGCCTTACCCTTTACTATTTTCAGAGTGGGAAAGCAGTTCTGAATTAAAATAAAATGAAAAGGTAAAGAAAAAGAAAAATTTGCATTGTGAACTATTATCAACCTGCAACTGAAGGAAGTTGAAGCATCCAGGTGTGAGCCCGGGAGTGTCACAGAAGTACCGGATCGTGTTAATAGAGAAAAAGGCCACCTATAAATGAAAAAGTTGACCAAAGATCATCATCAGCAAGCGTAAATTTTCACACTAATTAGTAAATGTTATGATCATTTGGCCCATTTCACACTTCTTGCATCTGGAGCATGGGAGTATTGCAACAGCTTTCACACTGTGAAGCAGCGTTTCTGCTGTGAACAGTTCACTCCATGATTGTACGTTCCTTCATACAAGATAATATTGCAAAAGATTGTGTTCATAAATAGGTTTAGGATAAAATGTTCACCTTATTTTCTGCTGAGTTCAGTTTAGCTCATACATACTACTTGTGAATACAAAAAACTGTTAATATGGGTGTCAAAATGGATGTTGCTTACAGGAAACAGACACAATATGTGTGAAACTTTGAGACACATTTTGAAAAAGTGTCCATGTGTTCAGTTTTATCATACCAATACAGCAGGACAGGCGAATTTGGCAATACTGGACTGCACTGTGAACCGTTCATTATCGAGGGCTGTGATTGGACGGGAGAGAGCCAGGTCAAGACTGTTCCTATTGGCCAGAAAAAGGTGATTAGTTACTAGTGTGAGAAAACAAAAATGTTCACATAATCACAAAAGAAAAAGGAGGCAGAAAAAAAAAGTCTAGTTGTTTGACCACTGAGGTATTAACCTGACACTGTCGAGTATAGGTGTGCGCACCACCCTGAAGAGGCGGTACTGCTGAGGACTGTGGGGGCCCCTCCGCTCATTCACACGTGGGGAGGGAGGAGGGGAGAACGGCGGAAAAAGGTCTCCTGGCTCCAGCACGATGTGTTCGTCGTCCTGGTAACAGAACATTTAGTGATTCAGAAGAAAAGAGTGTGAGAGCCATAGAACCAGTGAGAATAAAGCAAGTATTCTCCAAGGTTTTCTTTTTTCATTTCAGATTTCAGTACAAAATACCAGTATGTAGTTCATACTGTTACTGCTACTTCAGTTAAATCATAATACTGGATCTCCTTTAAACAGTGTAACACCATTTCCTAACCAGCCACGATGAGCGGGAGAACCTTTCGTTGCAATGCTTTGTTTTTATTTCTAGGGCATCACACTATGTAGCACCGCCTAGTAAAGTCACCTTTATTTATATAGCGCTTTATACAGATTTTTTCAAAGCAGCTTTACAGTGATAAACAGGAAAATAACAATTCAATGATGCAAACAGATTCAATTCTGCTGTAAACAGCTCTAAAAAGACAATAGTAAGCAGTCATTATTCAGCTGAAATCAGTGTTGATTCAGTTTGGTTCAATAACTGTGTAAAGTTCAATTCAGTTATAAAGCAGCTCTGGAGAAACCAGTGATACCATCATTCAGCTCAGTACAGTTCTCATCCAATAGAGTCAGTGCAGCCAAATCAGCAATATTGCTGAATATTAAGTGTCTTCAACTAAGCAAGCCAGAGGCGACAGTGGCAAGGAACTCAAACTTCATTAGGTGACAGAAATGGAGAAGAAGAAAAAAAACATGGGAGAAACCAGGCATGGTCAGAGGGTCAGTTCTCGTTTGGCCAACAAACGAACACGGTG
The DNA here is from genome assembly GCA_018749465.1 of Paracanthobrama guichenoti. NCBI lineage: Eukaryota > Metazoa > Chordata > Actinopteri > Cypriniformes > Gobionidae > Paracanthobrama > Paracanthobrama guichenoti. Next base: position 7,287,375 of record CM031954.1, read on the forward strand.
TGATTATGATCACAATTTAGAAGTCAGAAGCCTACTGTAATCTAATTGGTCCAACATCCCACTCCACACATAAACTTGTACATTAAATATCAAATACTTCCTGATTGGCTGTGATTGTGTCACAGTAGTAAAAATAGCTGTAATAACTATGGTTCTTTGGCAGAAACTATGGTTACCATGTAGTGCTGTTATTATTAACTAAAATAACAAATATTAAAAATAGTTTTTATTAATTGAAATAAAGTTGAAATAAAATATAATGTAAATATTAGAAGAAAACTTAAAAAATAAAACTTAAAAACTTAAAATTAGAAATATTGCCAAGCAATATCAAATAAAATAAATAGAAGTAGTAAAATTACTAAAACTAAAGCTAATATTAAAATAAAAAAATAAAAAAACTGATGAAAATGACAAAAGCACATAAAAATGTATATGTATAATCTAAAATAACAAATTATACTACAACAACAGTTTTAATGTGGTAATTGTTATGTTTATCATCAAATAAATCTAAAATTGTTATGCATATTGTCATCCATAAACCTACAAAATACACAAACAAAAAATAATGTAATTCAGATCTGACATTACCTTGATGCCTCTGAGAGATGCAAAGGCTTCCTGGCCAGGTCTAAGAGCGATGACATCACCTTCCACCAGTAGACTGACAGGTAGATTGACCAGTTGCTCGTCTCTGAATGTCCAATGCAGTGACCAAGAAGAGGAGGTGGGAGTGAAGAGGTCAGGGTACAAAGAGGGGGGCCATCTGATTGGATGTCCTGCACTTCTCTCCAAATAATCTGGCAACCCATAAGGAAAAAGTGAAAGATTTAAGTGAACATTTACTCTACTAAAAACTTGGAACGGCAAGTCTAGAGACATGAATGAACTATACTTTAATTCCAGTCATATAAAAGCATACTTAGCATTGTGTTGAAATGTAGTGTAAATGAATGGATGAACCCTAGCATCATTATTACTTCCTGAAGCATGACTGATTCCTTTAGAAGTTTATATACTCGCTGCTCTCTACTCACCGTTCAGCTGTGAGATGATGGACTTGAGCCTCCGCACCATCTCACTGGTCCGTAACTTCTGCTGCCGTCTGATGAGGAAGAGGTTCAGCAGCAGCAGGAGAAAGAGTGCACCCGCATTCACCAGCTCTATGCCTTGACTGAGATCAAAAGGACAGCAGCTTACATACAAACAAAACACTTTAAACAAAACACTAAACCCAACTAATTGAAAGTGCCCATTCAAAATGCCAATCAAAAGTTTTTTTGCGAGAAGCTTGGCCCACCTGCCCTCTGGCTGGCTGCCATGACAACACAACAGCCCAACCACCACAACCAGAGTGAGAACAGCTCCTGGCCAATGGAAGCACGAATGCCGGTTGTCATGGTGAAGGAAGCTCTTAACCCACAGTTCCTGCAAAATGAAAAGTAAAGCCTAAATCAGGATTTTCCTGACAAAACAAATTTAACTGTGATTATAACAAGCAAAGCACCCTTAATTCCGAACAGACCTGTATGGTGAATCTTCGCCGGCCGAATTTCTGGTGTTGCCCCAGTAAGTTGGACAGCTGGTCCCGTAGGGTGCACAGAGCCTGAGCCGTGGACAGTCCCAGTGGAGTCGCCGCCGCCTCCTCCTACAGCATAACAAAACCAATCAATCCAAGCAAGACACATTGTTTTAAAAAAGTGCTAGGGACAGGTGTGATAAAATGGCTTGACTCATGAAAATGATTTAGGTTGTATAAATATTTAATATTAATAATGAATAATTATGCCTCTTTTCACAAGATGTAATATAAGTCTCTGGTTTCCCCAGAATGTATCTGAATACCCCACAGATCATTTATTATAACTTGTCAAATTTGCCCCATTTGGGTGTAAGCAAAAAACAAACAACGCAGTTTTTGTGTGTCCCTTTAAATGCAAATGAGCTTTCCAGAAGAGGGCGGAGCCTTTACAGCTCGTGCTTCAGTAGTCAACAACAAAACTGGAGAATCTCACGCAGCCAAAATGACAGAACTTGTCAGCAGCGGCATTCAGCTTTACATGTTCGGACCCGGAGTCAGACACTGATGGAGAGACTGAATTTTAGAATGCAACTGGACATTTTTGAATGGTTAGTGGATAAATTTATGTAGTTATGGAGTTGATTCAACTAATCGACTAGCAAAAACAAAAATTAAAAAAATCTTTCAGAAACAACTTTTGTGCAAATCCAGCATTGAATTGACCCTTGTTTGCAAAATAATACTGCGTAAAATGATTTGCGCAAATATATAATACAGAAATTGTATATCTCTAGCTGCTACAGCGAGGAAACCGAAAAACGGGCTGCTGCAGCTAACTCAGGGCGGGATCTATGCTAATAGGGCAGATCGTCACCATTCATGGGCGGGGCTTGTCCCAACTCTTACATAAAAGTAGGGGGAAATCTGGAACCGCTTGTTTGGAGAGACTGTTTATGATTTATGAGGATTGTAAAAAAAGGAGTGGGTGGAATTTTGCCATTATAGGCTGGTTGTTTAAACACATTGTGGACTGTGGATTTGTGCTCAAACACCTTATAAAAGTGAATTTTGCATAATAGGTCCCCTTAAGATAATCTGTGAAAAATGTTTACAAATGAACAAAAAAAAGACAGGTTCAACTTTCAACATCATTCTTGCTGACTAAAGGTGGTCACATTACCAAAATATCAGCGAAATTTCACAGGCAAAAAGAGGTCCATTGTTTATTGTCAATGGTGTAGTGATGTACTGTATAAAGCACAGCTCACATAGAAGTCACTTTCAAACCAAGCAGCATTCTGTTGGTCAGCGGAGCAAACATGCATGAACAACTTTATAAAAACAAAGCAAGCATGTTTAGTATTGCACTTACAATGCAAGAGAATTTAAAAGCAGAAATGTGAGGCTCATACTGTTATAAATTTATATTCATTCTTCTGTGTTTTATTGAAACTGTATCACACTAGTCTACACATTATAAATATGGTGTTTAAAGCTGCTGTCTGTAAGTTTTGCCTCTTTGTCACCATCTCTGTTTAAAACCTGCAATTGCAGTTATTTGCAGAATTATTATCTTTACGTGGGTTGTGCATCGGCACGGCTCCTCAGCATGGATTAATCTAATGTTTTGAGGAGTATGTGTGGCTCATTCAATCACCGCAGCGGAGTGGATACTGTACTTCAGAATCACAGATTCTAAATAATCTGAACAAGTAACATATCTGCCACTTTTCTTCTGACCAACTGAGAAAAAAAGCATTACAATAAATCACACTACCAACGGTGATTAAATCTAACGCTCGCGTAGCTCATATCACATCAATCTGTGCAAATTATTATTAGTGTTATATTTTGTTCTCAAATTGTTAATGTTAACAACATCAGCATTGCACTACATGTATTTAGTGTATATTAACGTTACCTGTAGATTTTAATTTTTCTGTACAGTCTAATATTTTGCTTTTGACTACGGGTGAATCTCCAGTTGTCACCGATGATGTCATTTGGGACCTTTCTAGATTAGAATCTGCCATCAAAATGGTACGTTTAATTATTCCAGCTGCTGAGAGAAACGGTTATAAATGATCCGCCACCCGCAGCATCCTCACATGCGATACTACTATTAGCCGGGCTCCTTATAGACGTGACGTAATGACGCAAAGACAAATGGCGTCATGCTCAAATTTTCCATGGAAAGCTACCAGTACCACTCAATTATAACATTATTTACAAGCTTACCACTGTGATTCGGGCTAAGGTAATTCGGGCCAGTGTATCATTTTGAACACTGGCTGGTTATGTACTTGCTCAAATTTATTTTGGATCATTTGTAACCAAAAACATTACAGACTACAGCTTTAAGTGGTGGTTATACTTTATAAATAATCAAATCACTAGTGCTACATTTAGTTGCACTAAAAAGATTGTCCCACTCTGGGAAACACGCAAAAATAATCTTTGTAGAAATTGTCATTTTCAAAAAAGGAAACCTCTAACATTCCATAAAACACAGCCAATCATGACATTAGGAAATCACCATCCGTTGTTTTTTTTATTAGCTTAAATCAACAGTTCAATAGCTCTGAATGACAACTATTAAGGGAATGCAGACCCAGTCAAACCTATTTATTTAGGCAGAAACTTTTATTGCTCAGCATGCCTAGTATGGTCACAAAAGAAAAGGCTCTCTCCTCTCTGACGCATTTTGGCTATCCTGCCAGTATTTAAGGAGTGGATTTCTGGGACGGCTAGGGTACTGTAGTAGCAAACGAGGGCCCCACCACTATAAATAAACATACCACTTTCTCACAGCCAGAGACTGAGTGCCTGCACTAAATCCTTTCATGAGCATCTCTCACACATCAACGAGCAGGGATTTACCACCAGTTCGCAAACAGACACATGCGGTCACACACGGTGGCCCATTATGGGCAAACCACTCAAGACCTTGAAAAATGCACCAGACAATCACACCCAGAGCTGAGAAAAGTGCACATGCTCGGCATGGCACTTTCACCTGTTCACGGTACTCAAGATTAATCACACACAAACAACAGATTAAGCCTTCGCACACGAGACCTAAATGCTGGATCCCAACAGTCGGATTCAGACAGATCACAAACAAGTGAGTTTGTTAGAGGAAGTGTGCACAGATCCACTCACTTTATTCTTCCAGAACCAGGTCCCATTTTTCAGGATCATGGCTGCGACTAGTCCCTCTGCTGCCGACAGACTAATGTGTGACTGGTACGCGTGTGGGTTGGACAGGAGTGTGTCAGGGTGCTACGGCATATAATGTATGCTGCTGTTTCAGCACCAGTCGCACGGTCTGGACAGACAGTCTCTGCCTCTGCGCATTCAGAGGCACTGTTTTGAGCACGTCCCAGCCACCCTGGTGTAGTCTGCCAGCTAAAAAAGCATTGCACATTCAAAACAGTGCAAATGACCAGAGAGGATGAACACAACTGTTCTTTTCAGCTGGTAACAGTGTAAAGGTCTGCTAAAAACAGTTAAGCTGAAGGAGAATGAACAGAAAAGAAAGGAGATTTTGTGAGTTCTAGCATTAATTAGTCTGAGAGCTCTGCAGAGGCAGCTGCGGCACTCCGCCTGAAGAGAAACAGGCAAAAGGGGTGTAAAATGACATTGAAAAGCTGTAGAGGATGAGCAGGTATCAGAGTTGGGGAGCTTTTGAGAGAAAGAATTAGAGAATAAAGTGAGGGAAAGGGGCTTGACAGACAAGCAAAAGCATGGTGTGCCCTCGTCGCCCTGTCCAGGCATTCATCCATTCTAGCTAACACAGCAATTTACGGTCCTAGCAGTGATGGGGCGCAGCAGGACAAAAAGCATCCTCATTGAACCTCGTAACCTTACTAAAGTAGGGATGTGCAATTTTAAATAGTGACAGATTGATATACATTACGGAGCCCCGCACATGACGTGCAAGAAAAAAAAAAGTAAATTGTGCGCACAATATATATGTGTGTGTGTGTGTGTGTATGCATGTATGTATGTATGTATGTGTATGTATTATATTATACTATATATATATATATATATATATATATATACACACATATACACTCACCTAAAGGATTATTAGGAACACCATACTAATACTGTGTTTGACCCCCTTTCGCCTTCAGAACTGCCTTAATTCTACGTGGAATTGATTCAACAAGGTGATAAAAGCATTCTTTAGAAATGTTGGCCCATATTGATAGGATAGCATCTTGCAGTTGATGGAGATTTGTGGGATGCACATCCAGGACACGAAGCTCCCGTTCCACCACATCCCAAAGATGCTCTATTGGGTTGAGATCTAGTGACTGTGGGGGCCATTTTAGTACAGTGAACTCATTGTCATGTTCAAGAAACCAATTTGAAATGATTCAAGCTTTGTGACATGGTGCATTATCCTGCTGGAAGTAGCCATCAGAGAATGGGTACATGGTGGTCATAAAGGGATGGACATGGTCAGAAACAATGCTCAGGTAGGCCGTGGCATTTAAACGATGCCCAATTGGCACTAAGGGGCCTAAAGTGTGCCAAGAAAACATCCCCCACACCATTACACCATCACCACCAGCCTACACAGTGGTAACAAGGCATGATGGATCCATGTTCTCATTCTGTTTACGCCAAATTCTGACTCTACCATCTGAATGTCTAAACAGAAATCGAGACTCATCAGACCAGGCAACATTTTTCCAGTCTTCAACTGTCCAATTTTGGTGAGCTTGTGCAAATTGTAGCCTCTTTTTCCTATTTGTAGTGGAGATGAGTGGTACCCGGTGGGGTCTTCTGCTGTTGTAGCCCATCCGCCTCAAGGTTGTGCGTGTTGTGGCTTCACAAATGCTTTGCTGCATACCTCGGTTGTAACGAGTGGTTATTGCAGTCAAAGTTGCTCTTCTATCAGCTTGAATCAGTCGGCCCATTCTCCTCTGACCTCTAGCATCAACAAGGCATTTTCGCCCACAGGACTGCTGCATACTGGATGTTTTTCCCTTCTCACACCATTCTTTGTAACCCTAGAAATGGTTGTGCGTGAAAATCCCAGTAATTGAGCAGATTGTGAAATACTCAGACCGGCCCGTCTGGCACCAACAACCATGCCACGCTCAAAATTGCTTAAATCAGTTTTAAAGAAGTTTAGGAGATTGTCTTGACCAGGACCACACCCCTAAATGCATTGACGTAACTGCCATGTGATTGGTTGATTAGATAATTGCATTAATGAGAAACTGAACAGGTGTTCCTAATAATCCTTTAGGTGAGTGCATATAAATATACACACACATATTATGTAAACAATGTAAACATTCAGATTACTGTTCAATACGATTAATCGACAGACAGACAGAATGTGATTAATCGATTAGACAGACAGCCCAACAGACAGACAGAATGTGATTAATCACCGAGACAGTTGTAATCGTCTTAATCGCCTAGACAGTCCGACAGATAGAATGTGATTAATCGCTCAGACAGACAGCCCGACTGACAGACAGGATGTGATTAATCGAATAGGCAGTCCGACAGATAGAATGTGATTAATCGCTCAGACAGACAGTCTGGCAGACAGACAGAACGTGATTAATCGGCGAGACAGCCCGACAGACAGAATGTGATTAATCGGCTAGACAACCCCGACAGACGGAATGTGATTAATCGATTAGACAGACAGCCCGACAGACAGACAGAATGTGATTAATCGTCTAGACAGTCCGACAGACAGAATGTGGTTAATCGTCTAGACAGTCAGACAGATAGAAAGACACACAGACAGAGTGTGATTAATCGATTAGACAGACAGCCTGACAGATAGACAGGCAGAATGTGATTAATCGATTAGGATGTGATTAATCGTCTAGACAGTCCGACAGGCAGAATGTGATTAATCGGCTAGGCAGCCCGACACACAGAATGTGATTAATCGATTAGACAGACAGCCCAACAGACAGCCAGAATGTGATTAATCGATTAGACAGCCCGACAGAATGTGATTAATCGTTCAGACAGACAGGCCGGCAGACAGACAGAACGTGATTAATTGTCGAGACAGTCCGAGAGACAGAATGTGATTAATCGTCTAGACAGTCCGACAGACTGAATGTGATTACTCGATTAGACAGACAGCCCGACAGACAGACAGAATGTGATTAATCGTCTAGACAGTCCGACAGATAGAAAGACACAGACAGACAGAGTGTGATTAATCGATTAGACAGACAGCCTGACAGATAGACAGACAGAATGTGATTAATCGTCTAGACAGCCAGACAGACAGAATGTGATTAATCGTCTAGACAGTCCGACAGACAGAATGTGATTAATCGATTAGACAGACAGCCCGACTGACAGACAGGATGTGATAAATCGTCTAGACAGTCCGGCAGACAGGCAGAATGTGATTAATCGTTTAGACAGACAGAATGTGATTAATCGGCTAGGCAGTCCGACAGACAGAATGTGATTAATCGATTAGACAGACAGCCCGACAGACAGACAGAATGTGATTAATCGTCTAGACAGTCCGACAGACAGAATGTGGTTAATCATCTAGACAGTCCGACAGATAGAAAGACACACAGACTGACAGAGTGTGATTAATCGATTAGACAGACAGACAGACAGACAGAATGTGATTAATCAATTAGACAGACAGCCCGACTGACAGACAGGATGTGATTAATCGTCTAGACAGTCCAGCAGACAGGCAGAATGCAATTAATCGATTAGACAGACAGCCCAACAGACAGACAGAATGTGATTAATCGACTAGACAGAAAGTCCAACAGACAGAGCATGATTAATCGTCTAGACAGCCAGACAGACAGAATGTGATTAATCGTCTAGACAGTCCGACAGACAGAATGTGGTTAATCGCCTAGACAGTCCGACAGATAGAAAGACACACAGACAGATAGAGTGTGATTAATCGATTAGACAGACAGCCCGACAGATAGACAGACAGACCCACCGGTTCCTGTCCCATGGCAACAACTATCCCAGAACACTCTCATTACCTCAGCAAAATCAATACAGGTAAGACAATCACCAAAGAGAAAATCTCAGCAACATCATTACTACCAAATTACAGTCATACAGTCTTACAAAGTCATACTGCCAATGACTTTAATGATGCTGTCCAACATAAGCAATGTTAACAAATAAAATAAAACAAAGGTAAATTTAGATGTTAATTGAGTACTTGAGTTTAATTGATAAAAAAAAAGGATAAATCTGTCATTCTCTCAATAAATCCAACCACAGAAATATACATATATGAGCTGGTGAAATAAATGATGTTACTGCTGACAAATGTACATTTAACATCCTAAATAATACATGAAACAAAGCTCCTCCTTTCATGAGATGAAATGCATTTCTGCATTTCTGGCCCAACTTCACTTTTTTTTCAGGCACATTTTAAACTACAACAACAGAAATCCACAACATATCAAGCTTTTCTTATGTCCAAAGTCAAAAAGATGATATGGCTTATCGTCTCTTTTAAACTTCCATCTCCATTAAAAAGTATCTTGTGTGGTTTAAGATGAACTGCTAATTATTACAGGACACTTCAGAGCAAATGACTGGAAAATAAGAACTAAACTCACCCTGTAAATAAACATGTAGTAAACAAAATATAAATTTTTCTAATGAAAAAAAAAAAAAAAACTTAATTCCCACCAGCTTTTCAGCACTTCCTGTATGGAATATTACAGAGGTCTAAAATATGCCAGATAAAAATGGGGGTTGGGGTGATCAGTGAAGGTTTACTAGTGTGATCACAATTTCCCAGGGTCAGCCCAGGGTCAATGAATTTGAGTTCAAGTTGTTTTTAGCAACACAAATGCATAGACTATGTCAGGATATGTCATATTATATGAGAGCAATTAATGCATTGTCTTTGGTGGCTAGTGATAACATATGATAATTAATAGGAATGTTCTGGTTTCTACCATACCAATTAAATAAATAATATAAAATCCTTTTTTATTCTTTTATTTTTGACTGGAATGAATGACTATGGGGCAATGCATTACATCGCAAATAAAATTAATGGTGCACTGTGTAAATTTTAGCAGCCTCTAGCGGTGAGGTTGCAAATTGCATCCCTTTCCAAGCACAAAGAGAAGCTACGTCTGAGATAGCAGAGAGTAGCTAGCGCTCTGTAGAGGAGTTTGTCTGTATTTTCTCATTTATTTACTTATTTAACATTATATTATGTGACATAAAAAGACTAGTGTGATAAAATTGCCTTATCTATGCATAAAGTCATACCCAAAAATCCCAATCTTAAACTCCTGCTGCACTACTTTAAATGTGATTCTTGTTTGTATTTACAGACTTAGGGGTGGATGAAAATTATCTTCAGTGGTAATCAATAATCTGAGCACTTCAAGACTGGCAAATCTACTCTCATCTATAGGAGGAAAACACCTCAAGAATTTACCTGTTTCTTATCCTGTAGCTCCATGGCAACCGCTGTCTCTCACCATGCTCTGTCAAGCTGCCCAGAGCTGGTAGTTACGGTCCACACTTGTCCCGATCCCAGCCCTGCTGGCAGAGGAAGGCAACTGTGGGCCCCCAGCTCCAAGACGCTGCACCTGCGGGCACTGCCAGTCTGAGGGACAGCTGTCGGAGCTGTACTCGATGCCCAGGGAGCTGTAATCAATGAGACGGTGTGGCTTCTCTCTTCTTACATTCAAAGGGATCTGATCAGGGTAGAAAGTGTTACCAAGGAAATTATTAAAAAGAGTCAATGACCACATTAATATCATTATCCAAGTCAAGTTAGTCAAGTTTACATGCTGCAGTTACCGAAAAATTTCTGTAGGCAATCAGCATATTCCAAAATAAAGACATACACATTTTTCGAAATATTTTGACCGGAAGTAAAGAAGCCGGTAACACCGGCCTTTGCTCGCTTACTCATGTCAATGACAACAGCACACTAGAGTGCAATAATGAGCAATGACATGTCTGTAAATAAGGGTATTTTACACAAAATATGTCTGTGAACTTTATTCTTTTAAATGAACAAGATCTATTATAAGTATCTATACAAGTATATAAGGCAAAGAGTATATATCTGATATGCCACCTGATATGCCACCTTAATATAATCTAAAATTAAACAAGATAAATTATATAAGAGTGCCAGTAATCTATAAAAACAGCTTTTGGCTACAACCTCAAACAATGTGGCATTTAATAATTTAATCTTTGTCTTTCTAGGTAAGATTGTACTGTGCATTAGAAAAACAAAAGAACTAGGTAAGGTAACTTACTGACTTTACATATCTAAAATGGCTCACAAAGCTGTAATTAATCATCACTGCCGAAAACCAACACCAAGTCACTTACATAATCTCATAAATCCAACATATTCAGAGAAAATAGTGTTGACCTGATTTATAAGGTGACAGTATTAGACAACTACTTAGTGTTGATGCCACTAGAGACTTTAATAGTTGACTACAGGGAGAGTAATGATGATGCAGGATTCATCTGAACAACGAAGTTACAGTCTCTAAGCTTATGACAGTTCTGTAGAGACATTTGTTCAGTAATGTGTATATTACTACAGAGATACACTGCATAAACAGTGGTATTGCATACAATAATTAAATACACGAGTTACAGCTTGCATTTGCTTCTTACATATGAAAATGAAGCACTATATTTTTTACGATATTATTACTAAGCCTATGTTAATGTGAAACAGCTACCATGTTGATCGTTTGGACATAGCTTGCGACAAGGCTTGTGAAAAAACCCTGCTTTATATTTCTGTTGAAATGAGCGGTCAAATTTACAATAATTTATAAATAAACATAAAAATTAAACCATTTAATAAATAATCCAAGCAGCTGGTTTATCAGTTTATTAGAGGTGGCCTAGGGGTTAAATGATACTAGCTGCATGCTCAAATCACAATAAATCAATGCAAACTTACGTTATAGAGCTGTAACATCAACGACCCGCAAGTGGTATCGTCAATCATCAAGAGTGTTTTAGAATAATCAAATAATATTCGTCTCTAAATCCTTGGACTCACTCCCTGGTGACGGCCATGTTAGTGACTCGAAGGGCGTGGTATGTTTGTAAAGGAACGATGTAGTGGAATCTGATTGGTCAGTGTTATCTGAGGGGCGGGATTTGCTTTGTTTTGTTCTTTCTGGTTGGTCAGTAATACGGGGTAGGTTATTATGGGGTTAGGGTGTGGTTATACCATCTAGCTCCACCCCCATTACGTCCAGCGAGGGGGAACTGGACGTCAAGCTCCACCTCCTCCACACTGCAGCGAGCAGCCTTGTTACCTTGAATATCAAAGCTTTGATGTCTTGTGTGGTTTATAATAAATGCATATTGAGGAATATAACCAAATGTTTTTAATTTTAAATGTATATCTGCACACACAATGAAACAAGGTTTTCTCTGTTTTCTGAAGAGGACAGATATCAGTGATTTTTATTGAAAAAGAATGGAAAATACACTTTAAAAGACATTTTACACTTCAATAGTTTAAATAGATTAATTTCTATACTCACTAATACATTTTGTTTTATTTGGATTTCAAATAATTAAACATGATTTTAACACATATACAAAATAGGTGAGCCGTATAATAAATATCACAAATCAGTCTCATTTGATGGTATAAATTTACAAAAAAAAAAATTTTTAAATAATTCTTATCAAATCATTAATGTTCATTCCAAAGATTTCAAGATATCATGACATTTATAAAGAAATGTATATATGCTGTATACATGTTCTCTGCAAACCTCCAGTATTTTTACAGAACCCTGGATATAATGAATTAAACACTTGGTAAGTATTAGCCTTGATCGTATGTAAACTTTTCTACATGTTTATGAAATATAATGTCTGTAATGATTTATGGCAGGAGACATATTTGAACTCAGGGTAAGTCAGGGGACATTTGGTGATGTCTGCATAAGTTGGTCTATTTAATGAGGGGTTCCGGCCCGACTGGACATGCTGCTGTAGGAGGGTTTCACCACCTCTTCCATAATCACAGCAATGGTGTGGCATAGTTCTTTTGCCTGGGAGAACGAGAGATCAAAACAAGAGCAATCTCGTCAATAAAAAACGACCAGTTCTTTGAAAATGACAACATGTATATATCCATGACCTTTTATCTACATGCGTACCTCCTTTAGATAGAAAATGAGAGTCCTGGGTTGAGTTTGGCCACTAAAGTGGATCTCAACTGATTGCAGCTTGTCTTTTTTGGGACCGATTGAACGCAAGGACTGCATATCCTCTAGAGACACTGTCAAACATTCATTCTGTGAAGTTTGTGAAAGTTTAGTCATGGTTGAGCTTGTTTAAAACACACAGTGACGATAAAAGCATCGTAAGAATACGGAATCCTATTGGAGTGTCAGATACCTGTGATTTAGGATCAAGGATCGTGATAACTTCATGGCTGACTCCGACCAGCGAGGGAGAGGGGCAGCTGTGATGACTTACTTTCTGAACAGTGAATATATCAAATCCAAAGAGAGGCAGTGAAGCGACACTTTCTGTAAAGTTAAAAGAGTTTGTTTGGAAAATAGAAGACAGATGTAAAAATCAGTAAATGAACATTTAGACAGGTTTGCTCACTTACTGATGAAGCGAGCTTTGGCATCAAGATGGCTGAGGGGGCCTAAGTTAGAAAAGTGTGCCCGTATAGTAGCTAGAAGCCTTTCATCACTGGAGTTGAGCCCATCCTTCCGGGGAAGGTACTGCTTGATCTCAGCGCTGATGATTGAAAATTGATTACCAATAAATATGTGTCAAGAGTGTCCGATTTAAAACAATGATTTGATTGTTTGGAGTCAGTTGAATTGACTGTTTCATTAATAATTTTAGGTGCAAGTAGGGTGACCACCCGTCCCACTTTGTGTTGTACAGCACAGCATTTTCACCCCTTGTCCCGCACGTTGCATATTGAAAAAATGTCCCGCATTTTCATCAGTCTGTTGGTTTTTAATTATCAAATTAAGAAAACATGCATGCGTTGTTTGCCTTTTTATTTATTCTTTTTGCAGTGTAGATTTTCACCTATATTTAACAGAGCATCGTCAGAAGTAACATCCCGCCAAATACAACAGCCGTTTTTTAAATCCTATCCAATGGTAAAAAAAAAAAAGGGGCACTAGTAGGTTGTGACGGCTGTCAATCAAAATGTAGAGCGGTGATTCGTTCCATGTGTTCCCTGTCAGAAAACGAATGGATAATTCTGTAAATTGGTTATATTCTTATATAAGTTAATATATAAGACTGTCAATGAACTAATTTCATGTTGTTTTATATTTTATTTGGTCATTATTTATTTTGTTTCAAAAATGCCTTGTGCCTTTGGGATCAGTGATATTGAATTTAAATGACATGTAAAATAAAGACATGTTATGTTACATTGTGATGTAATGGTGTTTCCTGGAAGTGTTTTTATCAGCTGAAAGGCAGAATATAAATGTTTTTATTAAGTTAGATAGACATTATGTAACAGTTTCAGATTATGTTTTAGTGTCGGTAACATGTCCCACATTGTCCCACACAAACTTAGTAATCGTCCCACATTTGGTTTGTTTGATGGTGGCCACCCTAGGTGTAAGACATCACATCGCTTGAGATACATAAAATTACTTGGATGGTAGATCAGTCAGTCCAAGCGCAAGGTGTTGGAGAGCGGTCAACTCTGCCACCTGCTGGTAGATTGTAGAGCTGTTCATGGGCAGCAACAGCCTCCCTTGCAGATAATTAGCCACAAGCTGATACACAAGACCAACATCCATCAAAGACGATAATCAGAGATATTTGAACTTAGGGCTCATTTATTTAATCAATAAAACAGTAATTTTGCAAAAATGATTACAAATTAAAATGACTGTTTTCTATGATTGAAAATATAAAAATGTAATTTATTCCTGTGATGGTAAATCTGAATTTTCAGCATCATTACTCCAGTCTTCAGTGTCACTTGATCCTTCAGAAATCACTCTAATATGATGAGTTGCTGCTCACCAAACATTCATTATTATTATTATTATTATTATTATTATTATTATTATTATTATCAATGTTGAAAACAAGTGTGCTGCTTAATATTTTTGTGGAAATGGTGATACTTTTTCAGGATTCTCTGATGAATAGAAAGTTCAATGTACAGCATTTATTAAATGTATTTATATTATTTAACTTAAAGCATTTAACAAATAGAAATCTTTTGGGACATTATAAATGTCTTCACTGTAACTTTTGATCAATTTAATGCATCCTTAATGAATAAAAGTAGCCACAAATGTTTGAATGGTATCATTGTTTCCACAAAATAAATTTCAACATTGACAACAGTAATAATAATGAATGTTTAGTGAGCAGCAAATCATCATATTAGAGTGATTTCTGAAGGATCATGTGACACTGAAAATTCAGCTTTGTCATCACAGGAATAAATGTCATTTTAAATGTATTACAATAGAAAATAATTATTCTAAATTGTAATAATATTTTACTGTATTTTTGATTAAATAAATGGAGTCTTGGTGAGCATAAGAGACTTGTAATGTTTTTATTTTATTGAATATCTTGAATACTCATTCATGTAAAACAGGCATAAATTGTAGATTGAAAAGAGTTTTTGTACCAGCTGGTAGTGGAACTCCAGGTAAAGATCATTGTTGAACTGGAGTGGCTGTTTCCAAATTATTCGATAAAGGGAGAGGGAAATCGAGCCATCATCCAGCAGGAAGTCAAATAGATACTCATCGAAATGAACTGGGCGTCTCACACCATCTAAAGAGAGTGATTAACTGTGAGAACAGTATGAAAGCATAAACTGATTGATATGTGAATGTGTGTTCATGTGTGCATAAGAGTGACAGAGGACATCTTACCCCCTTTTTTAGTAGCATAGATGAAAAATTCTTTAATTTCTGCTGGATTTATAACGCCTATCTCAGCGCAAAAGTCTTGTACCACCTCAAATGCAACCTGTAGAAAAGCATAATAGTGCTACATGTAGACAACACATCATCTTAAAAGAATAAATAAAGAAATAGGGGCCCTCACTTACACTAAATCTTTTAATCTTGCAGGTAAATTCAGTTCCACCAGGCAGCATGATGGGCAGCCGTCGAGAGTTCCTCCCAGCCTGCATGTGATTCAGATATTATGGTAAAGAAAACAATTTTGCATGCTTTTACATTCTCTGCTCAACATCTCATATGTGCCTTTACTTACCAAAATGGCCTCCATCTCTGAATGGGAAGGGATGTGTCTTCGTCCTCCAAAACTCAGTGATTGTCTGAGATTCCTTGCGCACACATTTGCCAGTTCTATATAAAAATATTATATTCGCACAGTCACAAACACTGCTAATCTTGTACATACAAACAGGTTCAATTTACTTTCCAATGAGATTGTATAGCAAAATTCTCATGTGACGTAAACATGGCTCATACTGGTGGGGTCACTGAACCAAGTTTGCACTATAAATACAGAAGTTAGAATACTGTACCTTGAAAAGGGTGGTTGGCATCCTGCATGATAGTCTCCAGGTGGCGGGTGCAATATGGAAGGAGAGTGCTGGAACAGGGGAAGAAACCAGTCACCAGACTCATCAAACGCCAGCCACGGGTGCAGTTCTCCCTACAAAATCAGAAAACAATATACAATACCATTCAAAAGTTTGGGGTTGTAAGATTTTTTAATGTTCTTGAAAGAAGTCTCTTATGCTTACCAACATTGTGATATATTATTACAATTGTGTTTTCTAATTTAATATATTTAAAAATGTACTTTATTCCTGTGATGGCAAAGCTGAATTTTTAGTATCATTACTCCAGTCTTCAGTGTCACATGATCCTTCAGAAATCATTCTAATATGATGATTTATAAGAAACATTTCTTAATTTCATTATAAATGTTGGAATAGTTTTTGTGAAAACTATGATAAAGGACTCTTTAATGCTTTCTATTCATTTATTTGATTAACACTATTAATGTATTTGCTGCCACTTTTTATTAATTTAATATGTCCTTGCAAGTATAAAAAGAAAAATACATCTTACTTCCCAAATGAACAATGGTGTACACACATTATCACTCACTTGATTGGGTGTTTGGTGGTCTGCTTGATGACCTGACAATAGATCTCATCCCTGAGGAACTCCTTCTCTTTTCCCAGCTAAAATAAAACAAGTTTGATACAGATGTACAAATTCACAATACCTCTCAAATAAATATGCTTTAAATTTGGAGGAAAGCTCACCTGCAAAATGAAGTTAACACAGTCGCTCTCTGTCTGATTTTTCTTCATAGGCTGATCCAACATAAACTGCATCACATCTACAAAGAGATCATTGTGTCAAATACTTGCTCTCTGGGATATTTTATTCTGATTAGTCAATCTGCGATTAAATATCTTGGTATAACGCCAACAAAATATAATGACCGTTTTTGCAGGCAACCATCATCTTATAGCATATATACATTTATTTGAATTGTAAGTTCTATTTAATTTTTTACTAATTTAAGTTGCCATCAGGGTTCATACACATTTCTACCAATAAATTTCCATGACTTTCCCATGATTTTGAGGCAAATATTCATGACGTTCCATGAAACATGTAAAATAAGAATAACAATCACAGCATATCTTAACTAATTAATGACAAGCTATGTGGTTTAATACAAAATAAACATTTATTTAAATAACGCTGACACACCAGTAAGTCAATGTTGGTGTAAGATGATGTTTTATCTTCTTTTGTTTTTCGTTTATGTGGCTGTTTTAGATCATGTTTGAATGTAGGTGTGCTTACAAAAGCGCAACTCGTAATTACCAGCTAATTTTTGGCTTCCAGAATGCTATTTTTTAAAGGTTTGTTTTTGTTTAGCCAGGAAAGTTTTCTTAACAAAAATAAAACGTTAGATCCCCTAATGTTCTCCTAACATTATCCTCTAACGTTATATTCTAATGTTCCATTAATGTTTTCCTCTAACGTTCCCCTAACATTATTCTCTAACGTTCCCCTAACATTATATTCTTCATTTTATAATGGTTGAATTCGCACGTTTCAGTCAGAATTCAGTCAGAGAGAGCATGCGCTCTTCGTTTCCACGATGAGTAATCTGAATGCCTCTGATTGGCCATCACATTCATAAGCTCAACAGAAACATGTGTGATTGGTTATAATGCTCAACGCTGCAAAACTAAATCTGATGGAATGCCGCAGTTGGATAAAAAAGAAACCCCTACAGGGTGATATAAGACTTCTTTGCTCTTCATTGGGGTCCTGATTTTATTTTAGGAGACTCACTGACTTTAACAAAATGTATTCTTTTATAATGGGTGAGTTTACAGTAAGTCTGTGATAACATGTGTGCACTTACATATGAAGTTTTGAGCACCCAGACGATTGAGATCATTGTCTGAGAAAAGGATCAGTGATTCCTGAATAGGATTCTAATAAAAGAAAACACAGAAAGCAAAAAGAATCAAACAAACTCCTATAATCCCAGCATATACAGAGTGAGAGACTAAAAGATGCATACATACTGGAGTGTATTCCACAATCTCATTAAGACTTTTGTCTTTTATGTTTGGTCTGAGAAAAGAGAGAAAGAGATCAGTGTTCAGCAGAGTTTTATGCAAAACAAGGTTGTTATATGGATCATTTCATTTGGTTGAAGTTTGATTTTCAGAGGTCTTTACCTGCCGATGGAATCTGTGAAGAACTTCATGGCAAACTCAGTCATGATATGGTGCTGATGTTCTGATTCAGATCTGTTGATGGATGATACCTCCACACTGTATTCACTGCTGGCAGCCATGGAGCGGGCAACATGGGTGTTGGTGACAGAGCCATTGCCAGGTACTTTGGAGGAAGAACTGGTGAGTCTCATACTCTTTTTTCGTTCAAGCTGCCGCTCCATATTGTTGCTGTGGTAGTCTGGCGGGGCACAAGGCTGAGTGACGTCCACCGGGAAGAGTCCAGAACGGCCCCCACTGGAACCGGACATCCATCCTGCAAAAACAAAAAACACCCTTAATGTTTTATGCTATATACTACTTAATCAATCATATATGTAAGTGAAATTCAATATCCCAGCAAACAAAAATGCTCTCTAAGAGCATTTTGCTAACATTCTCATTACGTTCTTAGAACGTTCAAAATGTCCTGTTTTTTAAAAAAAATTCTTGATTATGTGAACATTAGAGAAAACATAAAGGTAATGACAAGTGGGTGTAAGACAGTGGGTTTTTGGGAAATCTGTTTTAAAACTTGAACATATTTTTGCTAATCTGTTTGGTGTCGCTAGAAATTACACAGTAGTTTTAAGGAAAGGCTTATGGAGATCCAGAATCCCAAATGGTTTTCTCAGGTTCTCTTCTCACCATCCTTGAGTCCGTCCATGTTCAACAGTTTGATGACATCGCCTCTGTGGAAGGTCAGCAAGCTCCTGTCATCTGTTACATAGCTCTTCACAGCGATCACATAGTCTGAGTTCTGCAAATGGAGAATTTTATTTATTCAAGATAGCATAGAAAATTAAGGTGCTGTCACATTTCAGCAAATTTTCACCGGCGATGTAAGTGAAAAACTAAAGCTACATGGGTGCTAAGGTAACTGAGCACCTTAATCAGCTCCATGAGGAAGAGACGAATCACAGCAGCGATCTGTGGAGCCTGTTGGGAGTGAAGTTCCAATTCTTCATTACTCAAGGTGATCACAACTTTTCCAGCCTTTTGCTGCTGTACCGACAACATCTGTGAGTAACTGAACAGTAACAACATATGATTATATAAACTGCAACACATGACTTTGGGGTTGGTAAGGTTTTTTTATATAAAGAAATTGAAGCTTTTATTCATCAAGAACAGATTAAATTGATCAAAAGTGACAGTAAAGATATTTATACTGGTGCATGCTTATTCTGTTAATAAACTTAATAACTTTTTAATCAAAAAAAAAAAAAAAAAAAATCATGGTTTCCACACAAAAAAAAAAAAATCAATTGATAATACAAAATGTTTCAATCAGCATATTATAATTATTTCTGAAGGATCATGTGACACTGAAGACTAGAATAATGATGCTAAAAAATATTGAAATATTTTACAATATTACAGATTTTACTGTACAGTATTTTTGATCAAATAAATGCAGTCTTGGTGAGCATAAGAGACTTTATAGCCAAACTTTTGAACAATTATGTAAATAAAACATTGGGGAATGCTTTGGAACATTTAACAAGACATTTCCATCTCCTCATATGGTCTGTACCTGTAGCTGTGGAGCAGTTTGAGGTGTTTGGGATTTATGCCTGAAGCTCTGGCCACCTTCAGCAGTCTGATTCCTCTATGAGACACTCCCAGAATCTGAGCATCTCCATTCCCCAGCTGTTAAAGTACACATGCAAAACTGTTTAAGACTGCTTAACAAATTTCTGTTTGCATATTTATGTGCATTGTGTAAGAAAAGCCAAGTATTTCACCTTCACATTAAAGAGGCGTGAAAAGTAATTGGACCAGTTGTCTCTTGCTGCCATGACGATTCTTTTTTTCATGACATCATCATCTAGAGAACTGATACTGGTTCCGATACGGAAGCTCGCTGGTGATAAAGACAGAAAGACATGTTGAATTATTCATAAAAGCTTATTTGAATTATTATTAGACTAGTATGGCTTTAATATTATGCATCTGACATACCCAACAGGTCTTTCATTTTACGCCGCTCCTCACGTGAAATCCTCAGACAAGAATCCGAGTAAGTGTCTCGCATAATCTGCAGTTCACAAAAACAGTGGCCCAGAAATTGATTTAAAATAAATAGTATAAAATATCTTACAATAAGAAACTTTGATTTCTATACACAACAAAAAACAAACCTGCTGCTGGTATTGCAAATCAAAACAAGCAGCAATGTTTGCTACTGACCTGCTCACAGAGTAAATTAAGGATGTATGGGTGGTTGAATTTTTCTCTGGGATAAAATAGCTGTGTGCAAAAGAGCACAAATACAATGAATACACATACACAACAGCTGTGATAACTATGTAGAAGCCATCAGTCATGCAAAGTCACATAAAACAGTCTTGAATTAAATACCTCCTTGCGCAGGAAGAGTTTGCCAGGCATACTGGGGTAGGAGAAGTAGACGCTGGCAGAGAATCTGTGCAATTGGGAGTGAATGCTCTCCTCCTCTGACATCCGGCTGAACTGATCTTTAGAAAATAGAGGGTGAGAAATTAGTTCACAAGATTATATTGGCAAATATGTCCAGTTTACCTTAACATTTGCACAGCTTGCCTCAAATTTGCATATAGGTCATTCCTGATGTGCAGTGGCTTCACACTTCAACGTTCGAACTTTCAAAATATGAATATGCTTGTTACAAATTAAAGTATGTACACCAGTGTATTTTACAAAAGACTAACAGGATGCAAAGATGAATTAAACATATTGGAAAGAAAACACATTTAGTTTGAAAGGTTTCAATTGAAGAAAAACTTGGAAAATGTACATTAAAAAAAAAAAAAAAGTCTTAAATATTTAATAAATTATTAATTTATCAAAACATGTAATATTTTGATTGCAGAAAAAGGGGGAATCTAGATTATATCTTGATAACACTTATTAAATATCCAGTTTTTCCAACACAGGTTATGTTTAAAATTTCACCTGGAATATGTTTAATACATTTTCTTAAATTCTTAATAAATGATTAGTTTTTCAACACATAATGTTTTGATGTCAGAAATGAATAATATAATAAATATCTGGATTATTTCTTAATCTCTTTTAAATTATATATTTCTTTTAAAATTGCAAGTTTTTGTACAATACTGGGAACAAAACAAACATGTCAAAATCTGTTCAAACCATGTTCAGTTAACTGTGATTAAATAAAACTACATTTCAATTGTAATGTAATATTTTACAATGTAATATTAATTGTAATGTAATATTTTATCCAATATATCAAGACATTGATTCATATATTAGGAATAACTCATATTTAATTAGTGACATCACTTACTAAGTCCAGGTGCAGGTGTCGGTGGCGGGTCAGGGATGCTGGGAGGTGGAGGAGGGATGGGGTCACGAACACGAGGCAGAGCCTGAGAGCGCTGCGAACCGAAGAGATCAGCTAGTGAACGCTGCTTCTGTTTCATATCATTGGAGATGGAGCGAGGTGCATGGGACTCAGGGGCCGGAGGGGGTGGAGTAGACATGTCTTCCCACTGTTTCTACAGCATGAATACATAAATGATTCATGGTGAACTTCTGCATCCTTGACACTGAACTCAAGCTCAAAAAGGTCAGAAATTAAAGTAAAAAACACTGCATTATGGCTTGTCACTTATCAGTATCATCTACCTTCTGTTGAGAGACAGGTCCCTGAGCTTTTAGAATGGCCAGTGCCTCTTCTTTGGGGTCATTTCGCTTTACAAAGTGCTTGACTGGAACCCTATGAAGATCAAAGTTCACATTATCACACCTCTTGCAGTCTGTGAATCACTCCAAGTGCACATAATATCACAGCAACATAATATTATGCAAGCAAGAAAAAATGTGAAATTAGGCGGGGACTTGATTTTATCCATTGGGAATTGATTAGATCATAAAAAGTGGTCTCTAGGTGGAGCAAGTTATTGCGAGTTATTCCCACCTGACAGGCTCATAGGCTTTCGGTTCTGGGGTGGGCCGGCTCTGGTACAGCTTGATGATCTCTCTAATGTTGCTGGTAGGTTCTGGTTTAGGAGATGTGGGTTCTGGAGATTCGGGTTCAGGTTCTTGATTATTAGGAGGTTCTGGGAATGGTTTCACTGTGTGAAAAAGAGTTTATGAGCTTCCAGATACATTATTTTGGATGATGGCTATAAAAAAAATTAATCACCAAAAAATGTTCATATCAGTCGATATCGATAATTATCACGATAAATGTAAAATCTTTATTTCTTTCAAGTTTAAAGGCAGATTTTTGTTGTAGAAACCATACAGTTAATTGTGGTTTTATCATTAGAACATGACAAACACTTGTCAAACAGATGAACATTTCACATTTTCATGTTTTGCCTCTTAGAAATGCACATTTGACAGTAGCTTGAGTTGAGTGGCAGTAGCAGTAGCTTGAGTTGGGATGCAGATATAATTTTTTTTTTTTTCATTAACAAAAACATAACATCTGTAAACAATTTAACAACCTAATTTTTATAGAGTAAAATTAGTTTTTCCATATTTGGATCATGTTAACCACAGGTAAAACCACGCATTGCACCTCACAACTATGGTAAAAAGAAATGCTGATTCTATGGTATTTGTTATGAAAACAGTAGCCTAAAGACATTTAGTATAATACAAATGCACAAAATTGCTATAGCTTAACAAATAATATTGTAATTAAATGCCATTACTGTTTTAATACATGTTTGCATTAATAATATAATAAAATATGAATATCCCACATTTCTGCCACAACACCATGGTTTAGGTTAGTGTTACTACAATAAATCATGGTAAATGTTGGCAACTTGTGGATTAAAATCGCACTGTATCATGTCTCCTGTTTTCCACATCATTGTTATTGAATGTCAGAGCGGTTTCATCTGGCTTTAAACTGGTTTAAATCATGAGGCATTTCATGAGAACTCTGTACTAAACTGGAACACTTATCACTGGACCTCACAGCGCTGTGTAGTGGTCGCGTGATTGAGACATTCCGCAAGTGAGCGCGTTTGCTCTAAGCTCACGCTCAGTTAGGCAAATTGGTACTGGCAGCAGTGCTACACGCATAAACATTTGAAACGTATCTAATTTTGTTCTAATTTTATTGAGGAAAATTAGATCGCGATAATTATCGTTATCATTTTATCACCCAGCCCTAATATATAGTAAAGAAGACATTATAATGACAAGTGAATTTAAATAAAGAATGAAGCACTTGTCCTAGGTATTGTGGGTGGAAAGAGAGGAAAAAAGCACAAAACAAAAGTCAACCTTCAGTCTTTACTGGAGGAGGTGATTTGGGATGGGACACCGCAGGTGGAGTGGCGTATATCAGTGGCTTTGCAACCTTTGGCGCAGATTTTGGGCGTGCTTCTGACGTACCTGAAATGCATAAAGATAGTGGAAATCTTATCTCTTATGCAATTTTGCTACTTATTTTAGCCATTTTAACGATTTTGATTTGACAGTGTCCACTCACCAATCTTTTGAAAAAAATCCCTCTTCTCTCGAAAGGACCCTTGATCTTCCGGGGCCTCTGCTTTAGGCTGTATCTTAAAGAAAACATTAAGAAGTAAGAAGCTGAAGCATTTAATTACTACACTATACAATAGCAAACCATTTCTTTACCTCAGGGCTGCGGGGCTTTGGAGGGGGCTCTGGAGCTTTTTTTGGGGTCTGAGGGATGGTTCTTTCTGCCTGGGGGCGGCTTCGGGGTTTGGGTGAGGGTGAGCGTGACGGTGAACGTGCACGTGGAGGAGAGCGCCGTCGCTGGCGTGGTGACTTTCTCTGTGACTCCTTCTCACGTTTTCGCATCTCTTCCTGCTGTTGGTTCTGGGACAGTGTCATTGCCTGCATAGTCATCTGCTGAGCCTGTAGAGGAGGGAAAAAATATTTTTTATGTTGAAAGCACTGATGTGACATGTGAGAACATTATAATTTTATATAAAAAAAAAAAAAAAAAAAAAAAAAAATATATATATATATATATATAATATATATATATATTTATATATATATATATATA
This sequence comes from Paracanthobrama guichenoti, assembly GCA_018749465.1. NCBI lineage: Eukaryota > Metazoa > Chordata > Actinopteri > Cypriniformes > Gobionidae > Paracanthobrama > Paracanthobrama guichenoti. The sequence continues at coordinate 7,311,687 of CM031954.1, forward strand.
ATATATATATATATATATATATATATATATATATATATATATATATATATATATATATATATATATATATATATTATATATATTGTTTAATAAGTATATATAATATCAAATAAATATAATTTATATAATATTTAATAATATTATTGTTTATATATATAATTTTTGCATTTCCTTAATTTCACCTGCTCTAAATGTGTTTTGCGGTGGACTCACCAAAAGCTGAGCCTGTTGATTGATAAAGGCCTGCTGTTGAGCAGCCATTTGCTGTGTGTTGACAGCCGGTGTGGTGGCAGACATGACCTGTGGCATGGCAGTTGGCATCATCATAGCTACATCCAAGCAGTAGGAAGAGGGTAAGCATTTAACAGATCGTGCTACTAGAAAAGCACAACATGAGCAGCAAGGATGCTTACGTGGCATGGGCTGCATCATAGGCATGGTAGCAGGCATCATGTTTGGCATCATTGGAGCAGCATAGCCAGCCATGGCAGGATTCATTGGCATTGACATTCCTAAATGATGAGTAACAGGCAAAGTGAACTGTACAGTTACAATATAATCCTGGTGCCAAGATAAATAATTTTGTCATTGGATAGTGCACACATTTTATAATTAAAATTAAATTGAAAACTAAATAAAATATGAATAGTAAATAGTATAAATTAATATTAATTAATAAAATGTATATATTAATATTGTCACAGCTTAAATCCAACGATGAAGGTACAAATAACAACAGTCTTTAATAAACATAAGCCAACAACTCAAAACAGTGTGCCAAGAATGAGTGAAGGTGAGGAACTTAAATACACATGGTGATGAACTAAATAATGAACAGCTGTGATGATTAAATGAGTATCCATGGCAACTGATTATGGTGGGGAAAAGAGAACAAAGGAACACAGGCAAACAGGTGATTAAAAAGACTGACAGAAAGCGATCAGGGAATCGACGGGGGGAGGAGCCATGGTGGAGCTTTGGCTGACAACACCCGGGGGACGACTAACGGAGAAGAAGCCATAGGAAGTGGAGCCCAGGGTGCAGACAGAGAGAGATGGGGACGGCTGACACCAATGATCCAAGAGGCTGAGGCGGAGCCGCAGCAACGAACGTCTGAGGACTGAGGCGGAGCCGGTGTCACTGAGGACCAAGGCATAGCCGGAGGGAAAGAGGAGACCCCTGGAGCTAAAGGGGTTTAGAGACGGAGTGCAGCGGATGGTTTGAAAGTCTGTGGTTCGGACAGGGTGACGGCTGATCAAGGTGAAGTCGGAAGAACGAGGGAGTCCAGTGGAGCAGATGGATGATGGTCTCTGGTGGAGTAGAGGGAGGGAAGAGCCAAGGGCATAAGCCTTCCCGTCTGCGGTGGGCTCTGGCTTGTATTCCGTGTGCTGCATGGAGGGTGGCTGGCTGGGCTCTGGGCTTGGCTGCGTGATGAGCATCGGGTCTGCAGTGGCTGTACCAAATGTTACCTGCAGACACCGGAGAACTGCTCTCCATGTTTCCCCATCCAGAAAAAAGAATTTAAAGTCTCATCAACAAAGTCAGTTCGTTCAGAGATCTGGCAAAGTGATCTAGCAAAGTGAAAATTCGAGCAATGGAAGCAAGGGCAATAAATTGTTCGGCTTGAGCCATAATCCTTATTTGGTCTGGTATTCTGTAACAGTTTGAGTACAATAATGAAGAAGAAGGTACAAATAACGACTGATAGAAAACTAAACCAAAACTAAGCATAACTCTGAAACATATGCATATATAAATAATAATTGTATTTATACACTATATTGCCAAAAGTTTGGGAGGCCTGCCTTTACATGCACATGAACTTTAATGACATCCCATTCTTAATGCGTAGGGTTTAATATGGAGTTGGCCCATGCCCTTTGCAGCTATAACAACTTCAACTCTTCTGGGAAGGCTTTCCACAAGGTTTAAAAGTGTGTTTATGGGAATTTTTGACCATTTTTCTAGACGCGCATTTGTGAGGTCAGGCACTGATGTTGGACAAGAAGGCTTGGCTCGCAGTCTCCGCTCTAATTTATCCCAAAGGTGTCCTATCAGGTTGAGGTCAGGGCTCTGTGCATGTCAGTCAATTTCCTCCACACCAAACTCACTCATCCATGTCTTTATGGACCTTGCTTTGTGCACTGGTGTGCAGTCATGTTGGAACAGGAAGGGGCCATCCCCAAACTGTTCCCACAAAGTTCAGAGCATGAAATTACACACAAATCAAACACATATACAAACTGTACCTGCTCCGGTGTACATGCTGGGCATCATACCCCCTCCTCCTCTCATTCTGCGATTCAGCATGGCCATCCGTTCAAAGTCCTATCAATAAAAAAAACAATAAAATGCAGACAATAAGTCCTCAAAGATAAAAAGCAATACAAGTAGATCTCAGAGTTAATAAGTGCCAAAGCTATGCAATCTTCTCTGGCTTAATGAATGTTAACAATATATCGATATAGCAAGTGGTAAGCACATGTGCTCTGACAGTTTGAGCTACGGTGCTTATGCAGGTGACATGAGTTTGAGCTTTCCTCCCTCCCACTTATCTTATTTTAAAGTTATTAAAACTCTCTATAAATAAAATAAAATACATTAAAAATCTATAAAAAATATTTTATTTGAGCAAAAGATGAGAAATGAGAAAGATAGCACAAAGCACACTTTTTATTTATAATTTACTACAAGTTTAATATGTTTTAAATTATAAATCATTAGAAATACTGTTTAGTTATTATTAAATAATGACTTTTTTTATTCATTTTGAATTTAAAGTAGCTGTCAGTATGACTAAGAACTGCACAATAATATTTCTGTATTTGAACTGGAAAATACTGACCGGAGGACCTTGATCAAACACAGGATCAAAGAGGTCATCAACATAAGAATCCATCTGCCGACCTCCAGATCCTAAAAGAAAGATTGTTGCAGGAGTGTCCTTTATAAAGTCATTGTGAAACTCATTTTATTTACTCTACAGGGTGAGCCAGTTCCCAACCCTCATACTGCAGCTTTCATTAATTTGAATTTCTTTGATCGTCCCTCTGCAACACTGTGTAACAGAGCAATGACTCAGAATTTACTCTCTGTTTCCTTGTAATGGTTGGACACTCACTCTGGGATGTGGAAGAGGGTTCATATGTGTCCCATGGAGATGCTTCAAAGGAGGGGAGACCAGGGGCCTGCATAGGGGGAGCAGGTGGAATAAAGTCATCCAGGTCTGTGGTTGCCATCCTGACAACAAGAGAAAATGGATTAAAAGAAGGAATTCAATTATAATTTCACAGTCTCCTTTGACTGAACTGTCAGCTACAAATCCCACAGAAGCGTACCTGTTGCCTGTGTCACTAAAGAGGTAATCAGTTTGAACAGGTGGGTGACCCAAGGGCACATCAGCCTCCACTCCAGCCAGGAGATCCATGACAAAGTCACAGCCAGCCAGGTCGGTCCAGCCCTCCCCAGCCAACAGAGACACAGACCAGCCCCGTGTAGCTTCAGTCAGACCTCTGACAGAAAGAAATTTGACATTAATATTTTGTTGTATGAATATATCAACATGCAATATATCAAAAGAACAGAGGATGTGCTTTAAGAAAATATCTATCTATCTACCTACCTACCTATCTATCTATCTATCTATCTATCTATCTATCTATCTATCTATCTATCTATCTATCTATCTATCTATCTATCTATCTATCTATCTATCTATCTATCTATCTATCTATCTATCTATCTATCTATCTATCTAGCTATCTATCTATCTATCTCTATCCATCCATCCATCCATCCATCCATCCATCCATCCATCCATCTATCCATGTGTGTATGTATGTATGTGATATATATATATATATATACACTACCAGTCAAAAGTGTGGACACACTTTCCCATCAAAGAGAATGGGAAAGTCTGTCCACACTTTTGACTGGTAGTGTATATGATAACTATAAAATTATATTACATTTAATTTTATAATTGTTAAATATATAATTTTATTCATATATAATAATTTTACTAATTTAATCATAAAAATGTAAAAATTCTTACCAACCCCAAACTTTTGAATGGTAGTATAGAGTCAGGAAACATAGAATCTTTAATTTAGTTTAACATACAGAGTTTTACATGGTTAACTGTTTGAGAATGTATGTTATAATATATTAATTAACTTAATTAATGTGCCCAGTTTTGTCACAAGACAAAATATCTTAAAGGTCGTACAAAATAGGCCTTTGTTAAAAAAAAAAAAAAAATGGGGGTGAAATATGACCTGGTTGTTTTATGTTTTTTTTTTCACCCACAAAAACAGATATTAAAAACAGATATTTATTTATTGGCTACCTGTAGCTAAGAAGCCAAGAAGCCAGTTGTTCTCCTGTGGTCCAAGACTCCACCTCCACAGTTAACCGTTCCTCTAAAAAATAAAAACAGACAACAACATATTTACTATAATTTACTCTCTTGGAATGAACAGTGCTACTGGGAATCCAATATTTTTGCTTAAGTTACTCCAGTTATCAGGTACAGAAACTGCAATCCTCACCAAGTAACGTGTTGACCTCCACAACCATCTTTCCCTTTCTCTGATTGGCTGTCCACTCAAGTTGACTCGGAGGGTGCTGCCTGCATGCAGGAGAGGGGATCTGGAGGGATGTGAGGAGCTTGTGCTGGCACAGAGAGCGGTACTCCCCTGGACCCTGGTCGGACACATACCTAACGATCATAAAACACACTATTTTTCATTTTGAAGAAAAGACTGACTTCTGTCTGCCACTATTTATCTATTGATCAATATGGAATTTGACTTTCTAATTCCATCAGATTTCAATCCGGGGACAATCCGTCTAGTTTGTTTAATAAATGCTCATTTGTATAATAAATCAATGGCAATGTGGCAATCAGTCTACAGTGATTTAAGCCAATAACCTTCCACTTTAGTATATATGTAGTTGTAAATGCAAGCAAATGTAAGCATGCAGATTTCAGTTTAATACAGGCTAAACATGTTAGTGCTTTAGCATGGAAAAGTACTAAGAGATCTTCCTTCTCTCAGTGGATCAAAGAAATATCCTGTAAAAACTGATATTTATAATTAAAGGAAAAGTAGATGCATTTAAATATGGACCCCTACTACAATTTCTCAACAAGTAGATAATGTGGAATGTTAAATAATGATGACTGTGAACTAATCCCTGATGTGAGCTTGTTTTTAAATAATAAAAATAGAATAAAAATTAAAAAAATCTCTTCCTGTTCTAAAGACCACTCTTTTGGGTTTGTGACACTATAACTGAAGACATACTTGAGCAAGGGTTTCTCCAGGGCAGGAGATGGTGTGAAGGCACTCAGACAGCAGGCCAGGAGCAACCAGCCCCGCAGGGAGCTCGCCTCTTTATCCCCGTCCCAAGTGAGGTAGACCAGTTGGGCTAGAATCTCATCTCGCATGCTGGGCCGAGTTTGGCTCTTCTCCACAATGTAGTTCCCCAACATCTGCTCCTGCCAGCCAGTCAGATCCGAGTCACCCGTGAAACGCAGGATCTAAAGAAGAGCATAGATGAGGAAAGGATTTATTTAAATTCAAACATTTCATACCTGGTTAAAGGTTTATGTTGAACTTCTGTGGTAAAAGATCCAATTAAAACACTAATGCAAAACTAATACATATTGTTACATGTGTCAACATGTTTTTAGGCATTGTACTGACCAGTTTGTACATTTCTAGAGCTGTACGGGCATCATCAGGGTCCAGAGACGTCAAAGGTTTCTGAAGCGGGTAACCCTGCGGTTGGCACCATCCGTCCTAATGGAGAGAAAAACAGATAATTGATGTAACAAATTCAATAAACAGATTCTGACAATCGTATATATAAAGTGGAAGTTTGCATTTTTTTCAAGTTCTACATGACAAATTAACATCTTACCTTCAGGACTGTGTTGGCATATTGGGAAAATGGGTGTCTGTCAATGTCTAGGGGCAATGAGAGGTTGTGTTCTGCTTTGACCTTTGGCAAAGCTACTTCAGACACCCCTGATCCTTGAGGACGACCTGCATCATTGTAAAATTTATAAAAAAAAAACATGGAATATGAATATTGCGTGATGGTTTTACTTATGTTGATCAGCAGTCGCTAAAACAGTTTTTGACCGAAAGCAATGCAGTTCTTTCTATTTATCAAAGAATCCCTAGTTCTTTTGAATTGCAATAATATTTCACAATATTACCGTTTTAGTGTGTTTTTGATCAAATAAATGCCGCTTTGGTGAGAATAAGAGACTTCAATGAAAAACATTTAAAAATCTTACTGACCCCAAACTTTTGAACGGTAGTGTATATTCAAATTTCAACAAAATCAGATGCTGATTAATTCAACAATTTACAAAGCCAGGAAACACCATTCAGGATCTTGAATTCAGTTTAACAGAGTTTTACATGGTCAAACCATTAAGAAAAGTGTTGCTTTTCATCAGTCAATTTTAGTCACATTTATACAAATAAATATGGAAACCTTTTTACAGTTTAAGAACTAATTACTTAGACTTTTAACTGAGCAAAATTATACAGCACCTTTACTTCATCTTAATGAATAATACTTCAATAATCTCAGCAGTTTTACTGGTTATCAAGTAGCAAGGATCTCACCTGCTGCACTGCGTAATCTGGCCGACAGTTCTGCCGGGATCTCCAAGATTCCCACATCCTTTAGGAAAAATATATTTTTATGATTTCAAAATTATCTTTTATCTCTGTGACAGGTAAAGTATGTACAATCCCATAAATCGGATTGATATGGTATGTACAATCATAAAAACCAGGTGTTCAGAGATATCGAGAAAATTGAAAAGAGTATCTCACCATCACCGAAGAGGTAGATCTAGGTTTTGTTGCTTCCTTCACTCTGGTTCTATCACTATGTTCCTAATAAAATCAAAATACAAACAAAATTTTAAACATTAAGTTACCCTCTGCCCATTTACCCATTGTAGTGTTTCCTTATTGGCTGAGACATTTATTTTGTAAAGTTATTCCACTCATTGATTCTACCTGTCCACGGCATCGTATGAAAAGGTAAACAGAACTATTCTTAGCAGCTGGGCTCCTTTTATATACCAGTAAGACCTTCCCTCAACTCGCTCCTCCCCAAACAAAAGAATTACATGAAATATGAGTCACCATATCCATATTTATCTTATCATTTAGTATTATCACTGTGTTTGCTTGGCCTTTTCTGTTTTGTATATCATTGTTGCCATGATTAAGCAAACACCTTTAAAAAAGGCCTGATTTCCACATAATGTAGATAAATCTGGGAGTATTGTGGGGTGGTGACACTAGATATGCTTTGCTTTTTCCAGTGAACCTTTTTATCTTAAATGAATTTCTATTGGACAAGCAAAAATATAACCACACAATGCTGCTTAACTGAATGAAAACCACATCTCAAACCAGTCTCACCACTCTCAAAATGCTTAACAATTACTACAAAGTAATTTGACAACAGAGTGCATGACAGCTCAGAAGGACATAGTCCAAACTGTATAAAACTTGGCAACAAGGAAACAGAACTGAAAGTAGCAGGTTATATAACTTAGTGGATCATTTAAATATAACTCACTAGCAGTCAAAGGTTTGGACTGAATTTGTGTTTCTGATTAACAAAAATATTTTAATTAAATGCTTTATATTTTTGCAGATGAATATACAATTAATTTCTTTAAAACCATCCCATGATGTACTTCTTGAAGGCTGAGAGAGTGTGGAGAGCTAGAATTTGAGAAATCAGTTGTTTTATGTAATCTCAATCAACATTTTGATATAATTACTTCCATTTATGTTGTTTAATACTTTTAATAACTTGGCTGTGCTTTATTTTACAGTACGTGCACTACTTACAGTGTACTTACCTAAAAAAAAAGTACTGGTAATATAAGGTAACTACATGGGTTAAGGTAAGGTTTATGGGTAAATTCAGGTTAGTACCTAGTTATTACCCATTATTGTAATTACTATAAGTACATAGTATGTACATATTGAAAATAGTACACAGCATCCTCAGGATTTTAGTCTTGTTTTCCAGCACAAATATCTAAACATTCTTAGTCAAGATACATTTACACTGTACTTAAGAAGCAAAATGATCTTAAAAAATCTTAAAGAGATAGTTATAAAATGAACATTCTGTCATCATTTACTCACCCTCAAGTTGTTCCAAACCTGTATGAGTTTCTTTCTTCTGTTGAACACAAAGAAGATATTTTAAAGAATGTTTGTAACCAGACAGATGACGTCACCCATTGACTTCCATAGTAGGAAAAAAAATACTATGGAAGTCAATGGGTGTCATCAATTGTTTGATTACGAACATTCTTTAAAATATCTTCTTTGTGTTCAACAAAAGAAAGAAGCCCATACAGCTTTGGGACAACATGAGGGTGAGTAAATGATGACAAAATGTTTATTTTTGTGTGAACTATCCCTTTAAGATATTAAGATAAAAATGTATCAAAATTAATTGAGTTTATGCGTAAAACATATCTGAAAATATAATATGGGGTCAGGAAAATAATCTTGTTTTCTCTTTGAATTAAGCTGACTTTTCTGATTACTTTTCTTATTTTAAAAATAAACTTACTTAATTTTGATTATTTTTTCAGAAAACAAGACTTAACATCTTAAGTCATTGTGCTTCTCAAGTAAATGTATCTTCATTTAAAATGTATGTTTAGATATGTTTAGATTAGACAAAAACACTGAGTAAGGAAATCATTTTTAAGGTGTAATAATAAAGATTGGGTAAGTAAATATAACATTTTTAAATGGGAGTGTAAAGCAAAGACGCACATTTAAAAGATCCCATTAAACAAATCCTAAAGTCTTACATGTATATTACTGATGTAATCTCTTGCTTATTTTCCGCCCTGAATTCTCTCTGTATCATTAATCATTCTGTTTGCTATTAGCATGTGCAATATGGATAAATATTAAACACTACCTACCTAGGGCGATATTAAAACGAACGTAGCACTCCCCATGTAAAGCGCTCTCTGACTCATGAAATTAGTTGAAATCCAAACAGAAAAGATGTGGTGCTTAGGAGGGTCTTGGCAGGAATGAGAAAAAGAAAGTTGAAACAGAGAGAGACAATCTGGGATCAAAGATGAAAGGGCAGGCAGGCGGGTGGAGTTTACCTCACCTAACCATGACATTTGTTACATGTGTAAACACTCTTAAATGGCCCATGATGCACTAGAGAGAACAAACATGCTGCATGAATCGGAGTATAAAGATAATTCTATTTTTTAAATTTTTAAATTTTTAATTCTATTTTTTTCTCATATAGAGGCTATGCAATAGAAAACTACGGGTGCCATTTCAAAACCAATAAATTCTATTTCACCATCTCATAAATTCACTCAGCATACAAATGGGTTCAAAGTCCTTCCAAAGAGTAAAATATATTATACTCATTATTACTCATGAGTTCACACTCTGACCTTACACGTAATGTATGGCAGGAATAAGCCCAGAAGCAGTAATCAATAAGACACTTATGACTAACTTGAAATGTATTAGACTGTCATTGCATTAGATAAAATATAAAACCAGTTGGCATTAATCAATTCAATGATTGATATAACAATTCATTACTATGAATGGGATGAGTAAGGCTTGTATTTATTGCATCGTATTAGCAGTCACATTTTAATAAAGTGGTTTTGGTTGCCTAGCAATGGCCATATAGCTAAACAGCTGAAATAGTGAAGCGTATGTATTTTGTGCAAATTAAGCAAAGAATAAGGCATGGACATACAAGGAGAAGAATAGAAAGAGCTAGAGATAGATAAAGGGAAAGATAAACACTCTCACTCTCCAATGACGTCTCTTAATAGTGTCTCTGGTGATCATTATAGCTGCCCAGAACTGAGTGAAGGACTGTTTCAGTTTCTTGTAGTACTTTCTGTAACAGAAAGAGGGTGCCATTGTTTCAAATTCAGCGGCATATTAACATCTATTTTATCATGCTCTTTAAAGTTTATAAAATATGAAATCTCTGCACATACCGTGCTTGGTGGCCCCTGATGTGGGACTGGATGACGATAGCCTTTTGTTTAAAGAAACGGAAGTTTCTTCGGCAGATGAAGCCACGGATGTTCCTTTGGATGGTGACTGCTGCCCATGTTTGGGTGCTACTCCATTTTTCCTCCACCCGCTGGTACAGAGTCTCCTTCATAAACACCTGTGTGCGATCACATTAAGGGGAATCGTTTTGAGGGTGGGATCTTTAGTGTCATGAAAGTCAGAGTCAGAAAAACTGAGGGAAAGAGTTATATTACTGTACCTTAGTAAGTCCTAGCTGGTACTGGCCTTCCTCTGCTCCTATATTCTCCAGTAAAGTCACTACTTGCTCTTCACAAGACTGGTTTTCAGGTTTCTGGGCTAATAAAACACCATACCTGAAATTAGACAAAGAGACAGTGCTAGAAAATGGATCCATAAAAAGATTATGAGGTGTAGGTGTAGTTTTGCACAATTTCTTAATCAATTCTGATACTCAGGTATCTTGCACCAAGATGTTAGCAGCAGATCCTTTAAGTCCTGTGAGTTGCAAGGTGGAGCCTCCATGGATCAGACTTGTTTGTTCAGTACATCCCACAGATGCTCTATATTGGATTGAGATCTGGGGAATCAGACCAAGCCACCTTCTTCCATTGCTCCATGGTCCAGTTCTGATGCTCACGTGCCCACTGCTGGCACTTTCGGTGGTGGACAGGGGTCAGCATGGGCACCTTGACTGGTCTGCAGCTATGCAGCCCCATACGCAACAAACTGCGATGCACTGTGTATTCTGAACCAGCATCAAAACCAGCATTCTTTTCTGCATTCTTTTCTTTTCATTCAACTTCTTTTCTGCAATTTAAACTACAGTAGCTCGCCTGTTTGATCGGACCACACGGGCCAGCCTTCGCTCCCCACATGCATCAATGAGCCTTGGCCGCCCATGAGCCTGTCGCCGGTTCGCCAGTGTTCCTTCCTTGGACCACTTTTGATAGATACTGACCGCTGCAGACCAGGAACACCCCACAAGAACTGCAGATTTGGAGATGTTCTGACCCAGTCGTTTAGTCATCACAATTTGGCCCTTGTCAAACTCGCTCAAATCCTTACACTTGCCCATTTTTCCTGCTTCTAACACATCAACTTTGAGGACAAAATGTTCACTTGCTGCCTAATATATCCCACCCACTAACAGGTGCCATGATGAAGAGATAATCAGTGTTTTCATTTCACCTGTCAGTGGTCATAATGTTATGTCTGATCGGTGTACACACACACACACATATATATATATATATATATATATATATATAAAAATTTAATAAATAATTACAATTAAATATTATTATTTAAAAACATTTTTAGGTTTTTCATGACCATATACAGTAAGCTAATACTGTTATAAATCTTTATTAGAAAAAAATTTTCATACTCGCTGCATGGGCATTCTGTATGGCTGCTAGGGCATAGATATGCTGTTGCTAAGGTGTTCTGGGTGATTTTATTATGTTGCTGTGTGGCTGCTAGATGATCACTAGGCTGTTATGGGTACCGAGTTGAATCATTTATAAAAGTAATAGCAGTCTTCTACTCAATAACGTGCACAATATAAGTTATCATTATGTCTGTAACAAAAAAGGCACATATAAACAAAGATGGTGATGTATGACTGATATACCACTAATAATGTATTTTAATGTCATAGATTCTGTCATAGTGTGCTACCTCTCCATGAACAGAGCAAAGGGGATGCGAATCGGAAATCCTTCTTTTCGTATGTGAATGGTCTCCAGTATCCCTCCATGCCTCAGCTGTGTGGTTATGTAGTCTACATCAAATATCCCTGGCAGCTGAAACCACACAAAAACACCAAACCGAGGTCCAACAATACAGTTGTGCTTGATAAACTCATACACTGAAAAATATGTGAATCGTTATTTTGTCAGCTTAAATTACCTTAACATAGTTGGGCTTAAAGCATCGTATAAATGTAGTTTTACACCTGAAAAACAGAAAGAATAAATAGACAGAATCAAATAATCTGTACATATTCTCATGTTGAACCACTACATAATTGAATGACAATACCAAATGTCCTGTGCACTACAAACACAGCAGTCCATTCATACAAAATATTGAAGAGTAAATAATTGTGACATTTGTTAACCTCTCTAAACGAGTGGTGAGCTCTAGAAGTGACTGCTGGAAGTGAGAAGCTACGGTTGACATCTGGTTCCTGTAACCTCTTGCTCTTCCCAGCTCTTTCTGTTGAATGTGACGCTCCTGAACCTTCCGGAAGAGACCTGACACCATCTGAACAGACAAGAAAACACACTCCGATTACCTGTTACAGGTTTTTGTTACCAAACATTGGTTGTTTAAAACTTAATGAGACCTAAAGCTTGCATAAATGATATCAGTTGTTGCTAACTCTTTTGTTTTGTCTGGGTGTGTTGACAGTCTCATGAATATATAATAGTGGACACATTACTGTGTTTCTTGCCATCTTGACGCATCACAAATCACTGAGGACGGTGTGAAGTGAACTTCCATGAACACATATGAGATTAATTTACCTGTAAACGACTGCGGGCAAAAAGCTCTAATACTTCAGGCCGAAACTGGTCGTGATTTTTATTTAGAAAGTTGTGCACCTGGTGAGGAAAAACTAAATTAGCGATTCCTGGGTAAAATGTCAGGACAATCTCATGGCATGAATACAACATTTTGTGAATTCTCAGATCAGGCTTGCCTGGTACGTGACAGCTCCGGCATAGTGATATATTGTGAACACTGGCAGAGGAATTTTGGGCTTGGTGTAGTAGGGACTGTTGCCATGGTGATAGTGGCATTTCTGCAAGAACGTGTGGTCTGTAGCCTGGGACAAAAAAGAGGGAAAGAGCCAAAGAAAAGAGAATGGTGGACAAAGACAGCTCATAAATCCATTGTAGTATAAAACTGATTTGCATTTGAATCAACAGTGGGTTATTCTGGTGAAAATTCAAGTTTTATGATATTTAAACATCACATTAGACACATATAAATAGAAGAAAACGATAACACTTCAGCTTATGGTGCAATTATCACTATTAACTAGTTACTAGGATATTGCCTGTTTATTAGTACTTTATCATACATCCTTAAAACTAACTTACTAACTATTAATAAGCAGTAATTAGGAGTTTACTGAGGAAAAATAGTAATACACTCACCTAAAGGATTATTAGGAACACAATACTAATACTGTGTTTGACCCCCTTTCGCCTTCAGAACTGCCTTAATTCTACGTGGCATTGATTCAAGAAGGTGCTGAAAACATTCTCTAGAAATGTTGGCCCATATTGATAGGATAGCATCTTGCAGTTGATGGAGATTTGTGGGATGCACATCCAGGGCACGAAGCTCCCGTTCCACCACATCCCAAAGATGCTCTATTGGGTTGAGATCTGGTGACTGTGGGGGCCATTTTAGTACAGTGAACTCATTGTCATGTTCAAGAAACCAGTTTGAAATGATTCAAGCTTTGTGACATGGTGCATTATCCTGCTGGAAGTAGCCATCAGAGAATGGGTACATGGTGGTCATAAAGGGATGGACATGGTCCGAAACAATGCTCAGGTAGGCCGTGGCATTTAAACGATGCCCAATTGGCACTAAGGGGCCTAAAGTATGTCAAGAAAACATCCCCCACACCATTACACCACCACCACCAGCCTACACAGTGGTAACAAGGCATGATGGATCCATGTTCTCATTCTGTTTACACCAAATTCTGACTCTACCATCTGAATGTCTCAACAGAAATCGAGACTCATCAGACCAGGCAACATTTTTCCAGTCTTCAACTGTCCAATTTTGGTGAGCTTGTGCAAATTGTAGCCTCTTTTTCCTATTTGTAGTGGAGATGAGTGGTACCCGGTGGGGTCTTCTGCTGTTGTAGCCCATCTGCCTCAAGGTTGTGCGTGTTGTGGCTTCACAAATCCTTTGCTGCATACCTTGGTTGTAACGAGTGGTTATTTCAGTCAAAGTTGCTCTTCTATCAGCTTGAATCAGTCGGCCCATTCCCCTCTGACCTCTAGCATCAACAAGGCATTTTTGCCCACAGGACTGCCGCATACTGGATGTTTTTCCCTTTTCACACCATTCTTTGTAAACCCTAGAAATGGTTGTGCGTGAAAATCCCAGTAACTGAGCAGATTGTGAAATACTCAGACAGGCCCGTCTGGCACCAACAACCATGCCACGCTCAAAATTGCTTAAATCACCTTTCTTTCCCATTCTGACATTCAGTTTGGAGTTCAGGAGATTGTCTTGACCAGGACCACACCCTTAAATGCATTGAAGCAACTGCCATGTGATTGGTTGATTAGATAATTGCATTAATGAGAAATTGGTGTTCCTAATAATCCTTTAGGTGAGTGTAGTTAGGTAATAGTGAGAATTGGACCCTAATCTAAAGTGTGACCGAAAACTTATAAATACATCACTGAGCTGTAGTATGAGAGCATTCAAAAGTATATTGACTGAAATGTCTCAGGTTTGAAGCTGAAATGTTAGTTACTTGAGGAAGGCAAGTCTGGTCATCCAGGATGCGAAGGATACCATACGGCCGTGCTGAGATGAGGTCCAGACAGCCATTAGAGTCTTCCAGAACTATTGGATACCACTGGATCTGCTCTGCACTGTATTCCTCCTAACACAAACACACCCAGCAAGCCATCTGTTTTGTTTTGTTCAGTCCCCTGAAGTAGTCATTATTTCCATTCTTATCTGGCAAGCCATATTTATGGTATATCTAAACTGGTACATATTAAAACTTGTTCCCTTCAAGTTCAATAAGTTCGGAATATCCTCAGAGTACTAATATTTTCATACTTGGCCTCTAAAGTTGAGGGGGGGAAAGTGAGAATAAATTGTCAATATGATTACTGAGGAAAAACTGACCTGCTCTTGGGCCACCAGGGCTTTGTTCACAAACTGTTGCAGCTGCTCGTTGGCAAAGTTTATGCACAGCTGCTCAAAACTGTTCACACTCAAGTCCTGTAACACACATTTGTTCAGTTCTCTCCCACAGACTTCATGAGAGGCTTACTATATTTATTTAACAGGCTTAACAGGTGGGAATTCAGTGCCACTATGCACATTTGCTTCAGCTATAAATGTGCAAAAGACAATAAACAAGAAATGTAACAGTAAAATTGTCACTTTAAGGTCCTAACGATGGAGAGGATACCTCAAAGCCGTAAATATCCACAATGCCAACGCTGCTGTCCATCTCTGTGGGGATCAACCAGTCATTGATGCGTTCAAGAATCCAGTCAAACAGCACAGAATACAGCGTCTTGGCAATGGCATCTCTGAATCAATAGCAGTCTGTCAATATTACTTGGCTACATCACGTGTCTGATGTAATTTAATCATTTCAATAACATTTAATCGTCTAACCTGGATTCTATGGCACTTTCCACAGATAGAGGGCAGTAGATCCTATCGTAAATTGTTTCCTATGGAAACAAATGACTTTTCTTAGGAGATTTTTTTATGGTGTTGAAGGAATATTCTAGGTTGAAAATATACTGTGGCAGAAATCTGAGACTTATCCTTTTATAAAAGCACTTACTCTACCGTTCAAAGTTTTTAGGCTGGCAAGATTAACGTTTTTGAAAGATTATCAAAAGAGCTGCATTTATTTGATCAGAATACAGTACAAATTTTAATATTATTATAATGTTAAATAACTGTCGTCTATTTTAATATATTTTTACGTAATTTATTCCTGTGATGGCAAAGCTGATTAGACATTCTAATAGACATTCTAATATGCTGATTTTGGTGCTCAGGAAACAGTTGTGTTGCTTAATATTTGTGTGGAAACCATGATGCATTTTCCCCCCAGGATTATTTGATGAATAGAAAGTTCAAAAGAACAGCGATTATTTTAAATACAAGTTTTGTGTGACAATGTTAATGTTATCATTTTATATATATATATATATATATATTATATATATATATATAATTAAAAAAAAAAAAAAAAAAAAATCTCACTGACCCCAAACGTTTTTCAGTTATGTGTACATTAATCTTCTGTTAAAACTTGTGCATTTTTGAGCTGTAAAGTTCTTTTAGGGTTTTAGCCGACAACAATTACACAGAAACTTTTTCCCACTAAACATGTTTTACATGTGTATTGCTTATGTGGTGTGGCTATATTATTGACACAAGGAATATTTTATTACTGAGTAAATGTTTACAGATTGGCCTTATTCATCTCCGTTTTAAGTGCCTCACTGTAACCCCCTTTTTTTTTTTTTTAAGAAAAGGAGGGACGAGTGGAAATTATTTAATTTTGGTATTCTACATTATGCCACAAACGCTGTCAACTGAGCTTAACTTGTGCTAAAACCAGAATATTCCTGAGTCTGAGGACATGGGAAGAAGCAAATGTGTATTTGGATGAGAGTGTGTGAGTTGCTTACAGTCACCCGGTGTGTGATGACTGTCTGTAAAGCCTCTGCGGACACCTGCAAGAGGTTTCCCACTCTCCGAGCCTCAGCTTCACTAAAAATGCGGGCGACCTCAAACGATTCACTCTAATTTTGTGAAGAGACAAACACAGACACACAGGTTATCGTTTACATACTATAAAGGGTCCAACATGCTAAAACTGTCCCTGAAAGTGCATCCATACCTCATAGGAGCTGAAGCAAATGTTGCCCAGCTGCAGGATTGATGACAGAATGGCCCAAATGGTTGCTAGTTGATCTGCATGTAAACCAATTTTCTCTAAGCAGTGGACCAAGAGCAGGAAGTCTTGCTTGTCATGCTTCCCTTGCAGCTCACAAGCCCTGCCCTTAAAAAAAAAAAAAAAAAAAAAAAAAGCATTTAAAACAGGAATATTTAGGAATGTTAGGGGGGAAAAATCACGAAGAAATGCGCTATTCATGGCCTTTTCTTTTACCTGGTTGAGGTAGAAGTACGTTTCAGCTCCTTGCAGGTAAAGACCCTGCTTGTCCCACTCATTCATCCCAGCCAACAGCTCATAAAACACATGGTAGTTTCTCTCCTCCTTAGCCTAAAAGGAACACAGTTCCAGTCAATTCAAAGTATTTCAGTACTGTCCTTAAAGTGCAAACTAATGAATAAACATCTAACCTGGAAGACAATTCGTGATTTTTCAAGGAGATATTTTGACAAAGATGTCCCGACAACAACACCACTGAAAAAAGAAATGAAGATCATATCATGCTCATTTAATGCTCATTGTCACTTAAATCAGGCCAACAGTATGCAATATACTTACTGGCATATGTGGATGTGTAGGTACTTTCCAAATCGGCTAGAGTTGTTATTCAGTATAGTCTTGGCATTACCAAAGCTCTCAAGAATGGGCAAAACATCCATTGGCTGATGAGAGGAAGATATTTCTTTGAGTTTTCTTTCTTATTATTGCAAAACTTATTATTCATATGGATTAATAAATTGCTTTACCTGGCGTAATTTATCATTTCTGCCTTGATACATGGAACTCAGATAGTGGACAATGAGCTTGGCAGCCTCTGTCTTGCCTGATCCACTTTGCCCACTGTTAAGACATTCACATTCATTCAAATGTATAATATAGGATTATGCATACATACGAAATTATATATGTAATGGATAATGTACAGTCAGCTGGTTATTATATATGTACACCAATCAGGCATAACATTAGGACCACTGACAGATGAAGTGAATAACACTGATTATCTCTGCATCACGGCACCTGTTAGTGGGTGGAATATATTAGACAGCAAGTGAACATTTTGGCTGCGTCCGAAAACCTATGCTCGTTGTCTCGTTGCCTTATCAGACAATGACTTGTAAGGCTTGACTTGTAATTTCGGACAGACTTCTAAGGCAGCCTAACAGTTTAATGATCTACAGCAAAATAGAGAGCGCTTTGGTGAGAACTAAACAAATATTTAATTAGGCTTACTACATTAGTAATTTCTCCCTAGAAATGACATCAGAAATATGAACAGGAAGTGAAGCTAACATTAGATTTGGACGTGCCTTGATGCCTTCCGACCTTGAAATGTGTCCTCCGAAGGCAGCATTTTCCAGGTTTCGGACGCAGCCTTTGTCCTCAAAGTTGATATGTTAGAAGCAGGAAAAATGGGCAAGCGTAAAGATTTGAGCAAGTTTGACAAGGGGCAAATTGTGATGGCTAGACCACTGGGTCATCTCCAAAACTGCAGCTCTTGTGGGGTGTTCTCTGCAGTGGTCAGTGTGTATCAAAAGTGGTCCAAGGAAGGAACAGTGGTGAACCACCAACAGGGTCATGGGCAGTCAAGGCTCATTGATGCATGTGGGGAGCGAAGGCTGGCCCGTGTGGTCCGATCAAACAGACGAGCTACTGTAGCTCAAATTGCTCAAGAAGTTAATGCTGGTTCTGATAGAAAGGTGTCAGAATACACAGTGCATTGCAGTTTGTTGCGTATGGGGCTGCATAGCTGCAGACCAGTCAGGGTGCCCATGCTGACCCCTGTCCACCGCCGAAAGCACCAACAGTGGACCATGGAGCAATTGAAGAAGGTGGGATGGTCTGATGAATCACGTTTTCTTTTACATCACGTGGATGGCCGGGTGCGTGTGCATCGCTTATCTGGGGAACACAGGGCACCAGGATGCACTATGGGAAGAAGGCAAGCCGGAGGAGGCAGTGTGATGTTTTGGGAAATGTTCTGCTGGGAAACCTTGGGTCCTGCCATCCATGTAGATGTTACTTTGACACATACCACCTACCTAAGCATTGTTGCAGACCATGTACTCCCTTTCATGGAAACGGTATTCCCTGGTGGCTGTGGACTCTTTCAGAAGGATAATGTGCCCTGCCACAAAGCAAAAATTGTTCAGGAATGGTTTGAGGAACACAATAACGAGTTTGAGGTGTTGACTTGGCCTCCAAATTCCCCAGATCTCAATCCAATCGAGTATCTGCAGGATGTGCTGAACAAACAAATCCGATCCAGAGAGGCCCCACCTCACAACTCACAGGACTTAAAGGATCTGCTGCTAACATCTTAGTGCCAGACACCATAGCACACCTTCAGGGGTCTAGTGGAGTCCATGCCTTGACGGGTCAGGGCTGTTTTGGCAGGAAAAGTGGGACCAACACAATAATAGGAAGGTGGTCATAATGTTATGACCGTGTATATATGTAATGTCAGTGTATATTGCTATGTATATGCATATGTTTGTGTATATGTATATGTATATGTATGTAAAAGTATATGCATATGGAACCCATAATCCTCCTCACCTTATGATGATGCAGTGCTCCTGGGTGGTATTCTGAGATTGGCAAAAGGCGACATCTGCTATGGCATATATATGACTGCAGGGAGAGTGAAATTCGATCTTTCAATATCATTGCTAATCTCTTATAAAATAAAATAAAAAACATTATTCGCCTACTGCTAATATGGCAAAAAAGATATATATAGCCAAACAATGCTTGAGTCCTCATATTGAAAGCACTCACGGTGGATTATTGTGCTTCTCTTTACCCTGGTACTGCTGTCTCAGATCCTCAGTATAGATGCTGAGAGGCTTGAAGGGGTTGATGGACAGAAGCATATTGCCAATATATGTCTGTTGGTTTAATAAAATGTTTTAATAAAGTTGAATTTGAGAAAGAAGAACATATTTGATTGTATAGAAAGGGTAATGCATACATAAATGGAATCCCGATGAAATCGCTTTTTCAGATTCAGCAGAACAGAACTCTCACACACCTCTCTAGAAAAAAAAAGAATTTAAAACAATTCAAACAGACTTAACATGTCGTCTGACATGCAAATGAATGTTTTCTTCATATAATTCACTCTTTACTAGTGTGCCTTTTGTTGCATAGACAGTTTACATGAGGAAATGTGCATCAGATGATTAACTCACTCCAGCTGTGCCAAATCTTCCACCTCATCCACCTCCACAGCATGGCTGCTTCCTGGCATCATTACCTGAGGCACAAAGTAAAGGAAGCAGAGCTGTCACTGAGAGCCCTCAGTGGGCAGACATATGGATAACACCCACACTCTTTCCCAGCTAGGACTTCCTGCTCTAATGCTGAGAGGCTTGAAGGGGTTGATGGACAGAAGCATATTGCCAATATACGTCTGTTGGTTTAATAAAACGTTTTAATAAAGTTGAATTTGAGAAAGAAGAACATATTTGATTGTATAGAAAGCTTTCCTGTAGCTCAAACAATAAGAGCGTGGCGCTAGCAATGCCAAGTTGTGGGTTCGATTCCCAGGGAAAGCAAGAACTGACAAATTGTAAAAATGTGTACCTTGAATGCAATGTAAGGTGCTTTGGATAAAAGCGTCTGCCAAATGCATAAAATGTAAATGTAATTCAAACAATAAACTTTGTAGATGTTACTACGCCTGTACACAGAGGTTATTTGCACAATTACAAAAGAGTCCAACACCAAGTATGTAAATGATTCTGCATAATCATACCTGTGTGCTGTTAAGTCTCTCCTCTAGCATGTTTTGGGTCGGATCTTCGGATTCCCATGGGCCTCTCCCATTATGGACTGGAATGATGTGAGCATGTTCTTCATCTTGATACACTGTCCATTTAGTGAGCTTCTCCACCGTTTGATGGGGCAGGAGGTTCTCTGAACGCAGCCAGTCTTGAGGATCACCACACATCTGTTGAGTCTGAGCCCAGTGTTGCTCCATAGTAGAGGGCAAAAGACCCTCACCCATCAGCTCTGCCACCTCTCGGTCTGCATCTTCCTCATAAGAAGGTTGTGTCACTCCATTCCTCCATGTCTTGGATTCAGCTGATATATCTGCCTTCCTTATATTCCTCTCCACTTGTTTGCTCTGTTCTGCACTTACACCATTAATCAAAGGTTTTGACATAGACAACTTGGCAATGTTTACTTGCGATCCCCCAAGTTTTCCCTTGGCGGCTTGTAATATACTTGTACCACCTTTGATGCCTAATATTGGCTCTTTGTTGTCTGCTTTGACCTCTGGCTGCCCCTCAGTCACTCGAGAGTTTTGACTGCTAGTCTTATCACTTTCACTCTTCTGAGTGTTTTTCTTAATGGACCTTAGTAGGCTAAGGTCTGGCTTGACTGGAAGAACTAGACGAGCACCAGGCTTTGGTGGCTTACGCTCTGTGGTGCCTCCTTCGCCTGTGCTGGTGCTAGTAGATGGACTGGTGGCTTCCTTTGCCTTGTCAGTTTTGTTCATCCTTGGGAACACAATTGCATATTTGGCATCTCCTGAGTTGACCTTTTCTTCTACGTCTTGTGGAGATGAACAAGGGTCATCAGAAGAAAAACCCGGGGGATCAGATGTAGTACCCTCATCTGTCTTGGAATCCTTTGAGGATGATACTTCCTTCTTTGAGTTTCCACCACTTGCCATTTTCATAACCATCTTGTGTCGGATAAGACTCTTCTTTGACTTGGTGCTGCTACTCCTCTTCTTCAATACCAAAGCTGAGAGCCATTTTGAGATCCCAACCGCTTGGGTGACCGCCGATAATTTTCTTCGAACGTGGATGCTCTTTGGCATCTTCTTTTGAATCCATCCCGAGACACGCCGCAATGTCGTCATGCCTCTTTTCTGGGCCAATAAACGCTCTGTTGACTTTGAGGCCATCTCGTCTTCAGGCTCAGCCGCATCTGGCACTATTTTCTCAAATGCATCTTGTTTTGGTTCTTCAACAGCATCTACAGTGTCTTCCTCTTTGGCGTTCTCGCTTTTATCATCTTTCCCTTTGCCTTTCATTGAAAATAGCCTACGAGATGGTCTGTTCAACAATCCTTTTGGGCCTTTTGTTGGGGTTTCTTCCTGTTGATCTGCTTCCTCTGTTTTGGCCATTGCCTTTGTTTTACTTGCCAACTGTAGAATTTGAGACTTTCCTTTTGTGGCGCCACCTTTGGAGAGAGCCATTGCTTTAATTTGGACTCCTTTTGAAGACACAGAACCTTCTTTAGGGTCACCTCCTCTAGAAGACCCCTTCTTTTGTAGTATCTTGGATTTCAACATCTTTTTCTGCCCCTGGAGGTGGACCGTCAGGTTTAGTGGTCCCGGTTTTGTTGGTGAACGTGCCGTCTCTCCCTGCATGCTCTCTTGCCCTGTATCACTTAGTACCTCCCCAGAGTCTATTTCTTCTAGTACCTTCTCTGGTTCTTTGATCTCACTTTCAGTAGGCACATCAGAGTTGTCCTCTCTCACACTTTTTTTCTCCTCTTCTTCTTCCTCCTTTTCTGTTTTTTTGTCTACATCTGACAGCTCTTCTTCAGCACTTAATACACTTGCGTCTGTCTCATCAGTGTCCTCGACGCAATCTGACCCCTCCTTCTTGTCATCCTTACCTTCTTTATCACTCTCTTGCTCTGAGCTCTCTGCTTTCTCGCTCTCTGATTCGTCCTCTTCTGTATCTACTTCTTTAGCACTTCTCCTTTTTGCACCTTTTGCAGGAGTTTTGGCTGGATTTTTTTTCTGGTCAGGTTTTGATTTGACAGCTTTCCCAGCTCTCCCTCTTCCTGTAATGCCATTAGTCACCTTAGCAGGTAAGACTTTGCCATTTTGCTTTCTTGCTTTGGCTATTTGCCTAGAGTTCTCCATCTCTTCCATTTCTGGTGCCTCGGTTTGGTCACTCATCCCAGTTTTCTTCTCCTTATCTTTTTTGTTCTTCCCTTTCCCAGCGATCTCTTCATTCTTTACAGATTTATCACCTTTTGCTGTCACACTTTCATTATTATTTGAGAGGATTTGAGATTCAGTCTTTCCTCCTTTTTTCAGGGGAATTGATTCTTTTTTGTCTGTCTTTCGTGCCACTGCTTTTTGCTTCCCTCCTCTAGCCCTGGTAGGGGATTTGGCTGGAGGCATGATTCTGGGTCAAAGTAACCTCACAGGTCCTTTTTCTGATTTTTTTCCCTCAATGTCAAGACATTTCTTCAATGACCTAAGAATACTAAAATATTAAAAAAAAAATTAAAACATCTGTATCGCAAAGATACTCTAACGTTAATATCATTATGCTAATCTTTCTGTCTGCAAAACTTTTATTTTATTTTTTATTTTTTTTACTTTTGTGTAGGTCTAGTGAAACCTAAACTACCATGGATAGAGATCATGTGTCATGTCTTTCAACTAAAGTGCAAGGTGTACCTGACCTAATGGTTACCATTAGGACTGGGTTTCAGGCATTTAGCTCTTCACTCTCAATAATGCCAATTGGATTAGAGATGTGACTTTAGATATAGACCGTATAACATGATACTTCCAAGCACTCAATTACCATCTAAATTCCATTTCTGTTTCTTTTTTAGAAGATATTCAAACATAAAATTAGAAACGGACATTGATTCTTAAATCAAATGACCATTATCAACCAGTACAAACAAAAAACTTACTGCAGGCTTACATCTGTGGAGTACGGAATGACTTACCTGTCTTCTCAGGTACGTATGAGGCAATGAGGCGGTCTGGTGAGTTAGTCCCGAACACTCCATGGATTGATCCTGTGACTAGACTCAAACACATACACGGTCTCTCTGACAAACACACACACAAGCATGCACCTGAACTTTCAAGGGCTCTAGTGAATAATTTATATTTGTCGGCACACCATATAGTTATGCACCCATTCATATCAGCAGCTGCTGAACAGACGGTGGAAAGGTGAGAGGCTTCACTGCAGGGGTGACAAAAGGTGTTGATACATGAGAGAGCGAGAGAAAGACACTGACAGATGCTCACACATTTACAAAGAAATTCCAGAAGACATTCCTTCCCAAACTTTTCAGAAAAGTCTGTTTAGCTTTCTGTCTCCATCAAGGTCTGGATTAGAATGCAGGATAAAAAATGAAGTGACAAAGCCAACACACACACATACTAGCTTCCATGTTTTATGAGGGCATTCCATAGACGTAATGATTTTTAAATTGTACAAACTGTATATTCTATCCCCCTACACTAACACTACCCATCACAGAAAACTTTCTGCATATTAAAATTTTCAAAACACTTTGATTTAGTATGATTTAGAAGCCGTTTTCCTCATGGGGACCAAAAAAATGTCCCCATAAGGTCAAAATGTTCTGATATTACAATTTGGCAACATATTGGAATAACATAGGGAACACCAAGTATACACACACACAACAAACAAAAAGTTTATGCACCAGGATGAAAATAAATATTTAATCAGAGTAAACTGATTTCTTTTTTGATCTCTGATTAACTTTTTTTTTTTTTTTTTTTTTCAATTTGGTCTTTGTTACGAATATCATTGCCATTATAGGGAAATACACTTGTGATGTGTGCACAACATAGTGAACAGCTATTCTCCATGATTCTTTAAGAGATGGTGTCCAATATCAGGTAAACATTTGAGCTACTGCGATTAGGGAACAAAGCATCGCTCAATAATAGATGATCAAAACTCTTGGCTGAGTGTGTATAATAACTGATCAGACCAAAAGGACATTTCTTTTCAAATGTTTTCAAAAGCTACAACCACATTATAAGCAGCCATAAATGACTAGACAGATGCACAGTTATAGTTCACTTAGAAAAAATGGATATGGAACAATTTTGCTCTAGCTTTTCAAGTGTAATTGTGGGCCATTTTTAATTTAAAACTAGACTTGTGGACTTAAACAAAACTCGTTTTTAAGGCTTTACATTTTAAAAGATAGAGCAAAATGTTTCCTATTCCCAAAACTGAAAATTCATCAAAAATTATAAAAAAGAAAAAAAAGACAATAGTTTGTGTGAAAAATCTTTACTGAGAAGACTGTAGTGAAGTTACAAAGAATAATAATTAGTGTTCTCATACATAATCATGTTTCTACAAAAATATATTCTAGACCCCCCCGCAAAGAAAACGCTAATCGCATTTCAGGAGACAGTACCAAAATATTTCCTCAGATCAGAAAATACAGCCCTCCGTAAAAGGAACCCACCGTCAAAACAGGTACGGATTTTCTTATACACATATATTAAAACATTTGACTACAATATTTTAAAATTACATTCCTAAATTACATCATTCATTATTGGCATAACAAAAATGCTTTACATTAAAAAAAAAAAAAAAAAAAATTAAAAACCTAGACCCTCAGAAAGCTGTACACCCTAGAAACTACAGCATATGTACTACACAGTAGTGTACAAGTACCTATAAGAACTTTTATCTACCCACTGTTCTCATTGGTGTGGACGGGGGAAAGGCAACACTACTTGTGGAATACTCAGTAGGGTTTTAAATGTGTATGTGGTTTAAATGCAACGGTGTATTAGCATCTAGTGCTAACATCGCATTGTCGTCCTACCCTAATTAGTCAGCAACAGCTAATGGCATCTTCACCCAGGTATTATACATCATCTATGCAAATTCTGAGGTCCTTAATTTGGTATAAAAGAAAAATCATGCATTTAAAATTAAGTTAAAAACAAAATAGTCTTTCAAATGCCACTGCTCAGGCTGCTGCACAGGTGGACGCTGGTGAAGTGAAGGTGGTCGGTCAGCATGTAATGGATTCAGTGGAGATACAGTGATTGGTCTTAGCAGGCACAGGTGGTGGTCCCTCGCTCTCTTCTCTCTGTCGTCTCCCTGGGTGTAGAAGCTCTTGAGTGGGAGGTTCTTCTCTCCAGGGCAAGGCTTTCTCATGGTTCAGTAGTGGTACTAGCAGTAGTGTTCAGATCGTAAGCAAGTTTGGAATGAAGAGCGAATCCAGAATCGTTCAGGCACTGGGAATAAAAGGCTCAGTCTGTGGACGCAGCAGAGAGCAAAGAAGTGCAATGAAAATAAAGCTCAAAAGTTGTACAATAATAGTTCTCTAAACACAGATCAAGGTTCAACTGTCATGATAATGACATTTTGGCTGACAAACTGAATATTAGAAATACTTGTGACCGGTTATGTGACAGTTACAAGTGATTTATTTACTTTGAATTTAAATAAACAAATAAAAACTATGATTTCACACACATTCATGTATTCTAGTTGTAGAATGCCATTAATACAGTAAATATCAACAATACAATTCTAAATTAAACATTAAAATTCTAAGTTTAAATATTTACATTAAAATTACTATTTTCATAGAATAGTTTAATAAATAATAATATTAATAAATATTATTCCATTTTAATAATATTAAAATGGACTGAGACCAAAACATTTTTTTATAAAGACAGAGATGAGAAAATTGATTCATATTTAAAAATAACAACAATAATAATTAATATTGTTGTTATTATTATCATCATCATTACAATTATTATTATTATTATTATTATAGCAGTTGCTAAGAGAAATTCTAGAAAAATCTAGATAAATATTCTCATCTCCTCTGTATTTGTAAAATGGTGTAAGACCAAAAATATATTTTTATTTCACACTTTAGTTTGTATAACCCAGCCTTCCTGAATATAACATAATTATTATTAATAATAATAAATCAACATTATTATTATTATTAGTAGTAGTAGTAGTAGTAGTAGTAGTAAAGTTGTATTTAAATGAAATTCTAGAGAAATCTACATATATTCTCTTATCCCATTGACATTACAGTATGATAATGACCTGTACAAACCGAAGAAATTTGAAATGACTTAAATATGAGAACCCAAAGCATATTGTGTTTATTATGCACAACTTTTAAATGAACAAAAGTCCCTACTTTGGAAGGCAACGATCACTGTTCTCTCAAATTCTTGCAATAGGGCTAGTTACAATATGACTGCTGGAATAACATTTCCTGCTAATTAGGAATAGAAAATAATTACCTCCATTGCTCAGCATATTGCCTGCTTTTGGCTTAGTCTTCAGATTGTTCTCTAGGAACGTCCTTTAAACAAGCAATTGGCAGATTATTCATACCTTACAGACATTAATGAATGTTAATAAAGTAATTAAATCTACATTAAATTAAACTTCCTTACGTTTGATCTCCTTCTAAGGACTTCTGGATCTCCTGAAGCACACCTGTGTTAGACCAAGATGGGATTCAAACAAATATTCAAAGTCTTTCCTGCAAACCACTAAGACATTAAATACGACGAGTCCAGCAAACACAATCCTCACTGGAACTGCTTGTAAAGTACTGTAAAGAAATGAGCTCTTCTGTTTATAAACAACAACTCATTATAATATCTTTAGCACAGATATTAATATGACAGTATTATTGTGCGGGCAGGTGGAAGTGTTACAGATCATGCACACACATGTCTGCACAGACCAGGCCACGATTAAACATACAGCATGTTTAGATTATTGTTTTAGGCCAACTGCATGTCACAAAACATACACAGCAAGCAAGATACAAACAATCTGATAATGCTCTGAGGTATTTTACATCTAAACTACTTCAGAATATCCTGTCTAACTGCTGATTCCTCATGTACTCACTCTCATCGTTGAGCAAAGCATGCTCCATTACTTGTCTAGCAGAATTCTCTGGAACACACAAGCACACTGATCAGTCGGGCGAAAGCTTGCAAATGCATTAAAGAGGAGTTATAAACACAATCCATAATTGTTGCAACTGGCAGGCCACAACAGTGCTGCTTTATTAGTGTATATATACTATAATAGTATTTATAAATATTTTAATTAGTCTTTATTTTAATATTTGTACTTTTCATTTTAATTTTAGTTTAAGTGCTTTTGTATATTTGTGTAATATATATATAAAAAAAACACATATACATACACACACACTCACCTAAAGGATTATTAGGAACACAATACTAATACTGTGTTTGACCCCCTTTCGCCTTCAGAACTGCCTTAATTCTATGTGGCATTGATTCAACAAGGTGCTGAAAGCATTCTTTAGAAATGTTGGCCCATATTGATAGGATAGCATCTTGCAGTTGATGGAGATTTCACCTCCATCGCACATCCAGGGCACGAATCTCCCGTTCCACCACATCCCAAAGATGCTCTATTGGGTTGAGATTTGGTGACTGTGGGCCATTTTAGTACAGTGAACTCATTGTCATGTTCAAGAAACTAATTTGAAATGATTCAAGCTTTGTGACATGGTGCATTATCCTGCTGGAAGTAGCCATCAGAGAATGGGTACATGGTGGTCATAAAGGGATGGACATGGTCAGAAACAATGCTCAGGTAGGCCATGGCATTTAAACGATGCCCAATTGGCACTAAGGGGCCTAAAGTGTGCCAAGAAAACATCCCCCACACCATTACACCACCACCAGCAGCTAACAAGGCATGATGGATCCATGTTGTCATTCTGTTTACGCCAAATTCCGACTCTACTATCTAAATGTCTCAACAGAAATGGAGGCTCATCAGACCAGGCAACATTTTTCCAGTCTTCAACTGTCCAATTTTGGTGAGCTCGTGCAAATTGTAGCCTCTTTTTCCTATTTGTAGTGGAGATGAGTGGTACCCTGGTGGGGTCTTCTGCTGTTGTAGCCCATCCGCCTCAAGGTTGTGCGTGTTGTGGCTTCACAAATGCTTTGCTGCATACCTCAGTTGTAACGAGTGGTTATTTCAGTCAAAGTTGCTCTTCTATCAGCTTGAATCAGTTGGCCCATTCTCCTCTGACCTCTAGTATCAACAAGGCATTTTCGCCCACAGGACTGCCGCGTACTGGATGTTTTTCCTTTTCACACCATTCTTTGTAAACCCTAGAAATGGTTGTGAGTGAAAATCCCAGTAACTGAGCAGATTGTGAAATACTCAGACCGGCCCGTCTGGCACCAACAACCATGCCACGCTCAAAATTGCTTAAATTACCTTTCTTTCCCATTCTGACATTCAGTTTGGAGTTCAGGAGACTGCCTTGACCAGGACCACACCCCTAAATGCATTGAAGCAACTGCCATGTGATTGGTTGATTAGATAATTGCATTAATGAGAAATTGAACAGGTGTTCCTAATAATCCTTTAGGTGACTTAGGATTGTGTATTTTATTTTATTTATATTATATTATATATATATATATATATATATATATATATATATATATATATATATATATATATATATATATATATATATATATAATATAATATAATATAATATAATATAATATAATATAATATAATATATATATATATATATATATATATATATATATATATATATATATATATATATATATATATTTTATGACAACATGACAACATTTAAGTTTCATTTATTTTTCAGCTTTTTGAACAAATTTTTCAAACCTTTCAGTTACTTGCCTAGGCAACATTTCCATCTTAAAATGTAAACTTTAAACTTAAAACTTTTAATTTCAATTAACAAAAACAATTTTTAATAGTTTTCGTTAGCAATAACAACTCTTTATGACAGGCAAATTATCTAATAAAATATAATTAACCAATGGGTCTTATTCACTAACCGCGTGTATAACTTTCGTTCTAAAATTTATTCTAAATTTTATTCACCCACAGCACACATATAGTAAGAATAGGCACGTTATAGCTCGAGCTGTGAGTTTCCTCTGCATAAAGACAGATTCATATATGTAGAGCTGGCTAATCAGAGGACTATAAACTGGGTCTGTATAAAAGTGTTTATTGTGTTTGAACTTGTTTTGAGGATGGCACACTTGGCATAGCTTGAGGTTTTTGCTACGCATGCTCTCAGATGAAAGCACATCTTTAGAGAGCGTCAGGAAACAGTGAAAGGAAAGGGTGTGCAGAGAGCCCTTGTATGGTTTGGTTGTTTTATGCAAATTACTAACCTGGGGCATGCGGCCGCTCATTTAGAATAATTAGAACGAGGTTGAGAACTAATTAATGTGCATACACACGCGTTGTGAGCGAGGCAGACATTTTTCAAGAAAAGTTCTCCTGTGCGTATAAAAACAAATAATCCAAACACAATCATTACTAAATGAGTAATGCCATCCAGTGCATCTGATACAACTCTTATATGGGTTTATGAGCTTTTAGCAATTAAGCAAGTATTAATGTGGCACCGTTTCATCAATTATGGATTGTCTGTAAGCATGGATAAGATCAGTCTTTTGCATGAGTGATTTATGGGAATAAAATGGGGAAGCATTCAACAAAAGCACCAAGAACATGCATGTTTTAGGATTGGATGCTTAGTTTGCACAATTCATACAGATCTAAAACAACACAAAAACACGCTCGTAAATCTCACCATATCCGTCACTCTCCCTTTTGAAATTTCTGGAAAGGCAGAACAAACAAACATCAATATAAAACACTCGTTAATGAAATAATGAATTCTGAACTATTACACAACTACACACACCTGTGTTCCGTAGGTACTCCATCTGGCTGGTCCTTGTGGACGGGACTTGATGGGGTCTTGGACCTCATCTGTAGGGGAGCTTCAACTAGACAGCGTGGTTCCACCACCCAGCGGGTGGAGAGAGAAAACCGCTCAAACTCAGACGGGGAGATCAGGTAGAAACCTAAAAGATGAGCAGATTGACAGTTTAAGAGTAGAGTCATGCTGTTACATAAGTGAGTAAATGCACTCTGTGTGTGTGTGTGTGTGTGTGTGTGTGTGTGTGTGTGTGTGTGTGTGTGTGTGTGTGTGTGTGTGTGTGTGTGTGTGTGTGTGTACACACAAGTGAGCATTTCCTACCTTGGCCATATTTGGTGAAAACACAAGATGCGATTCCACTGACGTCTTCTCTTCGTATGCAAGGATAGTGGACCAGCATTTTGATGGAGGGCAGAGAGATGACATGTAGCTCACCCTGATTGGTCAGCACCACCAGGCTGCTCTCCAGCTGTTCATCAGTCCGAGAGCCAAACCAAGCCACGCCCACACGGCGCACACGAGAGCCGTCAACTGCTGTCAGCTTCAGTTTTGACTTACTGCTCACTTTAGGTAGGGTAAACAGCTGTGCACACACAAATACAGTAAGGCACACAATCTATGTTGGCAATGGGGGAAAAATAAGTGTAGTGCAAATTCTCACCTTAAATTGCTCCTCTGACACAACCAATAAATGGTGCGAACCGTGCATTTCAGGACTGCGTGCCAGATCATGGGCCACCTCCAGGGGCTCGGGCAGAGGGGAGCCCTTGCCATCCAAGACCACCAAACCAACCACTGGAGCACGATGCATCAACTGAATCTCTTTAGCTGGGGATGGAGAAGCACTTTTTATAGATCTGTTTATGCAAGCAGGGTTTTCTGCACACTACTGTTCAAAAGTTTGGGGTCAGTAAGAATGTATACATTTATGCTCATAAAGGCTGCATTTATTTGATAATTTGATTTATTTATTTATTTATTTTAAATACAAATCTTTTGTAACATTGTAAATGTCTTTTACTGGTCACTTTTGGTCAGTTTAATGAGTTCTTGCTAGGGGTTTTTTGTGCCCCTGATCCGATTCGAGTCACTGGATATTGAGTGTCTGCTGATACCTAGACCCGATACTTGCATTTTCCTAGTGCTTGGTGCGCACTTCAAGTACATTAAAATTATTAAAACAATTCCAATGTATACAGGGACGTATAGAGTTTCTCAGAGGCTCAAATGTAAAAAAAGGGGATATCTATCACTAGAGTAACACACACACTATAAAGACATTGGTAGATGTAAACATCTGTTATAATGGTGGAATAGCAAACAGACTCTGTTGTCACAATTATAAATATGGGACTACTGATATACACTTCTTATATTTTATATGTACAATAAGCAGAATAATTGCAGCAAAAAAAAAAAAAAAAAAAAAAAAAAAAAAAAAGTGCATTTAAGGTTAGAAAGCATGAAGCTCACGGCGTCAGAATGCCAGCCTGTCAGTCAAGTCCAAAGCAAGACGCAACCCATAGCAATGCTTTATGGCAACGACGTCTCAGACAGTCTGACGGCAGATAAAAATGAACAGCAAATAAATGACTTTCGAGTGATTCGTTACGCTTGACCAACCCACTTGAAGGTGCATACCGCTTGACAGCTGACGTAAAATAAAGGATTGGGCTTAAGATAGCCGATACTGATCAGTTAAAAGCTTAATCGGCCCCAATACAGATCTTTGAGATCAGCTCGGGACATCCCCAGTTCTTGCAAAATAAAACTAACAAACAAACAAAACAAAAAAAAAAACACCCTTTACAGTGATTTTACCATATTTTGCAGTAGAGTGCCCAAAAAAACAAAAAAAAAAAAAAAACAAAACATAACTGTGGTGAAATCACTAACACAAAACCTTAGAGTTTATTACTTTTATAAAATATCAGCAACAAAATAAATCGCATTTATTAAATTAATAATATGTCTGTTCATCTGCTTCAGAGTTGAAGAGCTTTTAAAATGTCATTTATACACCATTTTCTTTTTACCTGCATGAGCCACTACTGGATCCTCTGCCCTTCGTTCCAGTGATGGCACACGGAGAACATACGCAAAGACAGCACCACCATTGGTTCCTGCCCACAGTGAGGGCGTACTGTGAGAACCTGAGGAAGAGAGGGGCAGATGATGAAGGTCTTCTGCTAGTCATACACATGCCATCTGAGAGGATACATTGGGAATAAGACTGATACTAACCCTAAATATAATAATCAATGGTTAAAAAAAAAAAAAAAAAAAAACATTGTGGTACTCACTATCACTGACAAATGTATCTGCGAAGTAGAGTGTTCTGACAAGGCCTGTGAAGGAGTCGTCAGAAGAACGGGCTTCGATCTTTCTCTGTACAGGAGCCAACTCCATCTCCTGCAGAGCTTCGGCCTCCAGCCTGGCATTGATCTCCTGCAGCTGTAGAAACATTCATATTTACTATCGAGCCAGAACCACCGTTTCAACAACACAAAGTATGCAACGCTACTGAAACAACTGCATGCATGATGCCTAGTCACAAGTTCATTTGACTGCTGAATAACTGAAGCACTAGGTAAAAAGAGAGCCAGTACGCACCTTGGCTGCGTTGTTAGTGTGGTGTTTTCGCATGGAGACCCGGCTGCGGCGAATCCTGCGGAAGGACTGTCGCAGGGACTTCTTGATGGACTTGACGCGTGACAGCGGCCCCTCCAAAGCCATCTGATCACTGGGGTTTAGGGTACACCTGCAAACAGACAAATAACTATTAGCATTCTTTGCAAGAGAGAAGAGAAAAAAAAAAAAAAACACAACTGATGGAATTTATGATTGTAATGACCTTAAACAGATCTAATGGTCTTAAGTTTCATTTTAAGACTTGTGCTCATAAATAAAAGGCTTGGAATTACTTTGACAATTATAAATTGTAGCTCCATGTATATTTATATATATAAAAAAAAATAAAAATAAAAAAAATTAAAAAAAAGCTAAAACCAACTTGAAACTTTGTGCCACATATCAAGTCATAAGGGTAGCAAATTTTGAAAACCCTAAAATAAATAGGACTAAGCAAAAAAAAAAAAGAAAGGACACATTATATTGATCAAAAGTAACAGTAAAAACATTTATAATTTTAGAGTTCCATTTCAAATAAGTGCTGTTCTTTTGAACTTTCTATTCAAAGAATCCTGGGGAAAAAATAAAATAAAAAAATTCACAGTTTCCACAAAATTATTAAGCAGCACTTAAGCAGTTATAACCGTTTTCAACATTCATATTAGAATGACTTCTAAAGGATCATGTAACAATAAGGACTGGAGTAAT
Organism: Paracanthobrama guichenoti; assembly: GCA_018749465.1. NCBI lineage: Eukaryota > Metazoa > Chordata > Actinopteri > Cypriniformes > Gobionidae > Paracanthobrama > Paracanthobrama guichenoti. The sequence continues at coordinate 7,345,398 of CM031954.1, forward strand.
GATGCCGAAAATTCAGCTTTGCCATCACAGGAATAAACTACATTTTAAAAAAAACCTAGTTGTTTTAAATTGTAATATTTCACAATATTACTGTTTTTAGGGTATTTTAACACAAATAAATGCCTTGGAGAACTACAAGAGACTTAAAAAAGAATCTAATAAAGTATGAGTATGTACATTTGACTAGTATTGCACAATAAATATATATAAATAATAAAAACAATATGGTTTTTATATTTATATTATATTCAATGTTAACATGATTAATATAAAATATTTTAAAAGTCTGTCATATGATTAGTGAATCAGACTAGAAGCTGTTTTCCCACTGACAGATAAAAATACACCATGGTGACACACTATAGCTAAAATAAAGACTTCCTTTTTTGAAGGGAACATTTCTTTTGACAATTGTGGTGATCACATCAGTCTAATATGCTTTATATTTCAGGTTATTTTTAAGGATATTCCTTAATGTTCATTTGTACATTTATAACAGTGACAGATTAACCTTTTGCACTTCTAAAACTGGAATACTATATAAAATGGTTCCCTTCTCACTTGACCAAGACGTTATTCCTCTGATGGTAGTCATATAGACCAAAACCATGGCTGGTACCGAAGGCCACCAGTTTCCATTCTGAGTGAAGAGCGATTGCCGTGACTACAGCGGGCGGCTGGCATTGCACCAGGGCGAAGGGCTGGAAGCCTGGAGGGAACAGCACCGGCTCCTCCCGCACGTCTAGACGCGCCTGGCCCTTCCAGCGGAAGCCCTCCTGACCCTGCAGCAGGTCCACCACTGTAGCCTCAACCACCTGCTCGGCAGCCTCATCGTTCAGCTCCAAAACCAGAATCTGAGTGGGAGGAGGAAGACAAAGCGAGAAATTACATTCATTTAAAAACTTTTGACCGAACCATATGAAAATAAAACGGGAATATCTCACATGCAAACAAATTTCCTCTGACTAAACCTGTAAAACAAGAGTAGATACTTTTTTTGTTCTTACAGCTCAATTCTTATAGCGTGATAAGAGCTTTGAGCATACTATACTGAAACCTCTCAGTAGTTCAGTGAAAGGGCAGAGCTATTGATCCTGAAGAGTGGTTTTACACTGCGCTCATCTCATTTCCTAATGGCAGACATGATGTGTAGTGGACTGTTAATAAGCTGCTAAATCAGAGCGCATTAGTCAAGTTCTCTCTCATGATTAATTATCAGCAGCGACTGAAAAAGTATGAGAAATCAGATAGAGGTCAAAGTTTAAGGTGAGTATTATTTTTTTAAGAAATAAATACTTTTATTCAGCAAGGATGCATTAAATTGATCAAAAGTGACCGTAAAAACATTTGTTACAAAAGATTTCCATTTTAAATTAATGCTGTTCTTTTGAACTTAAATCAAATCATCTTTGTGGAATCATGGGTTTCAACAAAATATCAAGAAGCACAACTGTTTTCAACTGATAATAAAAAGAAAATGTTTCTTGAGGAGCAAATCAACATATTAGAATGATTTCTGACAGGAATAAATTACATTTTAAAATGTATTTAGACAAATTTTAAAATGTAATAATATTTCACAAAATTAATGTTTCTACTGTATTTTTCATCAAATAAATGCAGCTCTTGTGAGAAGAAAAAAAAAATTCCGGTCAGACTAATTTAGGGTCCAGTTCTCACTATTAACTACGACTTTTGCCTCAAACTCCTTATTACTGCTTAGTAAGGTAGTTGTTAAATTTAGGGATTGGGTAGGATTAAGGGATGTAGAATATTGTTATTAATACTGCCTTATAAATACTAATAAATAGCCAATATCCTAGTAATATGCATGCTTATAAGCAAATAGTTAAAGGGATAGTTCACCCAAAAATGAAAATTAGCCCATGATTTACTCACCCTCAAGTCATCCTAGGTGTATATTGCATTTTCTTTCAGATGAATACAATCAGAGTTATATTAAATAAAAATGTCCTGGCTTTTCCAAGCTTTATAATTACAATTTGTAAAGTTTTAAATATTAATTTTTTTTTTTACACAAACGCATCACTTTGCTACAGAAGGCCTTTATTAACCCCCCGGAGCCGCATGGAGCAGTTTTATGATGGCTAGATGCACTTTTATGGACTTCAAAACAGAAACAGCCATTCACTGCCATTATAATGCTTTTTCATTTTTGGGTGAACCATCCCTTTAATAGTGACAATAACTATTAGTGTCACCAAAATATCTTACCAACCCCAAACTTTTGTTCAGTTATTACTTACGGAACAAAAGTATCCATTTTTAGTATTGCTTGTTTTAATGATGTGTGTGAACCGGGTCATCTCTTAAACTCCCACATGTGAACTCACTTGTCCTGCAGTTCCGGCCACTGTCAGATATCCGCTGTATTTACACAGATGGATCTTCTGAATGCCAAGCCGAGGGTCGTCACTATATGGGTCAAAGCAGCCCACCTGATATATTGAAAAATAATAAATACACTGAATCAAATGTTTGATGAAAACAGTAAACAGCTGTGCTAATAATAAGATTTTGAGTGTGAGTGATGCTTGTTTGAGGTGAAACAGACCTTGCGGAATGGAGGCCACTCTCCCTCACTGCCCTGGTTCATGTTTTCATTTGGGTCGGCATCTGTGTGGAAGACTCCCGCCGTGCTGAGCTTGTACATGGGGTAAAGACAGACCCCTGAGGCATCCCAGAAACGCACCGTGCCATCTTCATGCCTTTCAAGAGGAAGAGGGATATAAAATATTTAACATGAAAGGTAAAATTTATTTTTAATAACCAGTTCCTTGTTCCCTACAGGTGAAACCATTACAGCATCTTAACTTTTTCCTTGTTATTCACATTGTTTCCATGAGAAGGGAAAAACCCAACTGTATTCAGCAAACATTTTAAACAGAGTCCAAGTACCACATGAGAGTAACAATTAGCTTTGATTAAACAAAACAGAGTTACTGTACTAAATAATATTCATCAATTTCAGTAACCGTGAAAAAAACCATGATACAAAAATAAGAATCTGACCTTTCCTGTTTTTATTATCTGATGAAAGATATGAGAGTGAAACAAAACAGACAGTCAGAAAGAAAATGTATATTACTGTTGTGCACCTACTAATAAAATTTCATTTTACTTTAATTACTTTAGTTTTTTTGTTGACATTTTTGGTTTCACTGAAGAATCTATTCTATGAGCAGCTACTGTTCAAAGGTCTGGGTTAGTAAGATTTTTTTAAAGAAATTAAGACTTTTATTCAGCAAGAAAGCATTAAATTGATAAAAGATACAAATATTTCAATTTCTTTTGAATTTTCTATTCATCAAAGAATCCTGGCGGGGAATATTAGGCAGCACAACCATTTTCAAGATTGATAACAATAAAACATAACCCACAAATAGGCATATTAGAACTATTTTTGAAGGATTGTTCAAAATGTTTCATTTTCACACATTTATAAATTATAAACGTGAAATGTTCTATGTTGAAACTTAACAGGGAACTCAAGACCGTACACAAAGAACGACAGCATTAGATCACACACACATCTACTCACCCCGTGAGGAGCAGGTCTCTTTGGGGAGGGTCTGGGGCAAGATTCTGACCTCCATTTATAGGCCAAGGCTACAAAAAAACAGATTTGAAAATAAGAACTGAATAATTGTCCATGGTGCTGCTAAACATAAACCATCACAACAACACTTGGGCCTTTCATGTGAGTATTCTCTTCCTGGTGAAATTCAGTAACATGCACAAATACAGAAATATTAAGCTCAGATCGCATGCATATTCTTGCACACCTTCTTGGAGTAGTGTGTGTACTGCTGGGCTCCCGCAGCGTGCACTCTTTCCCACAGTTTGAGTGGGATGGAGGAGACGTGGTGTGAGCAGGTAATGGCTGAACAGTGTAATGGCACCAGGTAAGGCGTCTGGATGACAGGCCACCCCTCAGTCTGTAGATCCACCACCACAAGCTCCTCCTCCACCAAAACCACAAGAGCACTCGGCTCACCTGCAACATGGACACATTTAGTCCTGCAGCTCAGCTAATGTTTAAGTATACGTAGAAGAAAGCATGTAAAGGAACCAAAACAGTGTATTTGACATATTTGAGAGAGGAAAAGACCAATCAGTCTCTGTGTCTCTCTCTACCTTGGTGGTTTTCGCCCTCGCGAATAACGGAGAAGTCGATAATACGTGAGGTGAAGTCCAGCGCTTCGTGGGTTTTGCTGTGGATGACGGAGATGCAGTGTCTGTCCCCGTAACTGGCCCTTGGCATCCCTCCACTGAAGATGAGGAATGGAGGACTGGAAAGAGAGGATAGAAGACATTATTGTGGATAAGAAAGTATTTACTAAATGACAAATTTTCCCTTGGCTCTCCCAGAACTTTCCAAATATTCTGATGAAAAAGGACAACAATAAAGCAACATGAAATGAAAGGAGTATGATAAAATGGGCTAGAGATTAGTGGTAAAAGAAAAATCAGATGGAGGATCTTAATGTGGAGTGGAACACAAGTCTAAATATGGTTAAATATTAACCAGACGGTGTGAGTCATGGTGAAGCACTCTGGGTTAATGAAACCACAAGCAAACACACCTGTCTCAGTACTGTGAGTGTTCACTAACTGATGCAGTCTAATAAAGAATAAGACTCACCCTTGTTTTGATGGCAGCTGTATAATTTTGGATATGGCCTTGCAGGGGAAGGCACCTGTGTGGAGATGTAGCTCATTTAAATGGTGTACGGACAGATAGCTCAATATGAATATATTTTACCAGTCAAAGATACAGGCTTTGTTCCAAAACCTAGTGATCTGCCTACTAAGACAGCATTTTAGGCATCATATTAGGCACCAAAAGGAAGGCAACAGCATTATGAAACCTTTAAAGATGCCTTGATTTGACCAAATTCTAAGGTAGCATTGCACATTGTGGTCCCAAAATGCATTGCGACAAGATCTTTGAAAAAAAAAAAAAAAAAAAAATAATAAAAGTAAACTTAATTTAAAATCATTTCTTTCTTTTATCATTTATATTCTTTAAAGAGTCCTGAAAAAGTAGCACAGTTTCCACAAAAATATTAAGCATATTGAACACCAAATCAGCACATTAGATTTCTGATGTATTGTGATACTGAAGACTGTAATGGCTCAAAAATGAAGCGTTGCCATCACAGGAATAAATAAAATATTAAAATATATCCAAATAAACAGTTCTAAATTGTAATAATATTTCACAGTATTACCGTTTTTACTGCATTTTGAGAAAAATAGTAAAAAAACATGTGGATTGTATTCAAACATGTATATTCAGAGAAAATACTTTATTAATGGTCAAGAGGTTTTTCCAAGTTTAAATTTAGTCCAAGTTTAAATTGTAACTGACAACAAGTCATTCCGGTAATGCCTGTCTTACCATACGGCATCTCCTGTTTCTCTGGCTCCATTTGTGGATCCTCACCAGTGACTGTCCATTGGCAGTAGCTCCCGTCACTATGGGAACTGAGAATGCTCCCACCATCCTCCATCCACCAAACACTCTCTAGTTGCTGCAGAGG
>CM031954.1:7355964-7530964 GCA_018749465.1 Paracanthobrama guichenoti
TATTACAATTATTACTTTTATTATTTCATAGCCATAATGATATATATAAAATAAAAATATATTTTTTTAATTTTTTTATTTAAAAAATTGGGACAAATTGCACAGCTCCTCACACAAGCACAGCAAACCTGGAGCTATATTAAAGAAAAATGAATTTTTTATAACAGTAAAACAAATTCCCCCAAATTGTGCAGCCCTACCAAAATGATTTAGTAATCTTTCATAAGGATTAGAATATACTTTAAAATGCCAAAGAATAATGATAAAAAATTTGTTTGCTAATTATAACAAAAAGGATGGATACACCCCTATATTTTGTATGTGTAGTTGAATCTCCCACATGCTTTGTGTGAGGGATGCTATTTGTATGGCATTCAGAGTTTCCCGCCTAGATCGACCAAATAAAATAGAACAACTAAAATAGCACAAAACTGCTGATAAAAACCAACTTGTGTATGTGCAACAGCAAAACAAACTTTCTACAGAAGATGTGGGCTTGATCCTTGATCACCTTGTTGAACTGATATAGATCCTGTTTGTGCTTGTCCCGCTGAGACTCATGACCATGACGCCTGAACCTCTTCATCGTCCCTGGACGAGCAGGGACCTCACGCTGCCCTCGCTCACGGTTTCTCCTCAGCCACCTGACAAGAGTGGAGGGATACAGGGTTAATCAGACAAAAAACAAAACAAACTAAACATTATGCTAATGAATAGCGATGACAACAACAACAACAAAAAGATAAAATCAAGACTTAATAGTTTCCAAAAATTTTAATTGTCAGCATTTACTGCTCTTTACAGCCGTGGTTACCATTCACTTTCATTGTATGCAAAAGAGCATTTTGCTGAACATCATCTTTTGTGTTTAGTAGGGCGTATTCTCGATTCAATACTATTGAGTGCCGATGTGATATGTATCGTGCTTTTGAAGTATTGCGATTCGATATTGCCATGTATTGCAATTATTGTTTATTTCTTTTTTTAACTCAAGACCGTGGGGAAAAAGTTGAATGATACACTAAAGCTACATTCACACTGCGAGCCTTAGTGCTCAATTACGATTTGTTTTTGGTAATAGCCATTCACTTTGTTGTTTTAAACGTGGCCAATATCAGATTCCAGTGTGAACAGATCAGGATCCTGAAATGACCCGCATACGCAAAAGAACAATAAAAAGACGCAGCATGCTGTCATACGGAAGAAGTTTATTTATAGTGTGATCTGCCGCCGAAGCCAGCAAATTTATGCATTAAGGCAATAAAAAAAACAAAGACAAGGAGTTATTAAACATTTATGATACGAGCCCTCATGATTTGCTTGTATATACAGCTATCACTGTAATACTGATGAGCTCTGACACATCACTGCCCTTCCACTGACTACCTTTCGCAACTGTGAGGTGAAGTCTTTGAAGTCACTCCCTTGAGCGCAGAATTGTGACGAATGTTGATGTAGAATGATGTAAAAGTCGCATGAATTCCGATATAACTGTTCAGACTGCGGCCACATTGGGAAACATCTGACCTGTATCAGGATTTAATACCACATATGAAATTTGCACAAATCGGAATCGAAAAGATCAGATTCCATGTGGTTTGTGCGGTTCACACTGTCATGACAAAAACAGATCTGAGTCACGTGGAGCACAAACAAAAAAAGTATTAATATTTTGGATTTGGGCCACATTTACAAGCAGTCTGAACGTAGCCTGTATGGTTCAGGTCGTATATCCAGCTTATGTGTATTCCACTGAAAAACAAAAAGATCTGATAGGATCAGGAATTTCAGGCAAAGGATTGTGGGCTGTTTCACTGAAACTTCACCCCCCTCGCTGCCCAGCCCCCGCCGGGAGATCGTAGATCTCTGCAGTCCTTACTGAAGCAGCTTTTGTTCCGAGCTGAACGCTTTAACAATCCCTCCCCTCATCTGAGCAAACAGCACCTGATGAAAACACCTGTTGCTCTGGGGAAGCCGAATCAGAATGAGCCCTATTCAAATGGACAGAAAGAGGAGGGGTGCTACCTGCTTTCCATTAAAGAGAGCACTCAGACTATAACCTGTGAATGAACGGCAGTTTGTCTCACCCAGAGCTTGAAACGGTTTGCATTTGTTGTGAGTGAAAACAGAAGGATGCCATTGGCTATTTTGCTCCTTTAACAGACCTTTATGGACATCTACAAGCATCATTATTACTGTCCACAATGCCTTAGCACTGCGTCAGCAAATTATGTACAGGCAAGCACAGCACACATTTCGTTCAGGTTTTTATTTTTATGAAATTAGGGGCTAATATTAAGTGACCACAATTTTAGGGCATAATACACTTTTTTTAATACAAGTTTGGGGTAAGTAAGATTTTTTTTTAAATAAATTAATACTTGTATTCAGCAATGATGCATTAAATTAATCTAAAATGTAATGCATCACTGAAGGCATTTATAATGTTACGAATAAATGCTGTTCTTCTGAACTTTCCATTTAACAAAGAATGCTGAAAAAGTACCCACAAAAAAAAATAATAATAATAATAATAATAATAATAATATATATATATATATATATATATATATATATATATATATATATATATATATATATATATATATATATATATATATATATATAATAATAATAATAATACACACACACATACACGCTGGTCATAGAATTAGAATATAATCAAAAAGTTGATTTATTTCACTAATTTCATTCAAAAAGTGAAACTTGTATATTATATTGATTCATTACACACAGACTGATATATTTCAAATGTTTATTTCTTTTAATTTTGATGATTATAACTGACAAAGGAAAATCCCAAATTCAGTATCTCAGAAAATTAGAATTTGTATTATTATTATTATTATTATTATTATTATATTATTTATTCATTTATTTATTTTCTTTTTTCCAGCATTAATAAGCATATTAGAATGATTTCTGAAGGATCATGTGACACTGAAGACTGGAGTAACGATGCTGAAAATTCAGCTTCACCATCACAGGAATAAATTAAATTTTAAAATGTATTCAAATAGAAAATCGTTATTTTAAATTATAATAATATTTCAGAATATTGTTTACTTTTCAACTGTAGTGTTCCTGGTTCCAATACCCAAAGTAACTACAGAAATTTGTCAGAAATTATGGTTACCATTTTAATAAGGGGAAGCAGTGCTAACAAATGTGTGTACACACACACACACACACACACACACACACACACACACACACACACACACACACACACACACACACACACACACACACACACAGCAATTCTGAAGGGGAAAAAAAAATGAGGCTACCAGGACACAGCCAAGGAAAACAAGAAGAAAACAAACACTGAGTCAGAGTCTATGACATTGATTATTGACCGTAACAGAACTGCATTCTGAGTGACATATTCAGGTAATGTTTACGTCACATCACACCAGAACTCCCCTGAGAACGTGTCTAGACAAGAATGCCCTCATAATTCATCACATCAGCATATCAACAGGAAGAGGGACCCTTTCTCCTTATCAATCCTTTCCAAACACAACCTTCTCAGTGAGTCAGTTGCCCTGCTCGGCTCAGACACATATTTCTGTGATTATCACCATTATTAGCCAAGAACGTTTAGTCATCAAGCATGTGGCTACAAATGCTTCCAGAGAAGGGAAAGAGCTCAGATTTCCATATTTTTAGATCCAGAAATCCAAGGGTTACAGGACCATGAGGGAACCAGACAAGAAACTAAACAAAAAAAGAGAGAGTCTGTAAAGCTTAGCTTAAGGGACAATGGTAAAGTGGGAGGTCTTCTACTTAAGAGTAAGCTAGGCTTTATGAGGGAAAACTCTCAGCAGGAGAGCTGGAATGGAGTGAAGGAGGGAGAAAAGCAGCGTTCATTCAGAATTAAAGAGACCAGCGAGTCTAAAACAATCTCTGAGCACCATATTGATCATTGGGACTCCTTCATGAAGCAGCTTCAGTGAATTTCGCTCTCTGAGATCAATATTACACCTCAATCCATCTAATCCTGAGTTAATTAGAGGTAGAAAAAAATAAATAAACGGCGGTTTGTTTTGAATCCTGCTGGAAGGAATTATGGTGGAGGTGCATGTGAGGGCATTGATGTGGGAGTAGTGGCTCTAGCGCGACTAAATTAGAAGTAGGAGGCCTGTGTGGAGAGTTCATAGACGTTAAGGAGAATTGGTATGTGGAACTAAGCAGCCAACAAAGAAACACTCACTGTAATCTCCTCAAACATACAGACGACAGATTCATAGCAGTGGAATATAAAATGACGTGGTACATTAGCAGGGGGAAGTAAGTATTGATTAAACTGCAGCTCTAAAACAAAGGCATTCATTTGATGCATAAAAATAAATCAACTTAAAGAGATAAGTTTTCAAATTTTCAAAAATGAAAATTATCCCATGATTTACTCACCCTCAAGACATCCTAGGTGTAAATGACATTCTTCTTTCAGACAAATACAATCAGAGTTATATAAAATAAAATACATTTTTTTTAAAAAAGACCTGGCTCTTCCAAGCTTTATAATGGCAGTGAATGGCAGCCCAAAATTTGAAGCTAAAAAAAAAAAAAAAAGAAAAAAAAGTGCATCCATCCATTATAAAAGTACTCCACATGGCTCCGGGGTTCATAAAGGCCTTCTGAAGTGAACCAATAGGTTTGTCTAAGAAAAATATCTATATTTAAAACTTTATAAAGTAAAATATCTAGCTTCCTCCAGACCAACTTCTGTATTCAACTAACAAAAAAGGGGAACTGGCGTAACTATGACATCGGACATAGCGTAAACGTTTTTAACCGTGTCACAGGTCACCCAATATCAGAACGAGCCATTTTTGGAGCTTGATTAAATAAATGCATTGTTTATAATGAGGAGGACGTTTTAAGCTATGAAGGGATGTTTTAATGGTACAAAGACCTATTATATTTCTCATGTCATGACCCCTTTAAGGCAGAATTATAGTCCATTGTAAAACTAGATTTTACACTTTCAATAATGAGCAAAACTTATACATCAATTGTATCGTTATTTATTTTCCATTTGTAATTTATATATAGTATTACTATTACTACTAATTAAAATAAGTTAAAATATTGTATTGCTTAATAATAATAATAGTTGTTACATACATACAAAAATAAAATAAAAATTTCCTCAGAAAGTTAGTTACAAACAAACCAGTATACTAAGCCCCTTAGCAAGTATATGAAACATATGTCCAAATCAGATCTCACCAATGGCTGGTGCAACCCTACCCTGCTCCCCCTTCAATGAAAGTATAATGGAGATTTTAAGGACCCGTTTTATCATCCGTCAGGTGAAAATAATAAAATTGCTTAGAAAAGTGAAAGCACACATCTCCTTAACAAGTCACATGATTTGAGGAATCATTCATGTCAGTATCAAGAGACAAGTTATGCCCAGTCCTATACGTAGGGTTACGGGTTTGTTTAGAAATCCACTGAAAGAACACAAAAAGCATTTTAAACTAAACTTAAGTCCTTGTATGGTTGTAAGGAAGCTGAATTACTAAAAGTACAAATAAACCCTTAATGCTGTTTTTAGAGAGCCAATTTTGAAAGCCCTGCGGTAAACAGTGATACTACTGAAGAATCGATATGCTTAGAGATTCTGCTGTTAAAAGGTCATGGTGAGGGGTGACATGATATTACGCAAGCACGTCAACATGTTTGATGACTAACTCGTTGAAGTGTTATTAGCCTAGGACTTACAGCCTCAGGATAGCAGCCAGAAAATAGCACCCTATGGTCAGGAGAGGTCAACTGCTTTTTAGGTTTAAAAACAGCCTGCACACGCCCACAGTAAATTCGAGACCGACAACACACTCATTTCATGACACAGCACAACACAAACTGAGTCAGGTTGCCAGATCCAAAACGTCCCACCCAGCTTGACGGTTATTATAGTAGACTACATATACTACTCATATAGCTTACTTCTATTACCAGTTGCACAAGCAATCGTTAAAATGAGAAGCAACAATTCATATGTAATTTCAGGTGTTAAATCTTCAGTTTCTGATGGCTAGTTTCAGTAGAGCAGGTTCCACTTCTCCCATGACTTCACTCCTTTACAGAGGTGCCTCTGTTAAAGAACAATAGTCTCAGAAGACAAGAGCTCACAACAACAGACCTGCTCCTAAAACCAAAGCAGGCTTCAGCAAAACTTAAATACATTCAAATTCAAATGTTATTTAAAAAAAATATTCATGCATGAAAGGACAAAAAAAGTACTATTCATTCATTCATGCATGCATTATCATTTACACTACCGTTCAAAAGTTTGGGGTCAGTAAGGTTGCATTTCTTTTTGAAAGAAATTAACACTTTTATTCAGCAAGGACGCATTGAAATGATCAAAATTGATAGATATATATATATATTATAAAATTATATATACACACACACACACACACCTAATAGAAATAATAAAATAATATATTGAAATTAAATCTATGGTATTTTTGATCACCCGTATTATCATCATCTGCCAGTTAAAAATTAAGTCTTGTATAAAAAATAAATATGAGCAATAGCAATAGTGCAGCTTCAGCAAGTATGACTAATGAATAAAGCAAGATTTCAACCTACTTTGTCTTTTGTACCTGAAATACTTCTCATTGCATCAGATAAGGAGTTTCTGCTAAATTATTGCTAGTGACATCACTACATTCTCAGCATAGCATCCCACAGGAAACGAAAGATCAGAGGAGAAGGCAAGAGCGGAGAACCTGTCCTGACATGAGCGTGAAACTGTCAGTGAACTCTGACCATAGACGTTCTCCCTCTGCTGCATAACCTGGTTTCAATACGACACGTTAAATATGTCATGCCAGTCATTGTGGGAAATCAAGGAATTGCATTTTCCATTTTTAGACTCGATATGAGTAAAAGGGCAATAAAGAATGAACTAAATGATATTTGAGGTCAAGAGAAAGTCAGTCAAGCACAAATAGGTCAAGCTCTACAATAAACATCAACTACACCCTGACTGAGGGAGAAAACAGTATGCAAACACAATGAAAACCAGTTCAACTGCCACAAGATGATACGGATGGAGGAGAGAATATACAGTACTATTGGAAAAATCTTTGTTTTAGGACACTAGGAGTCTGCGGGTTTTTAAATAAACACTGACTCTCACGATTCAGGGCTCAACCATTAGAATTGTTTTTCTGCATTAGTTTAGATATGCACTTGCCAAGCCAATATTTTCACTGGCCTAATTTATTCCTGTGATGGCAAAGCTGAATTTTCAGCATCATTACTCCAGTCTTCAGTGTCACATGATCCTTCAGAAATCATTCTAATATGCTGATTTGCTGCTCAAGAAACATTTATCAATGTTGAAAAACAGTTGCGCTGCTCAATATTTTTGGAAACTGTGATACATTTTTTTCAGCATTCTTTGGTTAAAGGGATAGTTCACCCAAAAATTAAAATGTTATGTTTATCTGCTTACTTTTTTTACCTCAAATACAACACTATGTACAACAGCCTTGAACGCGCTATCACTTCCGGTAGGTGAGGTCAAATGTACACGATATGGTGCATCTCAATCGGATACAAGTGGCGGAAATGATCTCTCACATGTATCTCTAGTCTATGCCTTGTGTATTTTGACCTCACCTACCGGAAGTGATGGCGCGCTCAAGGCTGTTGTACATAGTGTTGTATTTGAGGTAAAAAGAAATTATATAAATACTGTTTGGTTTCTCGCACAAACCGATTGTTTCGTGTCTTAGACATCAATGTGTCGTCACGAGCCGCAGGGTTTAATATGGATTCGTATGTGTATGTTTTTTTTTACTCTCACAGAGCTCATACTGTTACCATTCACATACATTATATGACTGACAGACTGCAACGGTTGGAGTTAAAAATCTCAATTTGTGTTCTACTGAAGAAACAAAGACACCTACATCTTGGATGCCCTGGGAGTAAGCAGAAAAACATCAAATTTTCATTTTTGGGTGAACTATCCCTTTAATAGAACCTTTGAATGTCGGCTTTACTAAATCTAACCTTAAACGTTTTAAATCATATATACACATATACATACATACATTAAAAATATATATATATATATATTTTAATTAAATGTTAACAGTCCTTTACAAAACACATTACAAATATTTTATTACGAAAATGTAATTTTTTTTTTTTAAATATTATTATGCAGCGGTATATCCCCCGTACTAAAAATCACAACAATAAAACCCAATACATGACATAAAAATAAAAAGAGAACAGAGTTGTCAAACATTTCCGGCGAACTGCCTTCTATATTCTGTACATAGTTACGCCAGTTACACTTTTTTCGTAAGTTGAATACGGAAGGTGGTCCGCCAGAAGCTAGATATTTTACTTTAATATGTGTTAAATATGGAGATTTTTCTTTCACAAACCTATTGGTTCGCTTCAGAAGGAATTTATTAACCCCCCGGAGCCGTATGGAATACTTTTATAATGGATGGATGCACTTTTTTGGGCTTCAAATTTTGGGCTGCCATTCACTGCCATTGTAATGCTTGGAAGAGCCAGGACATCATTTTATTATTACTCCGGTTGTATTCATCTGAAAGAAGAATGTCATATACACCTAGGATGGCTTGAGGGTGAGTGAATCATGGGGTAATTTTCATTTTTGAGTGAACCATCCCTTTAACACAGCTGAAAACGCACACGTTTTTGTTTTGTACATTGCAAGCCTCACACTCACAAATACTTCCATTATAACCAACAAAGTGTAAACAAGATTCACTGAACAAAGACAACGTTTTATTGTTATAACGGGAGTTTTCGGGAGAGTGCAGAATTCAGTGAGCTTGCCCTTCAGAGACAGACAGCCTCAGTGATTATAAAGGGAGGCTCTACTCTTGCTTTCTTTTTACTACCCATTCACAATCTAAATACAAGTTTAGTTTTTCATGCTGCCAAGTACACTGGAAAGTTTCTGGACTGACAACCATATTTAAATGTGTGATTGACAAAACGGTACAAAACTTTTTAAAGAACTTAATTCAAAAGTTTTCCACAATTTTACTGGTATTAGTACAGAATACTAAAACGTTGGTACCATGACAACCCCATCTACAAATGCATAGGTGACAACGGAGTACTGGCCCCAGGCCTGTGTCTACTGAAACAGTCCATAATGTCATAAAAGTTATTGCAGGTACTCAATATAACAAAGTCCATAATAAGTAACACATGACCAGCGGTTAGATCATAGACGGTGCATTTACTATCTGGTCAAAAATGTCCATCCTAGTCAGACATCCAGAAGACAAAAGTTCATAGTGCTTTAAAAAAAGAACAGCAGAAGAGGATGAGGAAGCGTTGGATGAACTTCCTCTCATTCTTACTGGTCATTGTAAAGCTGATCTCTCCCTGCATGATATCACCCACGCCAACCGTTGTTGCTGTGGAAGTGAGAAGCCTTTGTTTACCTTCTCTTCCTCTTAGTAAAAATGCAAAAATAAGATCTTGTCTATGGCTACAGGGTGTGGCCCACCACAGGATGTCAGTCCCCAGACTCAAGCCTTTCCTGCCTTCTCTGAGAAGGGCAATGAAGAAGCATAAAAACCACATTTACTCCCAAACTGACATATCAGACTAGTAAACCAAACCAGCTGCATCAGCTGCTTAAGTATCAAGTCATAGATGTACATAGATGTTGTGCCACCACTAAACGTCTTATGTAGAGTCAGCAACTATTTGTAGCTCTTCATTAACCGACTGGAACAAGTTCTCTGGAACACAATTAAAATATGAAACTATGGCTATGCGATTGAGCAAGAACATGAGCATTCTTATAAAACTGAGGCCTCATTAGGGCAGCATTAGCTTCGAACCAAACAGGTGTCATTGATATGATTTTTAAATAATTTTGAAAGAAGTCTCGTATGCTCACCATTAAGGCTCCATTTATTTGATTAAAAATACAGCAAAAACAGTAGTATCGCAAGACGTCATTTCAATTTTGGTTTCTTTTAATATATTTCAAAATGTAATTTATTCCTGTGATGGTGAAGCTGAATTTTCAGCATCATTACTCTTCAGTGTCACATGATCCTTCAGAAACCATTCTAATATGCTGATTTGCTCCTCAAGAAACAGCTCATCAATACTGAAAACGGTCACGCCGCTTAATATTTTTGTGGAAATTGTGATACATTTTTGTTAGGATTGTTCGATGAACAGAACGTTGAGAAGAACAGCATTTATTATTGTAACATGTCTTTACGGTCACTTTGATCAATTTAATGCATCCTTGCTTTATAAAAAGTTTTGATTTTCCAAAAAGATCTTACTTTTGGATGGTAGTGCGATTTACACCTGAATGTGCTTTGTGCTTCAACTCTGACACACGTATTTCAGGTCCATCCTTGTGTCAACACAAGCATGACGGGTTTGAAACCAAGTCTAGTTAGTCAGGGACATTAACACAATTTTATCTGAGGTCACACTGTACAAGTACTTTGCGTTGGCTCTCCTAATGGGGCAAAGCTCAATCCAGCCATACATTACAAGCAGCTTTTGAAAGAAATTACCCAAGATTAATCACGTGTGATGCCAACAGTCCTAATTACGCTATTGCATATGGCACAATTGTTAGTTGTAGTCTGCATCAATACGTTTAATCCATAAATTAACCATGAAGGTAAATGACTTAACATCAGTCTCTGTGCAAATGAGAGAAACATGACATCAGGAACACGGTTGTGTGTGAAGCAACATGAGAGGCGGAGGCTTAATCACTCTCAACCTGTCAGACCGGTGGGACAGCCATCCAGTAATCTACGCCAAGGACAACCAATTCCCCAGTCCTTTCCAAAGCACTTTAACTTTACACTCAAACCCAGGTGCAACACCATAGCCTCTGATCTGAAATAGACAAACAAATCATGCTGCCACTGGCCAATGCATTTCTACAAATATCCACACCTTTTCCTTTAATTGGTTCTTTATTGTCCAGCCTACCCAATACCAGCACCATTTTGTGAGTCTCTCAATGGTGTTTGCAGGTCAAGTAACTTAAAGCATTGTTTAACAATTACTTAACTTTTTTTTAATAAAGCGTGAGAAATGTATGTGTGTGTTTATGTATAACTAAAACAGTTCTCCCTAACTAAATAAATGCTCAATGCCATTGAAACACTTGCAAGCCATTGAAAATATAATAACAGTACGGGACAGATAGTAACCAGAGACTTAACAATACATTCTCTGTTCTCTTTCAGAAGGATGCAGTTTCATGATAACAAGGGCAACAGTAGAGAACACGGACAGGACTAGGTGTTGGTTTCGTTTTTAGACTGAAGGTTATTCATTAGTTAGCTGAATAACACTCGAAATGCAAAAGAAGAGAGTAAAATACTGATTAAAGATGAGACAAGTGTGTAAGTATTCCATTATAACAACATATGTTAAGTTCATGCAGAGCTGTAAGTTAGGATTCATTGCTTGTGTCTTAAAACCTAGAGATTCGTATCTAGACAGCATTTCTAGGTTATCATATGAACATTTGTACGTTCGCAGTCTAGGAAGCCCAGTACGTTGAGACACATCCATACAGTCGGTTAGTGGAAACACCTGTGGCCGGACAGCAGTCGACGGGCCCGGGCAGGACTCACCTGATTCACCGCGGCCTGATGTCCCGGCACTGTCCACGATTCAAGCGGGTTTACTCAATTATCCTGAGGTGAAGAGGAAAACCACGCCGGGCGGTGAAGGAGAGCAAGCTCGAATAATGTTTACCTCGGCTTCGAGGTCTGTGTATGGACACAGTCGTGGAGGATTATCAGTGAAGTGTTTCCTGCTGCGCTTACTGCTGATTTGCGCTCTGGCTCCTCCCTGAACAAACGCTTTCCGGGACAGTTCAGTATGCGGCCAGCAGGGGGCGCACCCACCATAGAACACTATGACCCGCTCACACGGTTCATAACAAGAACAATACATCATAAAATGCAATGTATTTTAAACACTTGGCACCATGGGACCCACGAATAGGCTTTTGTCCACTGTAGTGGACATGTATATTTTAGTGAATTTCTCTGACATCATACATGTCACAGTCTGGATGTGCTGTAAAGAGCACATTCTGGGCTTTTCAGAGATACCAAATGTTTGGAGGTTTCACCAGGACAACAACTTCTTCTTGGTCTTTAAAAGTGACTGACATTAATGTTTAGCACTCTTATGGAAATATGATTTTTTATTATTATTATAATTTAAATCTGATTCATTTTCAAATTGTTTGTTATAAATCAACATCTCAGGAAAATGTTATGGGGTTTATAATCAAAATGTTACTCTCTGTTACAGAACAGGGCATTGGTTTCATACATGTCCAATGTAGAAGACGCCAGGACTTAAATCATGTTTATCAGGCATTTTGGAGAATTAGGAAAGAAATTACCTTATCAATATTCATATGAAATATTAGATATTATTATGAAAATGTTGCCAATTATTACTCCCATTATTACACTTCTTTTCTCATTACATGTTGCACCAAGAACACATTAATATGCAAATTAGATGCAGTGTATGGATAGATTGCATTGAATGGGAAAATCCAAGTATGCCCATTTTACCCACATATTGCATAAAGTAAAATGGTATATCAATGCATTTGTTATATCTTTCATAACATAGTTCAGAATCATCTTTAAACAAAGTTTGTTTAAAAACATCCTGAAACTAAAAAATTGGTGAATTAAAAATAAATCCCATTGTTTTTGCCTATACATGTAATTTCATGCCATTTTATTTTTAAACAACTGAGTCCTGGTGTCAACTACAGAGGACACATCATTACATATGAATGAAATATTATTATTTTTTTTTTTTATGTTTTTTTTTTTTGTTTCTTATGCTCTAAACAATTTAATGACATGCAAACATACTCAATTCAAAAACCTTTTTTCTGGGTCCCAGGAGGATATAATAAATATATAAGTAAATAAATAAGATAATATAGCACACCCCACTTAGTTTTATTACTGCAATGCAACAGATAATTATAATAGTTCATATCATACATATAGCACTTAAGTACATATACATATTGTATGTACTTGCTATACATATGATATACTTTTGAAGTATAATCATTAATTTCAACAAATTATTTAAAATCTTGTTTAATTGAATCTCATACAAAAATAAAGGTTTGGTTAAATCAAGGCAAACACAATTCCTTTATTACGTAAATCCTCTTTATTTTAAGCATAAAACATTGTAGAAATTTGGCTTTTGAATGCATGATTGTAAAGAATGCACAGATGTTTGAAAAAACTCTAAATATTATCCAGTTTTAATGTTATTTGTTTTTAATGTGATGATTTGTAAAAAAATAAAAGTTTAAATAAAAGCACTTTTATTTAAAAAGAAAATAAAAGAAAAATACATGAAATTACCACTATAACTAGTAGTTGGCGGCAGATGAGCACTTATTTGACTTATAGAGGGCATGCACTGACGTCACCTTCCCGCCTGAACACGCCCCCTCAGCCGGAGTGGCAGAAGAGCTGCTGCGTGACTGGATTTAATAGGGAAAACCATAGACTGGGCAAACTACAAAAACACTATCAGTTTAAAGGGATAAGTTCACCCAAAAATGAAAATTAGCCCATTATTTACTCACCCTCAAGACATCCTAGGTGTACATGACATTCTTCTTTCAGACGAATACAATCAGAGTTATATTAAAGATGTCCTGGTTGTTTCTGTTTTGAAGTCCATAACAGGGCATCTATTATATAAAAGTGCTCCACATGGCTCCTGAGGGGTAATAAAGGCCTTCTGAAGCGAAGTGATACGTTTGTGTAAGAAAAATATCAATATTTAAAACTTTATGGACTAAAATAACTAACTTCCAGTTGACTTACAGCCGGCCATTTCCACTTCCCTTACCTAATATATGGAAAAAAAAGTAGGGTCACAAAGTCTCATGAAAAACAAAAACTTTTCTTCGAATTGTGATTGAATTACACAGAAAACAAAGGGTGCTCCTTTTATTACCACTAAACCTGTCAGTCAGCTCAGTGTGATACTATAGAAGAACAACGGTACAGTAGAATATTTAAATTTACCCTATAAAAAGGTAGGTTTTTCACATTACTGCTGTTCATAAAAAGTAAATTTTATCTGCATCAATTCAAGCTCAGTGCTTCACTGTTACATTTCCAATAAACAAACTTGTAATATTATTAGTAACTGCACTTATTAGCAAAATAAATTTTATTAAATTAACTTTGATACATTTTCCTCCAGCTGGTACCACTGCGCTCAAATGTTAGCCCTGTTTGTAGAAGCTAATTAGTGACAAAAATGTAAATTACAGTGAAATTTAATCACTGGCTTAGCCCTGGTTAAAAATCACAGACTGAGAGCATGAGCTCCTTCTGATGGGGTAGTTATGAAGAAAGTTGGAGATCCGTGATATTTCTCCTGTAAATACACAGAAAAAGTATATTACTAAGTTACGAATAATCATATTTCCTAAAATATCCAGAATACGAAGTTCAACCATTTAATCTGTGTATTTAAATTGTCATTGAAAGATTCACAGAGGATCTTAAACTAGTAAAAACCTGAATGTGTTTCACTGCTCTCTCCGTGGCATGGGCCTGAAGCAATGTAACTGTGCATCCACCGAACCCTCCCCCTGTCATCCGACTACCGAACACCCCATCCACCTCCAGTGCTGCCGACACCAGCTCGTCCAATTCTGGACAACTGACCTCATAATTATCCCTAAAACAAACAATATTAACCCCAGTCAAAGAATGCATCATTAAAAGCCGGTTAACTGGCAGTTATCCCCACCTATCGAACAACTGGGTTAAGCAAACAACATTTCAAACAAAAAAACATTTCAAAGCACTTCTAATCTAGGGATGTTTTCAAGGATTTGACTTCTGTTAGTCTTCCAACATGAAGCTGTTATAATCTTGCTTCGATTGTAAATGTTTACCTAAGAGAATTGTGGCTCTCCACCATCAGCCTTCCAAACTCTTTGTAATCACCTCTCTTGAGTGCCTCGGCAGCTTGCGCTGTGCGTTCAATCTCCTCAATCACATGACGTGCCCGTTGGTATGTCACACTGTCCAGTCGATCCTTGGCAGCTAATCAATTCAGATTTGAAATATGTATATTTTATTATGAAATTACCTTGATTAAAGACATATAATATGGTGCCTGGTCAAAACCTTTCGTTATCTTACCCTCCAAATCTTGCAAAGTAGCCTCTCTTAGACTTTTCTTGCCCAAAACGACTGCTGCGCTCTCACATTGTTTTCGTCTGGTGGGATACTCGCTGCCTGTGAGCGAATGTCTAACGTTGGAATTAGTGATCAGGATTACAAGACCAGGGTCAGCTAAAGGGACAGCAGTAGCTTCCAAAGATCTGAAAAGATTGCATTTCATTTTGGTAATAAATCTTTTGACCTTATTTTGTTTACACTTTATTTTACAGTAAGTATACTTGCAGTGTACTTTCAAAACCATACAGTGTACCCAAGAAAGTACTGGGTAATATAAGGTAACTACACTATATTGCCAAAAGTTTTGGGACGTCTGCCTTTACATGCACATAAAATTTAATGATATCCCATTCTTAATCCGTAGGGTTTAAAATGGAGTTGACTCACCCTTTGCAGCTATAACAGCTTCAACTCTTCTGGGAAGGCTTTCCACAAGGTTTAGGAGTGTGTTTATGGGAATTTTTGACCATTCTTCTAGAAGCGCATTTGTTAGGTCAAGCACTGATGTTGGACAAGAAGCCCTGGCTCACAGTCTCTGCTCTAATTCATCCCGAAAGTGTTCTATCGGCTTGAGGTCAGGACTCTGTGCAGGCCAGTCAAGTTCCTCCACACCAGACTCACTCATCCATGTCTTTATGGACCTTGCTTTGTGCACTGGTGCGGAAGGGCCACCTCCAAACTGTTCCCACAATGTTGGAAGCATGAAATTGTCCAAAATGTTTTGGTATGCTGAAGCATTAAGAGTTCCTTTCACTGGAAATAAGGGGCCAAGCCCAACCCCTGAAAAACAACCCCACACCATAATCGAATAATTGAATTCACTGAGCTCCTAAGAGCGACCCATTCTTTCACAGATGTCTGTAGAAGCAGTCTCGAGCCTAGGTGCTTGTTTTTTATACACCTTTGGCCTTGAAAGTAATAGGAACACCTGAATTCAATGATTTGGAGGGGTGTCCCAATACTTTTGGCAATATAGTGTACATGGGTTAAGGTTAGGTTTAGGGATAGGTTCAGGGTTAGTACCTAGTTATAACCCAGTTATTGTCATTGCTATAATAAATAGCATGTACATGCGAACAGGACTGTAAAAAGTGTTACCATTATTTTTGTAAATGAACAAAAAAATATAACTGATTTATTCTAATCTGACAGAAGAATATTGATTGGCAAATCCATTTACCTGCAGTCAATGAGTAATGCATGGCCCTCTTTACCCAAAACAGACACAAACTGGTCCATGATGCCGCAGGGCACAGCAGCATGAGTGTGTTCAGCCTGCTGACAGGCCACTGCCTTTGCTACCTGATTTCCATCATCTGTGGAGGGGCAGAAAAGATGTTCACCAAGGATGCATTTATTTGATCAAAATTACAGTAAAAAAACCAATGATAAAACCTATGGTTAAGAAAGGACTTTTTTTCCATCATTTTCATTAAGGTGCAAAGCTTGTGGCAACAAAACTATAAACTTATTTGTTAGTTTATGGTTCTGTTGCCACAAGCTTTGCAACCTCAGAACAGGTCTGTCTTAAACACTTTATATGTTATCAGTTAATTTCTCCATGGAAAAAATGAATGGGAATTTTACAAATACCATTTAAAAAGTGTGTGACAGACAAAAGTGACTACCTGGACACAACTGCTGCAGGAAGGTGTACACAGCCACTTCAAGTGAGGCCGAGCTGGAGAGTCCGCCTCCTAGTGGCACACTACTGGCTATTACAGCTCTAAAGCCAGGGATGGGCCGTGCTGTTAAGAGAAGACACGAAAGCAATACTATTAGGCTAGATCGGGTTCAGTTTAGAAATACATGCATATTAATATACACTCCATTCTGCAATAAGTATATATTTAATCCATGTTATTTTCAGAGTAAGACAACAGTGTGCTCAGCAACTATTCCGCAAGTGTTGCAAGTATTGGAAACATTGCATTAAAAAGTTAGTCCAAAGATGAGTTCTCAGCATGGGACCCTAGGGTCACATTTCGTGGTAGACACAGACTAAATGTACACATACTCATTACTTCCCTTTTCTGCCAGATAGACAAAAAATGATGGCAAAAGATTACCTCTGTAGTGCTGTACAACTCCCTTTACATAATTGGCCCAGTTTGGCTGCCCTCTTAAAAGTGGGGTCAGTTCATTTGGGAGATCAAAGTCCACTATCCTGGGCTCATCAGCAGCTTCAGTCAGAGTTACAACACAGCACTTCTTGCCAGAAGTTTTGCTGCCCACCATAACGGACACCATTGGCAAGGCCTGCAACCATTCAAAGAAACATTATAACTCAGATTGTCACCCGTAATTCTTGGGTTTGATCTGAGAAGAAAATATGCTTGTTCCTATCACTAGATCCTATTAAAGGCACACTATGTAGTTTTTCTGCTGCTAGAGGTCGCTTATTCAAAACATTAGCTTGATGGCACAGAGATTGAGTGCGGAATCTTGGGAGTTGTAGTCTTCACCTCACAGTCGGTGGAAAAAGGACGGGACGTGGGCAGAAATTACGTTCATGGAGGAGATTATTAACGTTACTGTAGTATAAAGCAGTGCAGGGCCGAGTGCTGTGGGAGCTGAACGAGGCCGCTGGAGCGATTGCTAATGAGAGATAAGTGTGACATGCGGCTCGATAAACGGAACGTTTATTATGCCACAGTCACCGCTTCTGCTTCTTCCGGTCAAGCGTATGTGGGGTAACGCAGCGCTGTTTTATCATATTTGATTTGAGAGAGTTGAAAATTATGTTATAATGTTACTCAGTGGGTTCGCTCCACGGCTGCTATGAGACACTTGTTCGATATTAGAATATCATATTAATAAATACTGGATGGCTTGTGTTGCTAAATGGCATGCAATTAATTTTTAAAAAATATAGTATGACAGAGAAAATGCTGTATTACTGTACAGTAATTAGTTT
Source organism: Paracanthobrama guichenoti (assembly GCA_018749465.1). Taxonomy (NCBI): domain Eukaryota; kingdom Metazoa; phylum Chordata; class Actinopteri; order Cypriniformes; family Gobionidae; genus Paracanthobrama; species Paracanthobrama guichenoti. The sequence continues at coordinate 7,374,202 of CM031954.1, forward strand.
TCGGTTTATAAATGTCTCCAAACTGTTGTTCCCTTTAATAAAACATATATTAAAGTATCTTTGGTTTTTCCGTGGTTTCTACAAAATAAAATGGATTTTTTTTAAAATCCAAAAGTCTTACATATTGTGCCTTTAATGAGGAGAGTTGGAAGTGTGTATTAACCACACTTGCCAATTTTAGAAACAACACGCCATAAATTTGATGTAACACAAGTTTCTTTGCATTAGTGTTGGGAAAATCCGATTCATTTACGGGAATCGGTTCTCTCGGACAGTTTCTTGATCGGATCAAATGAACGCAGTGTAATAATATAATTATACTTTCCATCTACACAATACTAAAATATATTTAATATTAAATTAATGTAATATCTTGACTGAAAATCATTTTTGCATGTTTTAAAACCAGCTTTATCTAATGTGTTGATACAATTACTACACAAGTCGTAAAACTATTTTCTGTACATTATTCTTGTCGGTTCGGTTCCGGCTCAATCATGCTTTTGGTTCCATAATGTATGACAGTGAATTATTGGCTCGAGAACTACACGAACCAATTTAGTCTGATTTGTTAACTAATTGTTCAGAGTGCATTTCTAAAACCAAAGCGAAACTCTTGTCGTAATGCATCAAGAAAAAGCGAAGACTGATCTTGAAAGACAGACCATGGCGGCAATGGATCAATTCAGGCTTACGATGCTTTTGTGAATCGTTTCAACTGATTCATTCCTAATATTCGTTTAAAAATAAACCACTAATGTGTAAAATATTGCACTTTCCTTTTTTACTTTACCAACAGTTGCTGTTAAATAGAATTTATTCTTGAAGTGACATACCATTGGGAGGACAAATCCTTCATTATAATCTGTGTGTTCTCCGATTAAATTCACACGTCCTGGGGCGCAAACGGCAACATTTGCATCCTCCCCGTCAAATGTCTCCCGATACACGCGACGAGCTTCAGAAACTAAATCTGCAACATTTTTAATTGGACAAATGTTTGCCATTGTGGCGCAATACTGCAGTAACTCTAAGTTTTCGTCAGGAGCAAGTAATTTACAGCAGAAGGTGAATAAAACTTAATCCATACAGTTCATAAGGAACAGAAACCAGCAAGTCAGGTTTAGATACTTCCTGCTGATTGGTGCAAAAAGTCATATGACACGTTCCTCAACACGGTGCAGTGCGAAGGTCATGTGGCAATATCCATGAAACAGAACAAGATCGAATTATGATAACACTTGCAGACTTACAAATAAAAATAAAAGGTTTTATTTTGTCAAACCACATTGAAAGATACGTGTTAATTATAGCCTTCGTGACTTTTCATACATTTAAAAAAAAGCTCTGTGAAGTTGTTTTGTGTGTGTGTGTGTGTGTATACACCTAAAGGATTATTAGGAACACCTGTTCAATTTCTCAATGCAATTATCTAATCAACCAATCACATGGCAGTTGCTTCAACGCATCTAGGGGTGTGGTCCTGGTCAAGACAATCTCCTGAACTCCAAACTGAATGTCAGAATGGGAAAGAAAGGTGATTTAAGCAATTTTGAGCGTGGCATGGTTGTTGGTGCCAGACGGGCCGGTCTGAGTATTTCACAATCTGCTCAGTTACTGGAATTTTCACGCACAACCATTTCTAGGGTTTACAAAAGATGGCGTGAAAAGGGAAAAACATCCAGTATGCGGCAGTCCTGTGGGCGAAAATGCCTTGTTGATGCTAGAGGTCAGAGGAGAATGGGCCGACTGATTCAAGCTGATAGAAGAGCAACTTTGACTGAAATAACCATGTCACAAAACTCAAATTATTTCAAATTGGTTTCTTGAACATGACAATGAGTTCACTGTACTAAAATGGCCCCCACAGTCACCAGATCTCAACCCAATAGAGCACCTTTGGGATGTGGTGGAACGGGAGCTTCGTGCCCTGGATGTGCATCCCACAAATCTCCATCAACTGCAAGATGCTATCCTATCAATATGGGCCAACATTTCTAAAGAATCCTTTCAGCACCTTGTTGAATCATTGCCACGTAGAATTAAGGCAGTTCTGAAGGCGAAAGGGGGTCAAACACAGTATTAGTATGGTGTTCCTAATAATCCTTTAGGTGAGTGTATATATACAGACAGTATAAACATTCAACTGTTAGAATTGTCTACAAAACACTTTATTAATAGTTTTCACAGCCTCCTTTAAATAGCTTATTTGTGACACTTTTGTCCTACAATAACAGTGACAATGAAAAATGGATCAAATACATTTTTTGGACATAATCCATAAAATAGATTTACATTGATGAAATGTATGACGGGATCTCCACAAATGCAGCTTTTAGGGCTTTGTATCATAAAAGTGCTTTAAACCTTATTCAAACCATCAAATACTTCTGAAAAAAAATTGTTTCATTTTGGTGCATATAAAACAGTGTATGTATAAAACATTGCATAATCTTTAACAGGGTCTAAAATATTAATTTAGTGTCATTTAATCCTTTATGCAGTGAGAAAAAGGTGGTAATAATAACCAACTTAACTTTGGTACTTACACAAATCCATCCAGAACCTCTATAAACAAACAATGAAGTTTGTTAACATCATAACATTACATTTTCATGTATTACACATTTTATGTAAATAATGAATTCTCTGAATTACTGGTTATTTCCTTCATCCATGGAACCCTTTCCTGCTGTTGAGCCCTTAACTTTCTTTGAGGTCTTGGCTTTGGCAGACTTGACAGGTTTCTCACTTGTTTCTTTGAGTTCAGTCTCCTCTATTTCCTCTGTGCCGTTTTCCACTTTCACTTTACGAAGTTTCTGCTTTGCTTTCACAGGAGCAGAGAAGGTAAGCGAGGCTTTATTAAATTCTAAGGGAAAGACTCCCACGTCTCCATCAAAACGGTTTTTGGCCACCTGAAGGGACCTTCGGCCGGGACACGTCACCAACTTCTTCTCCTGAAGAATGAGCACGTTATCTGCCTCCTGGCTGGCCTGATATGAGGAAAACCATACATTACACCTTGTGGATTTTCTTATAGTAGTAGTATAGTTTAATGCCATGTCAGCATCTGAGGCTATCTTCATGGTAAAAAAAAAGATACAAGAGTTGCATAAAAAAAGAAAACCACAGCAGTTAAGATTATATACACTCACCTAAAGGATTATTAGGAACACCTGTTCAATGTCTCATTAATGCAATTATCTAATCAACCAATCACATGGCAGTTGCTTCAATGCATTTAGGGGTGTGGTCCTGGTCAAGACAATCTCCTGAACTCCAAACTGAATGTCAGAATGGGAAAGAAAGGTGATTTAAGCAATTTTGAGCATGGCATGGTTGTTGGTGCCAGGCGGGGCGGTCTGTGTATTTCACAATCTGCTCAGTTACCTAATAATCCTTTAGGTGAGCGTATGATAAGATTACACATGATAAAAATGCGAAAACCTTTTCAGGTAAAATCTTAAGTTCTTAAGTGAGCTTACTACATACACATTTAGTGTAATTGGAAACTAAGCATGTGCATGTTAAAATCAGTACACCAAGTTTACAGCTCAACTGAAGTTGCAGAGGAATAAACATGTGGACACAGTCTTTATCTACCAACCTTGGCTGTGCCAAAGATGGATGCTGTCTGCAATTCTTTATCATCCTCTTCTTTCCGAGGGTGGATAATTAAAGTCACGTGACAGCAGCTGTTTGTGGCAAACTTCCTGAAGGCTCCAATTATGTGGTCTTGTACTGCAAATCTGAGAGAGAAAAAACATTTGTAAGAATGCATTATTATTAGTAATCCATTTATATATATTATATGTATGTGTGTGTATATGTAATTATATAAATAATATATATAATTTGATGCATTATGACAATAGAAAAAAATACAGATATATAAATTAATAATTGTAATTATTTGACTAATTGATAAGGATTAAAAAAACTCAGAAAAAATTCAAGCTGAACAAATACTTGATAAACTGAGCATAACTAGAAACATTATTATTGAATATTGAATTTCCATGACTACTTCACTAATTTTCATGACTTTTCCAAGCATGGTAATCACACTTTTGAAATTCCTCAACATTTCCAATTTTTCAGGACCATGGAAACTCTGAATTGAACTTAAAATTGTTGCCTCACTTGTCCAGAGACATGTTTTCTTGGCCCATCATAAACTGCAGGTTGTCAATGATCACATGACTGATGTCATACAAGTACACAGCATGCTGCATGGTGTCCAAAACAGTCCTGTACAGGGACAAAAATGGCAGTTCATATTTAAAGATCATTAGAAGAAGCTGGTCCTCTGCAAAAGGAAAATATGTATTTTTTATGTAAAAAACAATATTACAAAACCATACGACTTGCAATACAATACATATTTACAATCAAACAGTGTATTAAATTTTAACAAAAGAATGGCAATGATTTACTTGATGTTCTGCTGCCCATGGAAGGTCATAAAGTAGAGAGGCAGGTCCTCAAACTTATCTGCCCACATGTCATATTGGTCCAGGTTCTCCTCCAGCCTTTGCTTGGCAAACTGGGTCAGCATAATTTTGGCCAGCCGCACATTGTTGATTTCAAAGCTGCCCCATAATGTGTTGACACCCTGCATGCACAGATCTAGGGCACACTCGCTGATGAAGGTGGTCTTTCCACTGCCTGTGGGACCTGCATATACAAATATACACTTAAGAATAAATACAAAAGTTATATTTAACATTTATTTATCTAATATTTATACACATATTTATTTTTATATTTCACACATTTAATAAATTACAAATATATTTTTTTAAATAATAAAAATCTTTGAAAAAAAATGGTTTAAAAAAAGTGCAATTAAGCAAAACAAAGCAATCCTGGGTTGACTGTACCTGTAAAAACCGTTAGCTCCCCTTTGCGATGACCTTTAAGGATTCGATTAAGCTCAAGGAATCGAGACCACTGTATCCCAGCCACCTGCTCCACATTAGCCAATTCCCCGTACACATCCTCCCGTAGCTGTTTGAAGGACACAATGGACTTGTGGGCAGCTGGGATAGAAGCCTTGACAATTCGGACCAAGTTCCTGCCCTGGGCCAAAGCCTCACTGGGGCACGGGTGAAACTCCCCTGGCCGGATCAGAGAGCAACGTTTCAGTGCAAGTTTCCTGGAGAATATTTTTGAGGCTTCCCAGGAGCGCATATCTCCCCCCAGCCACAGTGTGACTTTCTTGAATTGCTCCAGATAAGGCAGGAGGATCGGAGGCAGACAGCTTACACCCCGCGGCAAGGCCAAAGACGGAAGACATGTAGCCTGACTCACTGCCATGCTGTCCACCTCACGTCCTGTGAGCACAACCTCAGCGTCTTTCCGTCCTATCAAAGGCAGGCCGAAGAGGTTGTGGTAGCTGGAGACTTTTGGAACCGTTGCTTCAGTGTAGACCACCCGTCCGTCATCTTGCATGGCAGCAGAAAGCAATTTAACACCCCGGAGGCCCGAGTCACGTCCACTAAACCAGGGGAACACCAAACTCTTGGTGGGTTTGAAGAACCTGACCCCAAATTTCTTCAGTGTGGCATTGGTGATTTTACCGATCTGGAACATGGTTTTAACAAGCTTCACTTCCTCGTCCAGGAGGTCGGAAAATGGCACGGAGCTGCTCCATATTCTTTGCACCTCCTTCATCTCCATCTCTCTTTCTTCTTGCTCTTCCAAGCTCTCAGGAAACCCCAGCAGCACATTAGGGCTGATGGACGTCTGACCATCATTCAACATCACCTCAATGCAATCCTGGAGGTCCTCCCAGCTCCCCTCCACTAAAGTCTCTTTACACAGAAACTGTCCGGTGGTTTTATCGATAAACAGCGAGTAGTTCTCTTTTCCAGATCCCTCAGGTGCTGGTTCCAGAAAAATACTAGGAGCATGTAAGCAGCTGTAGCCATCATGGAAAGGGATATCTTTAGAACGAAGATACTGTTTGATATCAGTTACTGTGAGGGGCTGGACAGGGAAATCGATGATAGACTTTGCATCTTTTCTCAACGTTCTGCAGAAATGTAAGGCAACAGCAGGTTGTAATCGGTTTTCAAAACAATACAAAGTTGGCGCCCTAAAAGAGTGCTGCAGGACTGGATTTAGGCAGTGCTGGTAAAAAGACAGATATCTCCAGGGAGGAAGATGAGAGAGTTTACAAGGACTATAGCCCGTCCCCTGCAAGAGACAGCCTGCCCCCCTGAGAAACCTGCTCCTCCACATTTGCTGTTAATTCAGGGCATCAGACCTGCATTGATTATAGAAAAATTACACAATTATAACATGCAGTTTAAAAAATGTGGCTGAAACAGAACAAGGGAAAAAACCTTTTCTGTGATATTGCGATAAAATTATTTTAATATTTAAAACTATGAATTCCAATATATTAAGATATTTGGATGGGATCATGACAATGTACTGCATAAAAGCAATAACATATCAATCATTATTAACATTATCATTAATGCATTCATGATGTAAACAGATTATTAGTAGATGTGCATTCAAATAGTTGCAAATGTCATGAAACTCATCATATATTTTCATAATGAATGCACATGAACTATTCGAATGCTTGCAACGGATTTAGTAATGAAAGTTATTATAAAGCGTCACCAAAATATAACTATAAGTTATACACTATATGCATGACCCCTAACGTTATTACTCAACAATAATGTACGTGTTTCATATATGAATGCACATTAAATATTCTAATGCTTGCGACGGATTTATTAATGAAAGTTATTATAAAGCGTCACCAAAAATAACTGTATACCGTATATGCATGACCCCTAACGTTATTACTCAACAATTATGTACGTGTATCTATAAAATGAACGAAGCTAGTGAAGAGAAACTTTGACGGGAACTATGTATAAGAAACGCATATACCGTAAACATTTGACATAAACTTACTAAACTGTAGGAAGCGCGCCAAACTGTTATCATGTGTCTGCATGTCCCACTGAACATGAGGTCCGAACTCCAAAATACTTCCGTGTGAAACATGAAACTCTTGTCGTAGAGAATTACAAAGCGAATTAGACTGTTAAGCTTCAAATCGTTATAAACATACCTTTATAAATAGATAAGCTGCCAAGCTGTCAAATTCCCTGTAATAAAGTAGTTGGAAACGTTCTGTTTGTTACAAAGCTATATTTCAATCACTTCTGATGAGCAGCTTCTATTTCCACCCGGACGACAGTTTGTAACGTACCTGACGTTACACATGTCTTCTGACGGCTGTCCTCTAAATCTAATCATTCAAAGTGCGTATTAAAACTCTAACCAATTCTGACAGCAATCAAAGAGTAAGTTGAACTGAATGTGAAATCTCTGAAGAGGTGGACATGACTGCTCGAGGAACACCGAGTCGTTTTTTACAGAGCGTTCTTCACAATGGAGTGGGTCGCTATGTTTGTCAGCTAAAACGAATGTCTCTGATCTTCTCAAAGAAAGGACAGGGTTCTTTAGGAGTCAGGTGGGTTTACATCAGCTGTGTTGATCGTGTATAATAACATTGTACATACACTACCCATAGAGCATTCACTCTGTATAAAGACTTAATATCTGATTATTTGTTGGTTTTTTTTTTTTGTTGAGTATATATGTAAATACAGTTCATGTTACAAATATTTAGGGGTAATTTGAGTTCCACATTACAGTGAGATCATATGACATTGTTCATTATTTGTGTCGCTTATTGTAAATAATTTAATTCTAATGATATATATTCCTCCAGGGATTTCATTGAGGAAGGTGTGGTGGACTTTGCAAAAAATAACCCAGGAACTGTGATTTACATCTCCCCTCAGTCCTGCAGAATTCCTAAAATAGTAGCCGAATATTGTAAGTCTGAACTTTTGTGGTATTTTATTAAATGTTTTAATCTGCAGGTACACCATATTGTTGTATCATGCAGTATTGATTAAATGTTTATAACATTTGAAGTTATCAAATATATATTAAATACCAAATTAATGAATATAAGTTCTTTGATCTATACAGTGAACGGTAATGTGAAGGAGGAGACGGTCACCAACAAAACATCGCAGCAAATTGCCGAACTTGTAACCAAGATGTCCAACCAGTCAGGACTGGACATCATCCGCATTCGAAAACCCTTCCACACAGACAGTCCCAGTATCCAGGGCCAGTGGCACCCCTTTACAAATCGACCCCCCAGCATTGAGCCAGTGGGCCAACAGACAAAATAAGGATTTTGCTTTGTATTTATTTCCTGATTGATGTGCTGACCTGTTGGATGAGCTGTGAACTTCCTCAGCCACAGTGTGATAAGCACAAATTCAACAGTACTTTGATCATTTAGATGTTTTAAGCAGTCATCTGTTTCTAGACTGTTAAAATAATTATTTTCTGTTTGATGAATCATGACAGATTATTTGTGGCTTGATTAAAGTTTATATAACAGTTAAATTCCTTATAATATGCCCATCCATCTGTTTTCTTTGGGAAATAAAGTTTTGAACCTAAAATGTCTCTATGCTTTTTTTCCTGATTTATTGTGATATTATTACACAATGCCATAGAAGCATGGGTGTATCTTACGGGGAGGATGGTGAGGGGAAGGGATAGATGTTTGGAGGTGGTTGCAGGTCCTCCCTAGGGACTACAAGATGCTTCCAGAGCTGGATAGATTTCTTACAAATTGTAATCGGTTACTGATTTCAAATGACGGTAACCGATTGCAGGCCCATTAATGATTTCAACTGGCAGCTGTTACGCAGAACATAAATGTTAGGTTAGGAAGTACAGGAAATCATACATTTGCAAGGCTGTAACCACATATTTCTGATTTTGTGGAGGACCAAATGTAATTATTTGTAGAATAAACCATTAAAAAAAGCCTTATTGGTTGATTATTAATCTACAAACCCAATTCCAAAAAAGCTGGGACGCTGGACAAATTGTGAATAAAAACAATGCAATGATGTGGAAGTTTCAAGTTTCCATATTTTATTCAGAATACAACATAGATGACATATCAAATGTTTAAACTGAGAAAATGTATCATTTTAAGGGGAAAATAAGTTGATTTGGCATCAACACATCTCAAAAAAGTTGGGACAGGGCCATGTTTCCCACTGTGTGGCATCCCCTCTTCTTTTTATAACAGTCTGCAAACGTCTGGGGACTGAGGAGACAAGTTGCTCAAGTTTAGGAATAGGAATGTTGTCCCATTCTTGTCTAATACAGGCTTCTAGTTGCTCAACTGTCTCAGGTCTTCTTTGTCGCATCTTCCTCTTTATGATGCGCCAAATGTTTTCTATGGGTGAAAGATCTGGACTGCAGGCTGGCCATTTCAGTATCCGGATCCTTCTTCTACGTAGCCATGATGTTGTAATTGATGCAATATGTGGTCTGGCATTGTCATGTTGGAAAGGCCAGCCTGAAGGTCTTCCCTGAAAGAGACGACGTCTGGATAGGAGCATATGTTGTTCTAGAACTCAAGATTCAAGAGATTCAAGAGTTTTATTTGTCACATACACAGTTATATACAGAATATACAACCGGCAGTGAAATGTAAACAGGTCCGCTCCATGGACAGTGCAAATTCACAGTTAAAAACACAAGGGGGAAATTATAATAGAAATAGGATAAAAAGTACTATATATATGTATATATATATATATATATATATATATATATATATATATATATATATATATATATATATATATATATATATATCTGTAAATTATAAATAATCAAGTCAAAAATAAGAAAAAAAGGTAAAAGATAAGAATAAGAAGTGGAATAAAATAATTGAAGTAGACTGTGAGTACAGTAACCCTACAGTGAGTAAACTGTAGACTTATAAATATGTGGTTAACAAATGTATAAAGAGTATAATGTGCAAACAGGTTTATAACAGGTTGTTACACAGTAACAACGAGAACAGAAAGTGCAGTGCAATGTCAGTGTATCGATGTTTATCCTGAAGTGAAGTCACGTGGTGTTAAGTGACTGAGTTCAGGAGTCTGATGGTCTGGGGAAGAAGCTCCTCCTGAGTCTCTCAGTTTTGGCCATCAGGCTTGGCGCTTACCAGATGGCAGCAGCGTGAAATGAGGGTTTGCAGGGTGATTAGAGTCCTTGATGATCTTGGTAGCTCTACCTTTGCAGCGTTTGGTGTAGACGTCCTGCAGAGACGGGAGAGCTGACCCTGAGATACGCTCGGATAAGCGCACGACTCTTTGCAGGGCTTTGCGGTCATGACTGGTGCTGTTCCCATACCACGCTGTGATGCACTGAGTTAGTACACTTTCTATCGCCTCTAAATAGAAAGTTTTCAGGATAGCTGGTGAAACCCTGAATTTCCTCAGCTGGCGCAGGTGGTACAGTCTTTGCCTGGCTTTTTTCACCTGTGTCTGAATGTGAGCAGTCCAGGTCAGGTCCTCGGAGATGTTTACACCCAGGTACTTGAAGCTGCTCACTCTCTCTACTGGTGACCCGCTGATCATGAGGGGGGAGTATGTCCGTTGCTGTCTCTTCCTGAAGTCCACAATCATTTCTTTGGTCTTGCCAACATTCAGAGAGAGACAGTTGTCCTGGCACCATGATGTTAGATGCTCCACCTTGTCCAAGTATGCCGTCTCGTTGTTGGAAATGAGGCCCAGGACAACAGTATCATCAGCAAATTTGATGATAGAGGTGGAGCTGTGTGTGGACAAACAGTCATGTCTGTAGAGAGAGTAGAGCAGGGGACTCAGGACACAGCCCTGTGGAGCTCCCACACTCAGGGTGATGGAGGTGGAGGTGAACTGGCCTATTCTCACCACCTGAGGCCTGCCAGTGAGGAAGTCCTCAATCCAGTGGCAGAGAGAAGGATTCAGGGCGAGATCCAGGAGTTTGGAGGTTAGCTTGATGGGAACTATGGTGTTAAAGGCTGAGCTATAGTCAATAAATAGCAGCCTTACGTAGTTCCCACTTTTGCTGTCGATGTGAGTGAGGGAGGAGTGGAGGACATGAGAGATGGCATCTTCAGTCATATCCTAAACTTGGATATACCTTTCAGCATTGATGGTGCCTTTCCAGATGTGTAAGCTGCCCATGCCACACGCACTCATGCAACCCCATACCATCAGAGATGCAGGCTTCTGAACTGAGCGCTGAGAACAACTTGGGTTGTCCTTGTCCTCTTTAGTCCGGATGACATGGCGTCCCAGTTTTCCAAAAAGAACTTCAAATTTTGATTCGTCTGACCACAGAACAGTTTTCCACTTTGCCACAGTCCATTTTAAATGAGCGTTGGCCCAGAGAAAACGCCTGCGCTTCTGGATCATGTTTAGATATGGCTTCTTTTTTTGACCTAAAGAGTTTTAGCCGGCAACGGCGAATGGCACGGTGGATTGTGTTCACCGACAATGTTTTCTGGAAGTATTCCTGAGCCCATGTTGTGATTTCCATTACAGTAGCATTCCTGTATGTGATGCAGTGCCGTCTAAGGGCCCGAAGATCACGGGCATCCAGCATGGTTTTCCGGCCTTGACCCTTACGCACAGAGATTGTTCCAGATTCTCTGAATCTTTGGATGATATTATGCACTGTAGATGATGATAATTTCAAACTCTTTGCAATTTTTCTCTGAGAAACTCCTTTCAGATATTGCTCCACTATTTTTGGCAGCAGCATTGGGGGAATTGGTGATCCTCTGCCCATCTTGACTTCTGAGAGACACTGCCACTCTGAGAGGCTCTTTTTATACCCAATCATGTTGCCAATTGACCTAATAAGTTGCAAATTGGTCCTCCAGCTGTTCCTTATATGTACATTTAACTTTTCCGGCCTCTTATTGCTACCTGTCCCAACTTTTTTGGAATGTGTAGCTCTCATGAAATCCAAAATGAGCCAATATTTGGCATGACATTTCAAAATGTCTCACTTTCAACATTTGATTGATTTGATGTTATCTATATTCTATTGTGAATAAAATATAAGTTTATGAGATTTGTAAATTATTGCATTCCTTTTTTATTCACAATTTGTACAGTGTCCCAACTTTTTTGGAATCGGGTTTGTAAATATTAAGGCATTCCTCCTCAATATCTCTGTTACTTACAGTCGTGTTGATGGCAGCAGCTGAGAAACCGACATGCATTGTGCACGTTTAATCTACTGTGACAGCGACACAAAGCTTGAGGACACGGGAGAAAAGCTTTTCTCACTCCCACGTATTACTGGCAAAGAAGCAATAAACACAGTATGCCACAGACCTTGATCATGTTGGGGGCGGGAACATTAGAATATGTTGGCTGTCAACAGTATGAACAGTTTTGGCACATTAAACTCTGTTAACAAAATGTTACTGACCGATACGGATGACATTCAGTGCACAATATGACATCTTGCAGCTGCCGCTCGAACAGCAAGGTGGAACAACTGAGTTTCCACAGAGATGAACTGGTTGCTGGGTAGTAACCTAGCAAGATAACCCTAGGCTGGGCATCTAATCAATGTAAACTATGCTTTAATGATTCAGTTCACAAGAGAGAAGTATATTTATTATGTCCCATTTACTCCAACCAGATGAGACTAGCGCTCTGAGTCTGATCACATCTTTTCTCCCAAGTGAAAACTATCTTGACCTATTATGTGGATTAAAGAAAGTTCTAAATCAAGAGCTCTGTTGCTAAGTAACGGATACATGGGGGACATACCAACAGGCCTGATACAGATGGGGATCTGGTTAAAATCTCCTACTGTGACAGTTAGTCAGAGGTTTATTTCTTGCATGCAGAATGATCTTTAACCTCTGGGGTGCAGAAGATACAGAAGCAGTAGCAATGATAATAAATGCTTTAATAGGATGTAAACATCAGATATCATTTTGTAAGAATAAGCACTAAAATATTGAAACAATATGTACCCCAATACACACTGTGACTGTAAGCATAGCCAAAACTTTGGGAAAATATTAAGTGCAAAACGTTCTCTGCGATTATAGGGAAGGCAGTGGATATTCACAAACACAATGACAGCAAACCGCTAATATTTAAATTATGATGAATCACAGTTTATGACTAGAAGTACCCCATAGGCATACAGCACTTAAATACATGTTAATACTGTGAACAATTTATCAGTGCACGCTATTCTAAAGAAAAAGGTGTATCTTCATAATCTCTCACTGAACTTTTTCATCTGATGTCCCTAATGCTCTTATACACACCAGTTGCATTTATTTGATCAAAAATACAGTTATATTGTGAAATGTTATTACAGTTTTTAATATATTTTCACATGTAATTTATTGCTGTGATGCAAAGCTGATTTTTCAGCATCATTACTCCAGTCTTCAGTGTCACATGATCCTTCAGAAATCATTCAGATATGATGATTTGCTGCTCAAGAAACATTTATCATCAATATTAAAAACAGTCGTACAGCAAGGATTTGTTCTTGGACTGAATAAAAGTATTAATTTCTTTCAAAAAATAAATGACTGACCCTAAATTTCTGAACAATACCGTTTTACTCAGAAACCCAATAAATTAGTTTTATGTTGACTTGTATAATGTATTTATATTAGTGAAGTGCATTTTTGATGTAACAACTGACGTACTCATATATGCAACAGAAATGAGTTTAAACAGACAAGTGGTTGAAGTTTGTGGATGCAACACAACATCTAAATGAGAAGGGAAAAGTGAGAGAAGCTGAAGAAGAGACGAGCTGAAGCACATCGAGTCAGTTTGATGGCGGTCATGTTAGCGTCACGACTTTCTGGCCAAAACAAGCACATCACGCGTCTCTTCCTCCTCTTTCTGCTGTCTTAACAGAAGACACCACTGCTCTCTCTGCATCTTAATGGAGTCCTTGCAAAGCAGTGCCGTTCCTGTCAGCAACACTGGCAAACAGAGCAGCACGAACTGGGAAAGCCACTAGGGAGAGATGACAAGAGCTGACTCAACATCTCTGTGTAACACTGTTTACAAAACAGGGTCACAATACACACAACAGAAATAAAATATACAGCTATATAGATTTTAGGCCTGTCAATTTAAATGTAATCAAATTAATAATCAAATTATTAAACAAATTACCCAAATAAAAAGATTAGTCACTATAGTAAATCAATAAATAGACATCACAAGAAGTGAATATGTTGTTTAATTTGCATGTTTGGATCAGGGGTCATAATTGATTGTGTTAACATTTCCATTACTGTTCAAAAGTTTGGGGTCAGTAAGATTTATTTTCCAAAGAAATTAATGCTTTAATTCAGCACGGACACATTCAATTGATCAAAAGTGACAGTAAAGACTTGAATTTTCTATTAATCCTGAAAAAATATATATCATGGTTTCCACAAAAATATTAGGCAGCACAACTATTTTCAAAATTGATAACAATAAGAATTTTTTTCTTTCGTACCAAATCAGTATATTAGAATGATTTATGAAGGAATATGTGACACTGAAGACTAGAGTAAAATTCTGGTTTGCCATCACAGGATTAAATTACATTTTAAAATATGTTTGAATTAAAAAAAGTTATTTTAAAGAGTATTAATATTTCTGTTTTTACTATATTTGATCAAATAATTGCAGCTTTGATGAGCATAAGAGACTTCTTTCAAAACTTTCAAAATCCCAACTTTTGAATGATAGTGTGCGTTTTTCAATTAATTGTTCTCAATTACAACATTAAATTGACAGCCCTAATAGAAATACATTTATGTCTGGAGTTTAAATCACTGAATTAACCAGGCACATTTTATCATGCTTAATGCAGTAATGATTGAATGCAAACACGTTATCTTCCAACTGAACTTCAAAGGTCATGGCATTTCTTGTGCGGGCCTCTCTTGCTTCATTTAAACATAAAAAAGCATATGCCGTCAAAGCTGGACAGCATTTGACAGGGAAATCATGTATCAGACAGAGTGATTCTTCCATTCTGAAATCCATTCACTCCATCTGACATGCTGCCAAAAAGAAACAACTCATCCCTGAAAGAGGCGTTGAGTTCCACAGCTGAGTGGATCTGAAAATGACCACCTCTGTATCTGCAGATGTCAATGATGCATGTGCTAACACTCGCTGCTCCTGCAATCTGACTGCAATCTAGTGTGAAATTGTGTCGTTAAAAAGTCCAGAGCTCAAGAACATGTGCCCTCACACTCATGAATCGTAGCCAACAGTCTCAAAACCCAAAGTCCTTCTGAATTTTCAATGAACGAGCAATGAAGTTTCGAAAACGCTGTGACTATTAGTACTTTGATATTAAAATGATTGTTATGTACATTAGGTGCAATTAGGCAAAAACAAAAAAAATCTGTAAACGTCTGCATTTGAGCAATAATACCACGTTGATTATGTACAAATATGCATTGCTTTGCGGAGAAAGTCTTTGGACAGTGTTTTGAAGTCTCTTAATTCTCCTTTCAAATGAAATTTAACCAAACACAGTCTTGCGTGTTCTTGATTGACGTTAAGTTTGTGTTTTTTACACTCCAGTTTCACAGTCTATGAGTCTTTAGCTACAGTTGACGTCTACTAATTCAATCAGTAGGCCAGAAGTAAATTTGACTAAACTCAAATAAATTCTCAAATAAATCATGAGAGGATTCACAAAGGCGCCAAGCCAAATAAGTTGAAGTTGTATATTGGAGATACTATAAAGAACTTCACAACACACAGTTCACTTGGGTCTTATACAAAATGTAAGCCTCCACACCACAAGAGGGCGATATAGTAATGGTGTGAGATCATGCTACACTGAGCTCTCATCTGGTTGGATGTCCAACTGTGTGTGTTTCCTCTTTTCTAGAATCTTGTTGAGCTCCTCGGTGAAGGAGTGGTAAAGTGGAGACGTCATTTCTGAGTCCGTCTGCCTCAGGAGCACATAGCTGTTCCCGTTCATCTTTCTCAGCACACTGGGCAACGTGGCCGACAGTCCGTTGGCATATTCTGAGGCGGGCAGGGGCGGTGCCATAGGAAGTGGCGGCGCGGGTGGAGGCTCCTCACTCGGTGTGGCCTGTATGTCCGCTGGAACGATCTGTAGAAACTCACCGTCTCTTGACGTTGCTCTGCTACGCCCCTCTGTTCGACCATTGCAGTGGCTGGAGATGGTTTTGAGCTCAAAGTGCGAGCTTCTCTTTCTTTCGTTTGCTGTGGTCATGGACAGAGCTTGCTGGGAGTACTTTCTGGCATTGGGAGAGTTGTGTGCACAGAAACTAACATACAGCAGGACCACTGTTAGTACCAGACAAAGCCCACCGAGTACAGCCACCAGAGAGATATACATGGCCTCCATGTGCCTGTAGGTTTGGAACTCCGGCCCAGAAGGCAATGGGGCCGGTGGGGGTGACAGGATCTGCTCAACAGGACCACTGGAAGGACTAGGAGTTGGCACAGTTGTGGTGGTGAAGAAACTTTCAGGAAGAGCTGTCGGGCTTCCTGAGAGATGTGATGCAGGAGGAGGAACGGGTTGCACTCTAACCGTGTAACTGCGAACGGGAACCCAGACGCCGTTCTCCACTGCGTAACAGCGGTAGTGTCCGCTTTGCTGGTTCTGAGCGCCGATGATGAGGAGGCCGTCATTGCCCGTGCGGTAGCCAAAGTCTACGCCGTAACCCTGCAGCTGCTGACCGTTCAGCGTCCAGTGAGGGGTGGCCAGGTTAGAACGAATCTCACACTGTAACAGCACATCATCTCCTGCCATCACTGCACGTGTCCGGTGCATGACGAAACCTGGCAAAACACAAGATAGATTAGTACTCTATTCTTAAATGTCACCTGACTAGGCTGCTCAGAAATAATTCCCATGCAAACACACCATCATTTGTAATATTAGTACAGCCTCTGCTTCCCATCTGAACATCCTGGACGAGACTGGACCTACAAGAAACATATTCACAGTTGAACTTATTAAAGCCATTAATCGAAGGATGCAGAACAAACTGCAAATGTGTTTTGGACACCGGGTCCAAAAATGAACACTCACTAAGAGCCAAATGGGAGTTAAAATTGGTTTTAGCCAGAAAAGAAAACACTTTTCTCTCTAGTTGGCTGGTAACTTATTGGGAACAGTAACATTACATTCAGTTTAACCCTCATCCTTCCCTCGCACTTTGTAACAAACCCTTCGCTCGTGGGTCAAAATGACCTGAAGCCCTAAAATTATACTTAATTTTATCTTTGTCCAGAAAGCTTAATTTATTTCATTTTGATAATATTTATCTTTTTTAAAGCAATTTTTGGAGTTTTTAAATTTCCCTTTAAATTACTATTTTATCAATAAATAATAAATAAATAGTAATTTAAGCACATTCTTCACATTTCAATTCAAAATAACTCACAATTTCATGCATAACCCTTTTAATTCAGCTCAAAATATCTTACATTGGGTGTCTTTACCGACCTCTTGTGGAAAAAATAATATTATAACATGACATTTCATGACCCCTGCCACTAGATGGCCTTATAGCTCTACATGGTGCAAATCATAGACTGTAAAAAAAGATTGACGACACGTTCTTCCATTGGCGTAAGTGAAGCCGCCAGTGTTCAAATATGGCGCTGACATCTTGGGTCTTGAGTCTGCGCAGTAGTGAGCGCGAAGTTGAGCCGCGATATCAAGGTCCGCCCACACTCCCGCCTAATCAACAACTTTTTGTGAAATAAACAGTTATGGAAATGTAGAGATTAAAGTTAAAGCTCCAATCTCCTCCCGAAGTTCCCGAAAAATGTCCGTTAGTGCCTCAGTGACTACTTCGCTCAGAGAAGCTGTCAATCATAACGTCACCCCCCCCGTTTTTATAGCATCAAATAATTAACTAAAACCAAACTTATTTAAAGAACGAACACTTGAACTAACATCAGTGTGATAAAAACAACCTAAAATGACAAAAACCATCTTTGGAAAAAATGTATTAGAAGTGTAATTTGATTGTTTAGTTCGTCTATGTCCCATTACATTTCATGGAGAGGGCGGGCTTTATGACCTATACTGCATACAGCCACCTGGGGGTCGAGATGCTTTGGAGATCGAGATGAGCTGTTCCACTAGGTCCTAAAGTCATTTTCTTTTCAGTATGCATTCAGATACACATGTAGACATTATAAAATAATTTTTTAGCATTTTTAGTTTGAATTTTTTTTTTCTATGTGTACTGAAGCATTTCTCGCATTCCATTCATTCCTATGGGGGTCAAATTGACCCTCAAGGGTAGGATTTGTTAAATTTTTACAAAACTCCTCAAATCCAGTCAATTTATTTTGTGTATTTTTATTATATAATAAATATTTTTCAATGATTCTATCAATACTTTTTGTAATAACTAAATATGAAAAATATAAAAATAAATCATGCATAAATAGTTTGTAAGCTAGTTCATAACATTATACAGCATAAAATCCAATAATAGATAAATATTCATTTTGAAATCTGCTATGGAAAATTGTACACCGTTTGATTTATAATCTTAATAGATATTATATATCTATATCTGGCGATATAAAAAAGGCTGGTATCTGGCATCTGATAAGGTGCCGTTAATATCTCTAGTAACGTTTCTTAATTCACCTTAAATTGACAGGTATAGCTAAGAAAATTACTTTTGGACTCGGGTAACATACATAGTACATTGTGTGCAAACAAGATGTCTGCTTTTACCTGTTAGCATAAGATGTTATCTCAGCACATGTTCTTCCATCCCAACCGCAGAGTGGATCTCGTGCAAACACACAGTCATAGCAGGAAGTGTAGCGCTCACAGGATGACAGGGGTACTTGCACCACTCCAGAGGGGGCACTCACATAGATACTGTTCTGTTGAACAAAAGTGCACATCCTGAGATTTTTTTGGGATGCACAAGTTTGTATTGTACACTTGGATTTAATGGTGGTTTTTAATAGTTGCCAGGTGTATAATGGGCTACCTGTTTTTGTGATATCACCATGTTATTGATTGGCTGTTTCTCCTCGAACAGCTGAAGCTCCTCAATGATATGCACACGGTCTCTGATCTTTACAGCCCTGTGTAACCAGCCCTCATCTGGAGAGAAGCACACAAACCAAGTTTCAAATTTCAACCAAATATACACTAAGAGACTCCTTTCAAAAACATAAAAAATAAAAAAAATCTAACCACGCTCAAACTTTTATAATCTTAATATCAAAATCAAATTATCTTTTTAATCATAATATCAAAACAATGACTAACAAAGATAAAAATCAACCCTTAGGCACCTGTTCCAATGAAGAGCATGTCATAGATGCGTCCATCCAAACCCACAACCTGTTGTACAGCGATCTTGGTGTAGTCTGCGCTCTTCTGGAGCAACAGAGGACGTCCTCCCACTGGCTGGATTTGTTTGGACATTAAAGGGTGTCTCCGAGCAAAATTTAGTATGCTGTCAGGGAGATCCCGGGAGGAATTTATGAGCAGGGCACGATGCTGATCAGTTATACACTAAAGAGAAAGAAAGGCACTGTTATATAACATTCCACATGAGTGAAAACAGAAATAATGCAAGACTCCAATACAAGTCCCAAAGAGCTGTCCAACTGCTTTAGTATAACAAATACTACAAGGGGGCAGTTTATGAGACGATGCATCTCACCGAGCCAGGCCTGGGATCCGGAACTTTCCCAGTGTACTCCCTCCATTTGGAGTCCTGTAGTTCCATGTAAGGCCCATCAAAAGCTGTCTGGACATCTCTGAGAGAATACTGACATACTGCAGACATCTTAACATTTCTCCTAGCAATGAAAAAGAGGGAGAGATTGAAGGAATTTTGGTTTAATGGGACTCTGTCGTCAACAGCATCAGTGGCATTATTGCTAGCACTTCCTGTGTTACTGCTTAAGAATCACTTATTGTATTCCTCATTTGTAAGTCACTTTGGATAAAAGCATTTGCTGAATGTATTTTGTAAAGTAAATGTAAATTACCAGATAAAATCATTTTGATTTGTGCCTCAATTTATAAAAATCTTATTTACAGTCACTTACAAATGCAAGTCCGTGGGGCAGGGCATTCCAAAGAATTAAAAGCAGAAATGTGAAGCTTGTATATTTATTTAAGTGCTTATATTATCCTGAATAGTGCAATTATAGTGAGAAAAATCAGTTTGTGAGTATACATTTGTAGTAATTTGTTCATCACAGCATTTATCTGTATTTTTCCACTGCATTTATAATCTTTGAAGGATTTTCAATGATTTCTGTATCATTTCATTTTTGTTTAATTTATTTCATTTAATTTATCAGTTTGTGGTAATAAAAACAATGCCAACAAAAAAGGAAACCAGGCTATAAATAAATAATTTTATATTTCTGTTCAATTTTATCACATTAGTAACATACTTAATGTTTAGTAGAAGTGTAGAACTGTATTTTAAAACAATGTGTATTTTAATGTTTTTTTCTAGTCTAATGCCTTTCCCCATTCACTGCCATTGTACGACCTGCCACTATGGCTAGTGGTTTTCCAAAGTTACTAGCCACTCAGAATTTTCACTGGCCAAAATGTTGTTGTTGGCTATACTGTATGTAAATGACTACTCTACACACCCAAATCAAGTCTACATGAAATGTATACCATGACAGATCATCAAATTTGCCCGGTTAGCTCTGATAAGGTTATGTGTAAAACTCCTTAATCTAGACAGAGAAACACACTGGGATTATTATATTATCTCTGTAAATATATTCACAAGCAATATTCTCAACAGTGTTCATTCAGCGATGACATATTTAAATCTAGCATATTTTGTGTATGAGCCCATACAGTATCCTAGTGAAATGCATATCCATAGTTTCATGATTTGACAGTTTATTTTATTAAATATCAAGAATCTAAAAGGTGTGCATCATACCTGACACCCAGATGAACACCTTAAAGTTAGTTTTATGACTAAGTCATTCTCTTCAAATGCTATTGAAGTTAGAAACGTGTACACCAATGTCGTATGTAACTTTAGAGACGGTCCCTAAATTTGCAGATATCAAACGTCAAGCCAACTTTATGCCAGTCACATCAGATGCACTATGGTTCACTATTTGTTTGAAACCATTTTCGCTGCAGAAACAAAAACAGTCAATCACTGTATGATCAATGAATCTCCTGCGTACATCGCACATTCATCTCTGCTTTGAGTGCAGATTTCAGTGAGTGAGAGCGTGCTCTGAACAAAACTCCGGCTAATCTGAACACCTCTGATTATTAGATATCGCATTCATAAACTCGATAGAAACACGTGTGATTGGTTATAATGCGCAATGCGATTATAACAGATACCTCTTGAGAAGACTATAATAAGTTCAAACTAATGTCAAGCCCTGACTGTATGTACAAATGTTCTTAGTCAAAATTGTTCTCTCTGGTAAAGCATTTCACAAATATTTCTTTATTAATTCTACTGTAAATAAACACTAAGTTTATTATCCTGAGTTCCAGTGACACCTTCATTGAAACATTGCTGAAAGACCAATTCTACATGCTGTTGGGCCAATTTAGTGAATTATTTACTGAGGCGTTTGTGTTAAAAGGATAAAGAATAAATCGACCTGTTATATTTCTAGCAGTGTTGTCTAAACTTACAAATGACAGTCCTTAAACCTTTATCTTCATGGAGAAAGGAGGAGCCTCTAAAGCACAAAAGCACAGAAACAAACCCACTGTTGTTGTTTTTTTTCATGTGTGGGACATAACACTAGAAAGCCTCAAAATTAAATACTGATGTTATTACTCCTTTCAGGACGATAAAGGGTTGACACTCAGAGTTCTGTCCTGTTTACTACCTGGAAACGGGTTTGATGGGAGAATTTGGTCCAACTAGTCTGTAGACATAAAGGACAATTCAATATAGCATGACTCCGCAAACGCTCTCTCTCTTTCGATACTGCCAATTCAAATACTGGCCCAGTGCCCTGTGTCCTATTGTGAGTGCCCCTGCTATAGCGAGGAAAGCACATGGGAATATTTAGAGATGGGCTCTCAAGCTAAATTCCTTCAGTCAAAAAACCTCTGAGAATGAAGATAACAGGGTCACATGCTAGAAGATTAATGCTGCTTCTGTTCAAATCACATTTAATGAGACTGCAGCACCCCTCTCACAGACTGTAAAACCTTTTAAAACTGAAGGCTTACGTTCAACTGCAGCCCTAAATTTATATAAAATCAATGTGGTGCCAAAGTTAGTGATGAAGAAAAACAAGTTGAAACTATGAAATGCATAAAATTGAGTAGAAATTACATAAAATCTATCCATCCATTCATCATCCATCCATCCCCCATTCATTCATCCATCTATACATCCATCCATCACCCATTCATCCATCCATCCATCCATCCATCCATTCCCCATTCATTCATCCATCCATCCATCCATCCACCCATCCATCACCCATTCATTCATTCATCCATCCATCCATCCCCCATCCATCCATCCAGCCACCCATCCATCACCCATTTATTCATTCATCCATCCATCCATCCACCTACCCATCCATCCATCCATCCCCACCCACCCATCCATCCATCTCCCACCCACCCATCCATCCATCTCCCATTCATCCATCCATCCACCCACCCACCCATTCATCCATCCATCCATCTCCCATCATCCATCCACCCACCCATCCATCTACACACCCACCCACCCATCCATTCATCCACCACCCATTCATTCATTCATTCATTCATTCATTCATTCATTCATCCATCCATCCACCTACCCATCCATCCATCACCCATTCATTCATCTATCCATCCATCCATCCATCCATCTCCCACCCATCCATCCATCCATCCACCTACCTATCCACCCATCCATTCATTCATCCATCCATCCATCTCTCATTCATCCATCCATCCATCCATCCCATCTCCCATTCATCCATCCATCCACCCACACATTCATCCATCCATCCATCTCCCATCATCCATCCACCCACCTACCCACCCACCACCCATTCATTCATCCATCCATCCATCTCCCATTCATTCATCCATCATCCATCCATCCAGCTTTCCTAGATAAAATTATATTTGAATTTCAGTATATTTTAAATTGTTCTTCGTTGCGTTTAAATTTTAAATTTACAATTTTGCATCCTGTTTGCAACCTTAATTTACATTTAGTAACTGAATTGGAAATTCAAAGGCATTCTAAATTTTGTTCTGAATGGCCCACAACCTGTTACAGGTTCACAATCAAATTTTGCATTCTGCCGAAGTGAATTTTCTCACCACTCAAGTCCAAAAATGCCATAAAAGACACTGTCGTGTACGTTGTTTCCCTCGGCGACAAAAACGCTGCGCAAGACGTTGAATTGAAGCTCATAATCAGGGATGGCGCACACCAGCCTGGCCTTGAGAAAGGACGTCCACTTCCTCTGAAGAGTCCTCTGCCCTCCAATGTCCCCCTGTGAATGAGAAAAAAAAACAACTGATATGAAAATCATAACAAATTGCATATAAAAGTATTGCTCATTTTTATTAACTCAATAGAGCAGTAGGAATGACACAATATACATATGTATTATGCGTAGTCTGTAGTTCTTTGAAAGCAGTCTCCTCGGGGCTATGAGTCACACTAAAGTAGCTGTAAAAATATTAACAAATAACAAATGTAATATCACCCCATCTTACAATCTAATGGGATGTGACATAATTGAGTTTAAATGACAAATTATGATTATGTAGCTCTGCATCACTCCAAATATCAAATCAGAGGTACATTGAAATGGATTTCTACCAACCTAGCCCATGGCTTTTTGCATAATTCACATAGACCCTTGAGAGTAGTTCACAGCCAAATGCACCAAAATCTGGTATGTTGAACTCCTGAATTAAACATTCAGCTTGAAATGACACAGTCGTGGGCACAGAAAGCTGTCCTAAATGTGCTAACAGCATTCTGCTCAGAAACAGGCTCCATCAGGCTCAAGTAGTAACACGAGGACCTTCAGGCTAATTGAGGTGTCAGTTCACATTCATTCGAGAAGAAGAAAGACCAGAACTGAGATGGCTCAAATAAATGGCATAGAGGAAAGGAAATGGATCCTTTTGTACGATTTCTCCATAACAAAAGCAAGGCTGTCACATGATACAAATATCATCTTTTTGTGTCACTGAAAATGTTTTTTCCCATAAGATCCAAATAAACAGTAATACACAAGCATGGTATTATGAACATTTAAACTTTTATTCTTTTCACTTCTAATGGACTTGTGTACACTGGCTTTAGGAAAAAAAAAATACAACTTCTACTATATCGTAGTTGAAATGTAGAGAAACAACAGAGAGAATGCACTATGTTAAGTCTGCTCATGAAGTCTCCTGAGCATGCTCAGTTTGACCACCAATACTCAGTCCTGAGGAAGACTTCTGGGGCAGAATAATGTCCCCACTGCTCATTATTGCCATTATCACAGAGAGGCATGGCTTGTTCATTTGGCCGGAAATATTTTCTTAATTAATATGGAATTTATTTATAATGTATAAACACAGTAACGCAATGTTTACTTTAGGGTATCTTATACATAAGTGCTATTGTGGACAACATGTACTTCTGCAAATATTAATTGTGAATTTTCTCTGATTAAGCACTATAAACTTCATGCATCTGCTATTGTTGTTTGTGGCTGATGAAACATCCATAATCCCTTGCGACTGAACACTAATGTTGTTGTTTTTTCAAAGCATGGTGACTTATGGTGACACTACTTGGTATTAATAGAGGTTGCAGAAGTAATTAGTGCTTTTGATTAACTTGTATTGTTGTTTTGTGCAAAATCACTGTTAGGGTGATTAGTGTTCCCCTTAGTAAACTTAGACCCTGCTTAATTAAAATAATTTCTCACCCACTGAATGTAACAGAAGTCAATATGTTTTGACTTATATTTATAGTATAATAAGTAAGAGTTGTCCACACTTAGAAGACAAATTGGACTAATATTAAACAACAACTAGAAAATTAGTGAACTTACACCAAAACTTGTTTATTGAGGTTGGAGTTTTTAACCCAATCTGTTTAAAGTCTAAAGTAAGCCATCTATTTAGATCTTAGACTAAGAACATTCATTTTACTCAGTTGCTTAAAAACATAAAAAGACTGAAACTAGTTACTAAAACATTATCTTGAATATTCTTGTATGTTACTGTTCAAAAGTTTGTGGTCAAAAAATTTATACTTTTATTTAGTGACAGTAAAGACATTTATAATGTTGGAAAGTATTTACAGTACTGTGCAAAAGTCTTAGGCACGTTGGTATTTTCACACAAAAAATGTTTTTAAGCCAGCTATTTATATCTTTTACTGTAGTGTGTCAGTAGGAAGTCTGACAGCAGCTGGTATGATCTGATCTCACCATCATGGAGTCTGTCTGTGATTACATGAAGAAACAGAAAAAACTGAGACAGACTAAATCCAGAAAAACTAAGGCAACGTCTCCCAGACACTTGAGGAAACCTTCCTGCAAAACTACAGTACTGTGAAAAGTTTAGGCACTTGTCAGAATGCTTTAAAGTGAGAATGCTGTCAAAAATAATAACATAAATAGCTTTCATTTATGAATTAACTTCTATTAACTAAATTAAATCGATATTTGGGGTTACCACCCTTTGCGTTTAAAACGGCTTTTGTCACCTGCATCTATTCCTACACCTATTCATGTAGCTTTGCAGGAAGGTTTCTTCAAGTGTCTTGGAAACGTTGCCACAGTTCTTCTGGATTTAGTCCATCTCAGTTTTTTGTTTCTTCATGTAATCACAGACAGACTCGATGAAGATGAGATCAGATCTCCATGTGGAGCATAGAGACTATTGTCAGACTGTTTATGCATACAAAAATCTCACTGGATTATTAAAATTAATGGCAATTCATTTATAAATGTAAACTGATATTTCCTACTGACACACTACAGAAAAATATATAAATAACTGGCTTAAACCCACTTTTTGTGTGTAAAAATACTAGCGATCCTAAGACTTTTGCACAGTACTGTATATTTCAAATAAATGCTGGTCTTTTGAACTTGAAAGGATCCTGAAAAGATTTAGCACAGTTTTCAGCTGAAAATAATAAGAAAAGTTTCTTGAGCAGCAAATCATCATATCAGAATGATTTCTGGAGGATCATGTGACACTGAAGACTGGAGTAATGATGCTGAAAATTCAGCTTCACCATCACAGGAATAAAGTACACTTTAAAATAAATTCAAATAGAAAACAGTTATTTTAAATTGTAATAATATTTCACAATGTTACTGTTTTTACTGTATTTTTAATCAAATGAATGCAGCATTAGAGACTTTCTAAAACATTTAAAATCTTACCGACCTCAAACTTTTCAACAGTAGTGTATATGCACGTATGTTTACAAGTACATGTGTGTAATCGTGTGTACGAATGTGTGTATATGTGTGTAGTGTGGCCTACTTTGGACTGGAGCTTCTTTCCCTCCTAACTCAGTAAGTCAAACAGTAAGGGACCTGACCTGCTTCCCAGAGCTGTGAAGTGTTAGCTGCAGAGTGAATGCAGGCGTGAAATAAATGAAGATATAACGGTGAGGGGAAACTGTAGGGTGGTTTATCTGAGCACAATGAAGAAGCTAAATGAGATGAGAATAATGCAGGTGGGAGAGCATGTGTGGGAGAAAGAAAGCGAGCGAGAGAGCTAGTTCGGGTAGTGGGGCTTTTTCTGCCCGGCAACAGCGGCAAAACCATAGAATCTCCAGAAACGTGTGGCGACATGAGGTCAGGCTGGCACTGTCATGGACTGTACTTAGGAGTCTGTATACAGGAGTGAAAATGTTTTGTTAATGTAAGTTTGAAAACCAAATTTGAAAAATACAGATCCTCAAGATATATCCCGAACCCGGCTCTTACTTTACACACACGGGCCACCCTGGCCACTTTGGTCTGGCTGGAGTAAGCCGTGGGTTCTGTGTTCCTCTCCGTGAAGAAGAAGTAGAGTTTGTCATCATCCCCGACGGAGCTGTTGATACTCTCTCTGAGTAAAGCTGAGCCGACAAATTCTGACTCTACGAGAAAAAACAT
The DNA here is from genome assembly GCA_018749465.1 of Paracanthobrama guichenoti. Lineage (NCBI taxonomy): Eukaryota > Metazoa > Chordata > Actinopteri > Cypriniformes > Gobionidae > Paracanthobrama > Paracanthobrama guichenoti. The sequence goes on from CM031954.1 coordinate 7,401,261, forward strand.
CAGCATTAGCTGCTGCCCACACCACAATGGACCAATTATGAGCCTTACAGATCTTATCGTGTCTGTGAGAAGTTTCAAATGAAAAGTCATTATTTACTCACCCTCATGTTGTTCTAATGCCATATGCCCTTTTCTTTTTCTGACTACAAAAGGAGGAACGTAAAAAAAAAAAAGTCCTGCCCGCACTCGTCCATCTAATGCCAGTTAATAGCGACCAGCACCATCAAAAAAGAGGCACAAGTATCACAGAATGGTCCCATATGACACATGTTGTATATTCTGGGGGTATATGATAATGTTTGGTGAAAAAAATTATTTAACAACATTTTTGTCCTTGGCCGTTGGTCTTCTGTGCACACTGCATGACGTTCATGACAGACTCACACAGAAAAAGCTCACAAAGTTGTGAGAAATCAAAACTTGACATGAAAAACATGACATGAAATACAATCCATGTACCTTCTTCTATGAGGTGAATATATATCCGTTGTGACAAAAAGAAGTTATCGTGTTCACGTCTGTCAAATATCATTCTGTCATCTGACAACCGGAGTTCCTTCCAGTCTGGAGATATTTGACTCAGAGAAGAAAGTGAGACTTTTTTCCAAGCCATTGTATTTCAAATGTCATGTTTTTATTAGTCGCTATTTTACATAACTTGTGTGCTTTTTCTGGGTGAGTCGGAGTGAACTGCGGCGCTAATAAAATCTCATGAACAGGCACGTTGTGTAGCAGTGCACAGAAGACCAACAGTAAAGGTCAGGATTTTCGTTAAATGATACAATAAATTCCATTTTGTTTTTCACCAAACCCTATCGTATACCCCCAGAACACTTGGAATATACAGCACGTGTCTCATGGGATCATTCTGTCTTTTTTTAAGATGGACAAGCACGAGCAGGACATTTTTTGAACTTTTATCCTTTTATGGTCCGATAAATAAAGAAGGGTTCGCGGCATTAGAACAACACCAGGGTGAGTAAATATTGATTTCATTTTTACTTTAGGGTGAACCATCCCTTTAACGGATTTGACTTAGGCCAGTAAACAACCATCCAGAATACCCTAGCAACCAAATAGCAACGTGCAACCACTCAGAACACCTTAGCAACCCCACTGTGATGCCCTAGCAACATGATTGTACAGCTTAACTCATAAGCTGCGTCCAAAATCGAATACTTCTCTACTATATAGTATGCGAAAAACAGTACACCAACAGATTAGTATGTCCGAATTCATAGTATTTGAAAAACAGTAGGCGAAAAGTACCTGGATGACCTACTACTTCCGGCAAGAATCTGAAGTCCGCATACAATGGACACTTTACTATCCCATGAGGCCACAGGAGAGGATTTATGAATGGAGGTGATGGGATGCAGCTGACACTGGTAGGTCACATGATAATGACAACATGGCAGATACGTCCGGATTACATTCATACTACTTTCATTCATACTATATAGAACGTACTTTTTTTAACCGTTGTGAAGTTTGTTCAAATTCAAATGCAGTACCTACTCACATAGTATGCGATTTCGGACGCAGCCACATTTAATTTTAGTAAAAAAAATTTCAACTAACCCAGCAGCCATCTTGTTGGGGAATCATCTGTCCGCAAATTTGGGAAAGGAAAGTTGCGTCGTATATCAGGAATGTTACGAAACTCATACTGAGATGCAGAGTACATCTCACCATCTGTAAAGGCAAATTAAAGTCAACTGAAAGAATAAACAGAATAAGAAATATGCAAGTGATGAAATAAGGTTATGAATACAAATCATGTACCTATTATAAATCCAGTGTAGCTCTTTGTAGGGTCATAAGGACATTTCTCCTTTCCCTCCTCAAAACGCACAAAGGTGAAGCGTGCCACATCCTGGCAAAAACAGGGAGATATTTAAGCGCATCTTATAACAGAACATAAAACATTTACAATAATAATTCCTTTACAAAATGAGAGCAGTAAACATCTCACTATGTAAGCACAGCGTGGTCTGAAAGCATGCGTCCCGCAGGTGTACAGGTGAGTGTCATTGTATCTGTCCAGGAATCGCACGTGATTGTAGCATTCAGTCTTTGACAGAACAAGCAAGAAATTATTGTAAAACACATAATTTAAAAAAAAAAATACAGGTTCATTATGCAGTACCATAAGCAGACTATAACGTTAATTAAATATTAATTAAAACCATAATTGTGTTTCAATAATACTAAAATGTAATTAAAATACTACAATACATTTTCTAATTTTTTGGGCATTCCAGCTTACATTCTTAAACAACATTTTTAAAACAGCATTTTTTTTTTTAAATTATATTCATGCCACCTGCTTATTTACATCAGAACCACCATTCGTTTTGACTCTCTCATGAAAATCAATGTGCATCTTGTTTTGTATTGTCAGCACACAAGAATTAACAATCAACTTTTGAGCATGTGATACGTGGTTTCCAACATGCTTATATCTGTATATCACAAAAAAGTACATATTTTCATGATATTCAGCATTTTGGATGTGGTTTTCCATGTACTGTAACTTTCATCCAAAGCAACACAAACATTACATTTTACCAGTGTTTTTTCCTTGGGAATCAAACACATGACTTTAGTTGAGCTACGGGATTTAGGGAGGACATTCTACACATCAAGAATGGCAATACCTGATTGTTCTTTCCTTTGCTCAGGCACTGCCTCTTCTGTTCAGCAGATGCTGCCCATTCCAGCTGTTAACCAGATATGGACAACAGCTATTAGGAGCCAAGCTGCATTAGGTAGAATGAAACGTATAGAAACTTATTGTGACAAAGGCAGAACTCACAGAAAGAGAGATATTGGTGTCAGAGATGTTGGCGGTGTCCAGTTTGTAAATGGCCTCTCTGGCCCCAACATACAGCAACCCAGGGCCATCCTCCAGTAACAGAGAGCTGTAGTTCACTGCAGCTCCATGGAAATGATTACAACCCAGCAGCCCTGCGAACACAGAGAGAGACCCAGTTAGAAAAACAGGGACAAACATGACCAAACTGTGTCAACAATATAGAGACCCACTCATAGCTCTACACTCTTCTGTCTATTATTGGAAATCTTTTAACTGAAATGAATGGATGAATTCTCCACATAATCTATGAATAAACTGAAAGGCAACAAAGAAAATGGAATAATGAAACAAAGCTTTGTGGGCAAAAGAAGAAGAGGAGCATGAGAATATACAGAATGATTTGCATCAATGTGGCAAAAATATGTAAGATCTAACTTCACAGTAAAAAAAGAAATGTTGACAATAAAAAGAGAGAGCAAAAAAGAACGAGAGAAAAAGAAAACAAATGGGTGTCGTAAAAGAATAGTGGATTTAGCACTTTCTGTTTTTATGTGGATTAAGTGTCTCTCTAAAATATTAAAACACCACTGACTTATTTGGGTGGTCTGCTTCCTCAGATTAAGAGCATAAAATAAACCCAGGCACATTTTGAAAAGAAAAGGATTTGTTTTGCCCATCTACAACACTGCATGCTGAGATTTCCTGCCCCATGCTGAGAGACGGGTGGGCTATACTGATGAGTCTTGGCAGTATTAGGCCACATATCAACCATGGTACCCCTCAAATGCCCTTCCCCTACCTCTCAAAACACCCACCCCCCATACACGGTGCTAAAGTCTACATCAGCAACAATACACACTACATCCAGGATCCAGTATCCAAGCATGGAATATAAATGATTTGGAATCAGAACTTAGGATCGTTCACCCAAAAATGAAAATGATCCCATGATTTACTCACCCTCAAGCCATCCTAGGTGTATATGACATTCCTCCTTCAGACGAATACAATCAGAGCTATAGTAAAAAATGTCCTGGCTAATGCAAGCATTATAAATGGCAGCCCAAAATTTGAAGCCTAAAAAAAGTACATCCATCCATTTTAAATAATCCACACGGCTCTAGATGGTTAATAAAGGCCAAGATACACTTTTTTGGCTGCCATTATAAAGCTTGGATTAGCCAGGACATTTTTTAATATAACTCTGATTGTATTCGTCTGAAGGAAGAACATCATGTACACCTAGGATGGCTTGAGGGGTGAACTATCCCTTTAAAAAGCGATTTGTGCCCCATATTTTTGAGACAAGTGAAAAGTGTCTTTTTGAAGATTAAGTTGTGTATTAAGTTTTGGCTGTGGCACAGTGGCAGAAATCATGAATTGATCCATCCAATCAGTAAGCAATCACACAGAACATACTTACAAATGCATAGCAATCTGCTAATATCTGTTGATGCGGATGGAACACCGACTAAAATACTCTGACAGAAACCATTAGTGAATCTTCAACGCAAAACAGATAGTTTGACCACTGCATTCCAATTGCAGAACAAATGACTCTTATGAAGCAGTTATTTTTTTGGTGAATCAAAAGCATTCAGCACAACCAGTGTAGTCTGATTACCAGATGAGCGACTCTTCTGATCAGATTTTTTTTTTAGTGAATCAAAAGCATACAGAGCAACCAGTTAATCCCAATTCCTGAGTGAATGACTCTTATGAAGCAGTTCTTTTATAGAACTAAAAGCAAACTGAGCAAATGGTGTAGTCCAATTCAAGAACAAATGACTCTGATTCCTGAATAAATGGCTCTTTTGAGCCAGATCTTTTTAGTGAATCAAAAGAATAAAGTGCATCCAGTGTAGTCCGACTCCTGAAATGAGTGACTCTTATGATCTGGTTCTTTTTAGCAACTCAAGCATAACAAGTGTAATACGATTCCAGAACAAATGCCTCTTGTGAGCCAATTCTTTTTAGTGAATTAAAAGCATACGAGTGTAGTCTGCTTTCCTAACGAATGACTCTTGTGATCCGGTTCTTTTTAGCGAATCAAACACAAACAACTTCATCAGTTTAGTTACTGTATGAGTTTTTGCAGTAGAATTTTACAAACATTAGCTGTTAACAGACCAAACTAAGCGTTTTGAGCAAGTGTGAGAATGATTGGCAGTATAAACCTAAAAGTCAAAGCTATGAGGATCTAAACTGTCAATCAAAGAAAGGTCGGAACAGACCTACGGGTTGTTGTGCGCGTGGGAGTGCCAGAGGCTAATATTACTCATAACAGGAAAGAAAATATTAAGTTATGCAAACACGATTTAAGACCTCGGGCAAAGTGACGACATTCTGTGTGTGTAGTTAATCCTTGTGTCTCATTGTGTAGATAGAGAAAGATAGTGACTGTAACACACAGTGATGAGTGTAGAGCTGATGATAAACTGAGAGATCACACAAAAGCCTTTGAGCTCAAAGCACATTGTGTGTCCTTGGACCATGTATGCACACAGACACTCATACACACATCCGCAGCCATACCAATATTGCTCTTTAATAACAACATATCAGGATTTATGGGAAAAGGGAAGGGCAACAGTATTAATGTGGACGCACATGGTGCTATATACATCTGACACGTTTGTCTCTTGAATACAAAATTACATTTTTATGCATAAATCGAAACTTAAAGGGTTAGTTCACCCAAAAGTGAAATTTCTGTCATTAATTGATTACCCTCATGTCGTTCCCAACCCGTAAGACCTTTGTTCATCTTCAGAACACAAATGAAGATATTTTTGATGAAATCCGAGAGCTCTCTGACCCCTCCATAGACAGCCATTTAATTTACACTTTCAAGGCCCAGAAAGGCAGTAAAGACATCATTAAAATAGTCCATGTGAAAACAGTGGTTCAACCTTAATGTTATGATTCAAGATTCAAGATTCAAGAGTTTTATTTGTCACATACACAGTTATATACAGAATATACAACCGGCAGTGAAATGTAAACAGGTCCGCTCCATGGACAGTGCAAATTCACAGTTAAAGACACAAGGGGGAAATTATAATAGAAATAGGATAAAAAAAAAAGTACTATCTATATCTATATATATGTCTATATCTGTAGAATTATAAATAATCAAGTCAAGAGAAAAAAAAGGTAAAAAATAAGGATAAAGTGGAATAAAATAATTGAAGTAGACTGTGCAGTGAGTAAACTGTAGACTTATAAATATGTGGTTAACAAATGTATAAAGAGTATAATGTGCAAACAGGTTTATAACAGGTTGTTACACAGTAACAACGAGAACAGAAAGTGCAGTGCAATGTCAGTGTATCGATGTTTATCCTGAAGTGAAGTCACGTGACGTTAAGTTCAGGAGTCTGATGGCCTGGGGGAAGAAGCTCCTCCTGAGTCTCTCAGTTTTGGCCATCAGGCTTGGGCGCTTACCAGATGGCAGCAGCGTGAAATGAGGGTTTGCAGGGTGATTAGAGTCCTTGATGATCTTGGTAGCTCTACCTTTGCAGCGTTTGGTGTAGACGTCCTGCAGAGACGGGAGAGCTGACCCTGAGATACGCTCGGATAAGCGCACGACTCTTTGCAGGGCTTTGCGGTCATGACTGGTGCTGTTCCCATACCACGCTTGAAGTGACAAGAATACTTTTTGTGTGCAAAAACAAACAAAAATAACGACTTTATTCAACAGTTTCTTCTCGTCTGTGTTGGTCTTCTATGCAGTTTACGTCAGCCAGCTCCTGCATCAGCATCACACGCATGCATCATGGTGCTCACGTGAACAGCTTCAGCCAATGGTAAGCCGGCATGCTGGCATCACTCGGAAGCGCTGGACTGCATTTACTTCATCAACAGCGTAGGAGACTGACACAGACATTGTAAATTGTTGAATAAAGTCGCTATTTTTGTTTGTTCTTGCACACAAATAGTATTCTTGTCACTTCATAACATTAAGGTTGAACCACTGTAGTCACATGGACGATGATTTTTTTACTACCTTTCTGGGCCTTGAAAGTGTTAATTACGTTGCTGTCAAGGAGGGGGTCAGAGAGCTCTCGGATTTCATCAAAAATATCTTCATTTGTGTTCCGAAGATGAACGAAGGTCTTACGGGTTTGGAATGAATTTGGATTTTTTTTTTGTTATTTATTTTTAGGCTCTTTGCATTTATTTCAGTTTAAAATTAATAGACCAGGAAGAAGGTTCACACATAGGCTTAAACAAAAGAAATTACAATAATATGACGCACATTTATACATTATAAAATTATTTGTAACACTCAATAAATCACAATTTTTAATAACTAATTTCTTTTGGAACTGTTATGGCATAACATTATGGCAATCATAGGTCTCAAGAAAAACAGCCTTTGGGTTGCTAGATAAGTGCACTAACTGCCCTACCGCACCAGTCTAAAAAAACAGACTGACTCTGTGCATCACTGGGGGAACAAATCCATGAGCAGAGTCAACACAGCACCCAAGGCCTCCGGTTGTGTTCTAGCAGTGTGTGTGTGTGTGTGTGTGTGTGTGTGTGTGTGTGTGTGTGTGTGTGTGTGTGCGGTTTGCTACTTTGTTTACTGTTCCCTAGAATGAAGACTGGAACTAAGTTTCAACCACACAACCTTTGTGCCAAGCCGGTAATATGCTAATTGTGCACACAGGATGTATGTGTCTTTATGAACTAAGAGCATAAGAGCATATTCTTCTTATATTAGATGAATAAAATATTTGGGCAGTAGCGGCTCCTGACCGTAAATGTAGGTAGGGCAGTAGTTTATAATAAACATTTCTAATCACTGGACACACTTTTATACTAGTATAAATATATGAATATGACAGCGTATGGATGGCTGTGTATATGGCTCAAGGACACACTACAAGGTATTGTAGTACTCTCATGCATCTATAAACCGATGCATTTTCATAGCATTTGTGTGTGACTTGACTGTTGACTCACGCCAACCCTGGACCAAACAAACTTGGGCGGGCAGCCGCAGTGGTCATGTGTCCAATCGGAATTGTGTTTGCTAGGGGGCAAGCGCTGACTAAATAAATACTGACACTGCCGGGTGAGAACAGTCAGCTGCAGACGTGATCAACATTACACAACCACGGTCAAGCTTTGCCAGGTTTATAAAATATATTCATTCCCATTAGCAGCACATCTCACAGTACCACGAAATACTGCTTTAATAATGCACACACTAACACTAATAGAGATCTGCATTGTATTATGTTCCAAAACCATGTAATAAGAGCCCAGAAATTTTGGCACAGGCTGTTAAATTGACATTAAATCAAAACATTCTGAGTTTTATATTTGAAAACATCAAGGTTAACTATGCAAACTTAATTAAATGACTGTAACATTTAATAGATGTCTTTCATTACAAAGAATTTAAAGTGAACTAACTGCAGTTCTGCTTAAGCAACCTTTTGATAAACACATTGCCAAAAAGCAATAATGGTCATTGATTGGTTCCAGGTCTTGGCACTGAACTTATCATCAACCATGTGGCAACCATGTGGCAGTCCAAATAGAGTCCAAAAGAGTCCAAACCAAGCATGAACCAAGTTCCCCGTGATTAGTAATTTGTCTGCACTGAAAGTGAAACTGCTGTCAGTCACAGGCAATCTGTAATTCTGGACCAGTGAGCTTTCACAGTGGGCGGAGCTACCAAGTGAGATGCAGTATAATAAAAATATAATAAAAGACAGAATGCAGGGATCTCGAGCTGAGTTTTAAAAATAACTTGAGTGTCTTAAAAGTGTAACATTTGGTGTTGGTATGCAAATAAACAGAACTTAAACTTTTTTTTTTTTTTAAATGAGAAAAACATAGCTGACCATTGTGACTTTGTAGTTATGACACAATGTAAAATACAAAAAGAATTTGAAAAAAGTTCAATGTTTTAATTAAAGCTGCTAGCAGAGATGAAAGGGCCCTTGCACCCGAAGCTAACACCACCCAGTGGCCTCAGGAAAATAGTGAAGAGTGGGCGACATGCATTTAAGCAGGTAAATATTGGAGAAAAATAGCAAAGTCATTTTGATGTGCCAAACTTCCTGCGGCCAGCAGGTGACGCTATGACTAACTGAATATTGGCATGTAGATGTCTTAAGAACATTTGAAGTTTGAGGCAGATCGGACATTGTATGCCTGAGTTACAACAGCTTCCTGTTTCACGGCGAAATATCAAATTTTGTCAGGCTGCCACGGACACGCCCTTCAGGGAAAACTCAAGATTTTTGCAATTTAACGTCGCAAAGGCTTTTAGATTAGACTGACCAAATATGATGGTGATCTGATTAAATCTCTTAAAGGAGTTGGTTAAAGTACAGCATCTAAATTTCTAAATAGCTCACTTCCTGTTGGTTTTTTTTTTGTAGGTATTGGGCTGTTACATGTGTCTACCGAATTTCATACTGTACGTGAAACATAGCACGAACGTCGCTTAAATAAAATTTTGTAGGTGGCGCTATCGAGCCATTTTGCCACGCCCAATTCTGAAACCCATAACAGATTTTTCACCACTTCTGATGCCTGTGCAAAGTTTCATGAGTTTTTGATGTTTAGGTCCTCCGAAATGCGATTCATTTCAGAGAAGAATAATATAGACTGAGCAATTCCAATAGGGTCCTCACGCCATCGGTGCTCAGCCCCTAAATATTATTTCTAGGCAGGGAAATTTTGTTTTTGGTTGGAGAGGAACTCAAAGTCCAGTGGTGAAAAACCAACATAAGCAATTCTCTACTAGAAAAATTAAATAAATACGCACCAACCCTTTTTTGCATAATGTAAGATATAATTTGTAGCATAATGCAATGTAAACAAATCTGTGTTTATTATTGATATTATTTCTGTACTAAAAGAAGGAAGTAGATGCCACCGCTCAAATCCTGTCACCAAGACAACAGCAACCCCCACGCAGATAAAACCCCCTCCATCAGAGGGCTGGATTCTGTGGGTTTGGATTATCAAGCCTACCTTTTTATTAGTCTCTGAGGAGAGCTATTATTCTTAAGGCACATTTAAAACTAAAAGTGAACATTAGATGTGTATTTTAAATACCTTTTCTGTGATCCTCAGTGGTTTCAAGGAATATCACCTTGCTTGTCGAACAGTAAACACAGATATAGCTCTTTTCTACAAGCCTCCTGACCTTATACGATAACTCTCATACTGTGATTCTTTTTATCAGACGTTCAGCAGAAACTACCCACACCTTTTGACCAACAAATGTTTTCCGTGACTTTTTCCATGTATTTCGTGATGGCTGGATGGATAAAGATGGCTATATATATATATATATATATATATATATATATATATATATATATATATATATATATATATATATATATATATATATATATATATATATATATATATATATATATATATATATATATATATATATATATATATATATATATATATATATATATATATATATATATATATATATATATATATATATATATATATATATATATATATATATATATATATATATATATATATATATATATATATATATATATATATATATATATATATATATATATATATATATATATATATATATATATATATATATATATATATATATACACACACACACACACACTCCCCTAAAGGATTATTAGGAACACCATACTAATACTGTGTTTGACCCCCTTTCGCCTTCAGAACTGCCTTAATTCTACGTGGCATTGATTCAACAAGGTGCTGAAAGCATTCTTTAGAAATGTTGGCCCAATGAAGCTCCCGTTCCACCACATCCCAAAGATGCTCTATTGGGTTGAGATCTGGTGACTGTGGGGGCCATTTTAGTACAGTGAACTCATTGTTATGTTCAAGAAACCAATTTGAAATGTTTTGAGCTTTGTGACATGGTGCATTATCCTGCTGGAAGTAGCCATCAGAGAATGGGTACATGGTGGTCATAAAGGGATGGACATGGTCAGAAACAATGCTCAGGTAGGCCGTGGCATTTAAACGATGCCCAATTGGCACTAAGGGGCCTAGAGTGTGTCAAGAAAACATCCCCCACACCATTACACCACCACCAGCCTACACAGTGGTAACAAGGCATGATGGATCCATGTTCTCATTCTGTTTACGCCAAATTCTGACTCTACCATCTGAATGTCTCAACAGAAATCGAGACTCATCAGACCAGGCAACATTTTTCCAGTCTTCAGCTGTCCAATTTTGGTGAGCTTGTGCAAATTGTAGCCTCTTTCTCCTATTTGTAGTGGAGATGAGTGGTACCCGTGGGGTCTTCTGCTGTTGTAGCCCATCCGCCTCAAGGTTGTGTGTGTGTTGTGGCTTCACAAATGCTTTGCTGCATACCTCAGTTGTAACGAGTGGTTATTTCAGTCAAAGTTGCTCTTCTATCAGCTTGAGTCAGTCGGCCAATTCTCCTCTGACCTCTAGCATCAACAAGGCATTTTCGCCCACAGGACTGCCGCATACTGGATGTTTTTCCCTTTTCACACCATTCTTTGTAAACCCTAGAAATGGTTGTGTGTGAAAATCACAGTAACTGAGCAGATTGTGAAATACTCTGGCCTGTCTGGCACCAACAACCATGCCACGCTCAAAATTGCTTAAATCACCTTTCTTTCCCATTCTGACATTCAGTTTGGAGTTCAGGAGACTGCCTTGACCAGGACCACACCCCTGATGCATTGAAGCAACTGCCATGTGATTGGTTGATTAGATAATTGCATTAATGAGAAATTGAACAGGTGTTCCTAATAATCCTTTAGGTGAGTGCATTATATATATATATATATATACACACACACACACACACACACACACATATCCATATATATACATATACACACACACACTGCATTTCCATGCCTAAAATTATTCTTACAAAATTACTGTATAACATTTCAAGGTCTTTAGGCATTCAGTAGACAGACAGACAAAGCCAGAGATAGAACCTCATCTCTAAAAACCCCAGATGCACTTTTCCCCTTGTCCTGCTACCCCAGACAAATTACACATATACATATTTCATTTCAGCATTACTTCAGGTCTGCTAAGCACTACAAAAACCAGACAACCATGAACCCAGTGACCTGAAGATAAAAACACTCAATGTACTCAAAACCACTACAGCAAACCATTAAAGCAAGTCAGCACCTTTTGTTACACCCTCAAAATGTGCTCTTTTTTAATTAAAAAAATTAACATTCTCCCAGTCAAGTTTGATTTAGCAGAGAAATAACGCTCCTACATTTATGTGTGTACATTCTGCCTTCTCTCTCTGTATGCTCTCGCTCTCCCTCTCATCCCAAGAGAGCCCAAATATAGGTCAAGGACTTGAGTCAACCAGGGCAAGGAGAAAAATACAATAATGGAGACAAAATTGCATGAACAAGATCTGCAGTGTCTGAGCGCAAATTATCAACAGAAATGGATTGTATAAGCTATTATGCAGCAGCAATCTTTAGCAACACTTCAGTTTAAGTAGCAGAGTGGGTAAAGATGTATGAAAGATGGAATAACATGCGCAATCATTTTATGTCAATAATCTTACATGCAATGAAGTAAAAAAGTAACATATATAATTTTAAGACAGTTAAAAATGCTTTATATTCAGCTTTTCAGAGACAACTAGAAGTCATTCATAGGCTGATTCCATCTAAAAAAGTAAAAACTGGTTCTGTAAGCACCATCAAAACATCAATCTATTTGTTCACGCACCCCAACCGGCCAGAAATAGCAAAGTTGGCTTAAACGATGGTGTGCGTCTGTGGTGATAAATACACATTTATCTTCAGCAGTGCAGTCAGAGGGCAAATCTACTAAGAGATCATTCAGCTATAGAAAAGCCTTGGCCTTTATTCCTAATTGTAGGCATTATTCATTAATAACAGCTATTAACGATGTTCACCTACACAGTTATTGGGAACCCATTTGGTGCAAAAACATAAAGACAACAAGCTGTGGCAGATTTAAGAGCATCAGGGAGGCCCTGCGCTGATGGGGTCTGGCTCACAATCACTGATCAATGACTTTGTTTAGGTCTCTTTAAGGAACACTCCACTTTTTTTGAAAATAGGCTAATTTTCCAACTCCCCTAGAGTTAAACAGTTGAGTTTTACCGTTTTCAAATCCACTGAGCAGATCTCCGGGTCAAAAATGACCAAAGAGTTTAGATATTTTTCCTATTTAAAATTTGACTCTTCTGTAGTTACATTGTGTACTAAGACCGACGGAAAATTAAAAGTTGTGATTTTCTAGACCGATATGGCTAGGAACTATACTCATTCCTGCGTAGGAACTTTGCTGCCGTACCATGGGTGCAGATGATATTACGCAGTGCCTAAAATTGTCACGTTGGTTATGTTGACGGAAGTTAGCCTATTTTCAGGCACTGCGTAATATCATTGAGCCGCTGCACCCATGCCATGGTACATCAGCAAAGTTCCTTGATTATTACGCAGGAATGAGAGTATAGTTCCTAGCCATATCGGTCTAGAAAATCGCAACTTTTCATTTTCCGTCTGTCTAATCAGATTCAATGATGTATGCTAAGCTATGCTAAAAGTGCGAATGCTAGAGCCGGAGATCGGCTGAATGGATTCGAAAACGGTAAAACTCAACTGTTTAACTCTAGGAGAGTTGGAAAATTAGCCTATTTTCAAAAAAAGTGGAGTGTTCCTTTAAGTTCTTCCACTCAAACCATTTTACTATTTACTGACCTCTTTGGTAAACCAAACACCTTCGGTATGTAATGGCCACTATACATATACAGGATACACTATAGATCTAGTTTAGTTCTAGTATAGCTTTGTAATGTTTATGAAATAAGTCGTCACCTTTACTCATATAGTGTTTTTTACAATACAGATTGTTTCAAAGCAGCTTTACAGTGATAACAGGAAAATAATACAATAAAGTTTGTTTCGGCTATACAGCCGCTCTGGTGAAAACAGTGATTTCATCGTCCAGCTCAGTTCATTTCTCATGCAACGGTGTAAATGCAGACGAGTAATATTGTTGAATATTTAGTGTCACTAACCAAGCAAGCCAAAAGCCAAAGGTGACAAATTCTCTTATGCTCACCAAGACTGCATTAATCTGCAGTCTTGCAGTCAAAAATACAGTAAAAACAGTAATATTGTCACATATTATTACAATTTAAAATAACTGCTTTCTATTTAAATATTTAGTATTCCTATGATGGCAAAGCTGAATTTTCAGCATCATTACTCCAGTCTTCAGTCACATGATCCTTCAGAAATCATTCTAATATGATAATTATTAACCAATGTTGAAATCAGTTGTGCTGCCTAATATTTTTGTGGAAACCAGATTTTTTTTTCAAGATTTTTCATAAAGTTCAAAAGATCAGCAGTATTTGTTTGAAATATATATTTTTGAAAAACTGTGTCTTTATGGTTTTATTTTTTTTTTTTATCTGACCCCAGTGTATATAAATGGGATACATTTACTGTAGGCAACTAACCTCACAGGTGTGTGAATGTGTGTGTGACCTAACCTCACTTTATTCTCACAGCATCTGCTGTGTGAATCTCATGAACTGGGCCAGGACAAGTGAGAAGGGCCATTTAATAATACCCAGAAACCTGACATAGCCTCCAGCACTACAGGCAAAACAATGTCAAACACATTCAGCACAGCCCATGAATGAAATGAAACACACCTGCTACCTTTATTGACAATGGAAACTAAGCAAATGACTAAGTAAATGGTCCCATAATGTATAATTCAAGATTTAATATTTAAATCTTTTTTAATAAGAAAATAAGCTACTAAACCATACTAAGTGCATAGTGTAACACTACAATCTGATATCAAGGTAATTGCATCAGGCAAAATCAGGCCTGAAGAATGGGCTCCTTTCAATTGTTGAGTTGGAATTTGGACTGACAATAGTCCAAATACCTCAATCCAAATTCATTCTCAGGCATTCTCAATTCTTTTCTGAATGGTGCACAACACAGAATTACATGTAAAGAGTCTTACCATTGACATGTACAGTTGTCCTGGGGGTGACATCCATATCAAGTACCGGTCCAAATGGAAAACCCCAAATGACAGGAATTAGGTATCCAAGCACCACCAGCATGAAGTTCAGCGGTTTGGTCTGCCCCATGATCAACAGGATGCACTGAGGTTCTGCTAAGATCCAGTCAGGTCCTTCCAGCAGTACTCTGCTGAAGATAATGTTGTGTAATTGATGCTGATTCACTAGAACAGGCTCCCGCTTCCAGCAGTGCAGTCATGGGCTGCTAACTCATCCTTGCTCTGTCAAAGGTTTCCCGCTGCATTGGCAAGAAAAAATGAGTAAGTCCTTCCTTCCCAAGATACATATCAAGAGCAGATGGGTTGATGAGAAAGCACATCATACACAAATGCACCCACTAAACATTTCATAGTGCAATGCACATCTACTGTATCAAATACTATTATCAAACTCTACAGAGATATGAAAAAGTCTCATAAAAATGTGCAAGAAAAATTTACATTCCTGTAGCTGGTACAGCATGGTGCTAGCAAGAACAAGCTCATGGATTTGCTTCTCAGGGAATACACATCCTGATAAAATGCATACTTACAAATGTGGATTGAAGCAACATAATGCAACTGATGAATTTGATGCACTTTAGAGCAGCAAACCCAATTTCTTCACTTTCCAAGTTACATGAAGCATATAAGATGGCAATAAAATAGTTAATATTGACAATACAAAGCTTTTTCTTGGTCACACCATGTACAGGCGGTCATTTTAAAATCTTTTTCTGGCATGGATTCTGGATGTGGAGGATGCAGTTTTTTGGCTCTGGAGAACTGCCTCAAAAGCACATT
This sequence comes from Paracanthobrama guichenoti, assembly GCA_018749465.1. NCBI lineage: Eukaryota > Metazoa > Chordata > Actinopteri > Cypriniformes > Gobionidae > Paracanthobrama > Paracanthobrama guichenoti. The sequence continues at coordinate 7,416,955 of CM031954.1, forward strand.
TTGTAGCTTTTGATTAAATTTAAAGTGAGTAAACTTTGTTTTTGTATATTATGAGGTATCGCTTAAATGTGTTTATTGTCTAGAAGCACTATTATGTGACAGTGAAATTGATATGGATGCAGTGGATACAATGCAGCTGGTATAGAGCACATTGAAATGCATATAAATGGCTTTGCTCCAATTTCTTGTACCTTGCTGGAAAGCTGCTGGGTTGGTGCATAATATCACACGGTTCCATCTATTCCGAAATATACCGTAAACACATATGAGTTAACACCTCTCCTGTTACAATAAGCACCCTGCTCAGAATAGAATGGACAAGCAAGACATCAACAAAACCACATCACATGCAGGAAAAGTACATTTGCCTCAGGGTTGCCAGGTCTGCGTAGCAAAACTTGCCCAATGGCCAATCAAAAATAGCCCAGAAGTAGCCCAATGACCAAATCACAAAATATAAAAAGTCAAAATGTGCCATTTTTATGCCTAATATTTTAGTCAGATTGAAAAGCACTATATCGTAGTGATCATAAACACAGCTCAAAGCCTCCCTACCAGTGGCCCTCCTTCACAAAACTTAATATGTAACAGTTTTATCATGGAAGAATTAAGAACTTCAGTAAAATATAATTTCTGCAATGTCAACCCTTCAACCCGTGGCAAAAGTTTAAAAGTGGCCCAGACTTGGCAAACCTGATTTGCCTGCCTGCATCTAGTACACTATCCCCTAGTTTCACAGACAAGGTTTAGTCTAAATTGAACTAAGGTCTAATCCTGGTTTAATCTAAGCCCTGTTTGTGAAACCAGGCCTACATTCTGTAGTCAGTAAACAAACATCAAGCATATAAGGTCATAAAATAAGGAATCTTTTCTGATATAGCCATCTGTCAGGCGAACAATATAAATACTATATTTCGAGTCTGACATTTCCACAGATGGTGAAGAAATACCTCCAATCACCCAAATGTGGGATTTTATGGCGTATCTCACTAATTCGCCATCTGTACTTAATCTAGTTTAGCTGCACTGAAAAAGTCGTGAGATTTTGAAGTATTTTCAAGTCTTATTTCAATATCTCTCATAAACATTGATTACTGCATGCCGAAATGCCTTACATTGGTTTTAATTTATAATTTATTGTTACTCATAATTATGTATGTCAAAATAGTTAAAGCTTCCATTCCATTATCACTAATTCCCCTACAAAAGCAATAGGTTTCTCATTCAGGCTGAGATACTGTATGTAAAATAACATGTTTGATTTGATGTAATGGAAAGAATGAACAATTCAAGAATGCACGAGACAAGATTAAAAGACAAAGTTACTTTGATGCCATTAATGAGTGTATTATCTGTCCGCATAATGGGTTAATTAAATCAAATGACAAGGGCACTGTTTCTGAAGATGTTTTCATGGCTTGGTTGACAAAGAAATTTCATGCACCAGCTTAGGAAGGTTTTGTGCCAACATCCATTAACTGGATTGGGGGAGGTCTGTGAAAGCACATACGAGTTAAGACGATCCCCATGAAAAACTGTAATAGAGACACATGCATTTTCTGTAAAGCTGCTTTGAAACGATACGTATTGTGAAAAGCACTAAGATAAAAATAATTCTAAACATATTTTAGTTACAGATGTGATCTGACCTGCTCTTTCTGTCCTCCTCTGGCACAGAGATGCAATTTTACTTGTATTATAAGAAAAATTATTAAATATATTAACTTATTCCAGCACAGAAAACAAAGGACATAAACACTCTAAACTCTTGTATACACTAATATATACTGCACAAAACAAATGTATACTAAGATTTTAATAATTAATATTAGTTAAGCAGGGTGGTATTAATTAAGTTTTACATGTATGATTATACGTATGCATTTTTCAACCCATAGTCAACTTTAAGAATAAAAGGGAGCTCCACCACAATAACTGACATCTCTGATACCTCTCAGAAACGTAGCATCTCATATAAATCAGGTATCATAGCATCAGATTTATATTAGATCAATGATGCAAAAAGATAAAGCTTCTTTTCATTAGTGCAAAACATACACCTGCAAAACAATTATAGGCTACTAGATAGATAGATAGATAGATAGATAGATAGATAGATAGATAGATAGATAGATAGATAGATAGATACTTATGGTCATTATGAAAAGTGTTTTAGTTTGTTACGGCGTGTGGTCTACATCAGATTGCACACCACTGCGGTATTTTTAAGGACACTTCTGGCACTCATTCCCAGTCACCTTCACCTGCGTGTAGAGATCCCAGCAGGCACCGCATACATTACAACAGATTATGCGCAAAGGTACATACCAATAACTACACAAATGTAATATAAAAGCACAAGCAAAATGTCAGAGATATATCATAAACTCTGTAGTTACATTACCTCAGTGTTTCAGAAAAAAGTAAGCATCAGTCACCCCGTGTTTCCATAGGATTCCCCGTTGTGCTGCTAATGACGCCTCTGCTCTGGAGATCTGATTGTGTACTGCGTTGCACGCACATGCGGTTCCTCAGCAGACTCAGGTGAAGCCAAGCCACGCCTCTCGGTATAATATTCATGAGCGGTCACGCCTCCTCTACTTTATGTCGCAGTGTCACTTCTCTAAAGCATAAGTTTAAAGCTATTTAGATTTTTTTGAGAATGCAATGCATTTATGGGAGTGGAGGGTTAAATATGCCACCGTTGACAGGGATCCAGTCGCTCCATTTGTATTGGTTGCCACCTAGAGGTTATAAAAATGCAACATGTAGGGGACACCGGGGCTAGTTGTCACATGGAAAGTCGGAAAGCTGTAGAAGAATTCTTGTTTTCCAAAATAAAATTCCAATATCATATTTGTGCTAGGTCTATATCTGTTAAATAGAGAAATAAACACAATATATCATTTTTAAATACAAATTTTATCTTTTTAAACAATAAGTCATATCCACTTAATTCGAATTGCAATGTTTTTGTAAATATTTTTCCAGTAATGGCGTTCAGAATTGTTTACATTTAAAAAGTGGAATATCCATTTTAAATATTTATTTTTAAAAAATTTCTTCATTTTAAGGTTTTCTTTTCAAATCATTGTTATAAAAACAAATTGTGTGACAATATGTTATGTTCAATAGCTTTTTAGTCTAGCATACTTAAAGGATTAGTTCACTTCAAAATTTCCTGATATTTTACGTACCCCATCTCATCCAAGATGTTCATGTCTTTCTTTCTTCAGTCAAAAGAAATTAAGTTTTTGAGGAAAACATTCCAGGATTCTTCTCCACATTATAGACTTCAATGGCAACCAAACGGGTTGAAGGTCCAAATCAATGCAGTTTCAAAGAGCTTTGAAGGGCTTCAGAGGCTCTGCACGATACCAGCTGAGGAATAGGGTCTTGTCTAGCGAAACCATTGGTCATTTAAAAAAACAACAACATTTATATACTTTTTAACCTCCAATGCGCGACTTCCGTGTTGTTCTTCTTCACGACGTATGACGTCATCATGCCGGAAAGGTCACAGCTGTGACGTACCAAGAGCAGAAGAGCCAAGAGCAAAAAAACAAACCAGAACCGGACCTTATCTGAGCCACAAAATCTGTGTATATTAAATATGGAGTGATCTTAACCTTAATACGCCTGTTAACAAGCAGAATCACTGAAAGAAAGAAGAGATCAGATAAAGAGACGAGCAGAAACACAAGAACTACAACTGACTTCCAACCACAGCCTTAGACGAAATAAACTGAAGATAAAAGAGACATTAAATCTCTCAAGGGGTTAAACAACTCCACAAATAGCATTACCAGCTTTACTTATTACCAACCAGATTGACTTTATTTCTGTTAGACGTCTATAAATGTTGTTATTGAGAATTAACAGGGGTTTAACTCTAATGTTTGTTTAATTTGAAGTCTTTTAGTGAAGTCTTTTAGATTAGTGTTTCCATGGGCTAAACAGGAGACACAGCCATCAGCGATTAACCTGAAGCTTACACATGCACGCCCACTGAAACTAAGCGGGTTGAGACCGGTCTTTATCTGGATGGGAGACCTCCTGGGAGACTGGGTAGCTGCTGGAAGAAGTGTTAAGAGACGTCAGCAGGTCTGATCAACCTGCAGCCTGAGTGCGTCCTAACGCCCCAGTACAGTCGCAATAAGCTGTACTGTATAAAGGGTAACCCTGGAGTAAACTAGCCTCTATACAGCACATCACATATCACCCAATGTCACCATAATCTGTACTGAATAAAGGGTTAAAATAAACCCCAGAAAATAAGGGGTGTAACTCTGGGGCAAAACTAATAATCCATGCAATAACATCACATACCATGCAGGTAGTTAGTTAGTTAGTTAGTTAGTTAGTTAGTTAGTTAGTTAGTTAGTTAGTTAGTTAGTTAGTTAGTTAGTTAGTTAGTTAGTTAGTTTCACATGACAAATTATATATAGTACTTTATTTAGTTCTTACAACTTACATGGAAGCATTCTATTTTTTCATTACTATTTAATGTTTTTGAAAGAAGTCTCTTATGCTTATCAAGCCTGCATTTATTTGATCAAATATACAGGGGAAAAAAGAAAGAAATATTATTACAATTTAAAATAATGGTTTTCTATTTTAATATACTTTAAAATATAAATCATTTCTGTAATGCAAAGCTGAATTTTCATCAGCCAGTCATATATTATCTTTCAGAAATCATTGTGATATGCTGATTTATTATCAATGTTAGAAACAGTTGTGCTGCTTAATATTTTTTTCATAACCTGTTATACTTTTTCAGGATTCATTGATGAAAAAAAGTTGAAAAGAACAGAATTTATTCAAAATATAAATCTTCTCTAACAATATAAGCCTTTACTATCACTTTTTATCATCCTTACTGAAGTATTAATTTATTAAAAAAATAAAAACTGACCCCAAACGTTTGAATGGTAGTGTATATTGTTGCAAAATATTAATATTAATTAAATTATTTTAAATAAATGTTAATTTAGAAAAAGTATCATAGGTTATACTATTATAAAATACTAAGCAGCACTGTTTCCAACATTGATATAAATCAGCATATTAGAATGATTTCTGAATGATCATGTGACAGGATCTCATGCTGTAGAAACCCAAGATTGTTATGATAATGTAAAACTGACACCATAGATTAGACCTTGGATGAAATCAGAATGCTGCATGATGATACCACCGTTATTATCAACAAGTAGCCAACATACTTGATGACATTTTCTCTTGCTGTACCTGCCATAGCAAACAATTACAGCATCCAGAGAAAAACTAACATTTAAAAGTCAAGGCCAAAGAGCCCAAATAAAGCAAACACTGACCTTCACAATGGTGACCAAACCAAACTATTACTTTCAAACAAGCCTCAACATCTAAACCTCTTTTAATCTCAATAAGAATTTATGTACACATATGGCAAAAATAATGCCAATCTTGTTTGTAATTGAAGCTGTTTTTCCACATTTATTTATTTCTACATTTATGTATTTCTACATTTATTTATTTTTACATTTCGTCGTCCGTAGGGTAATGAGGAGGGCGTGGTTTACCTCAGACATGGCAATCGAGCTCAGAGTAGGTGAGGGCGAAGCGTTGAGGCTATAGTGACAACTTGTGGTGTGGCCGGAATACAATAAGTATGGCCTACTGACGTTGATACTGTCTGTGATGAATGACTTGGATAGGTATGGCCAGAATCTTATATCACGACCACGGGTTAAGTCACATCACCCTAACTGTACTGTGTGACATGGATAGGCTACTCTGTATTCCGGACATGGCCGTAGAACATCGTCTGGTCTGGATTTGTAAAATGTCCTGGGCTAACAAACATGAACAGCAACATCTTCAACAGATCTGATAACAGGGACTCTAATATTTTCCATTACTGGTTAGAACACACGGAAAGGAAGCAGCGCACATATAGGCTACAGTGAAGTCGACGCAAGCATATTGATCAGTGCATGGTCTCGTTTAAAAGGTATCTATATATTTGGTAAAGAATGTAAAATATCTCAACTAGCTGATGATACTACTATATTAGTCAAATTACCTTGAGTATCAATATTATTAAATCTTTCTCTGTAGCCTCAGGCTTATATTTAAATTTGTCAACGTGTGAACTTTTTTGTCTTTATGATGCTCAACAACCATTGATACACCATAAAACTCGTAAAAGACTGTATCAAGTATCTGGGATTTTCCTTACTAAAAACAGATTGCTCTGCCAACAACTTAATTTGTCACCTAAAATAATGAAAACTAGAGCGATCTTTAATTGTTGGGTACAAGGAGACCTGTTAATCTCTGTAATTAAAGCTGTGACAGTGGAGTGCATGAAGTGTCCAACATTCCACACTTAGTTTTTTTCCGTTAAGTGCATCATCCGGATATTTAAAGTGAACTTTTTCTTTTTGGAATTGGGAGCGAATTGGAACGTCTTATTGACTTTGGAATGGTGGAACCGGAAGTGCTAAAATGCTAATTCGCTTCCGCATTTTGGCCTACAAAGTGATGTCATACCTGTAAGCCAAAGCCACGCCTCTGTGGGTAATATCATGGGTGGACACGCCTCCTCTTCTTTGTGTCGCAGTTTCACTTCTCTAATGCATAGGTAGGTTTACAGCTATTTAGATTTATTTTATTTTTTTGAGAATTCAATGGATTTGTGCATTTATGGGGGATGGAGAGTTAAATGTGCCACCATTGTGACACACATCCAGTCGCTCCATTTGTATTGGTTGCCACCTAGAGGTTGGTCTTAAAAATGCAACATGTAGGGGACACCGGGGCTAGTTGTCACATGGAAAGTGTGAAAGCTGTATTTCAGCAACTATAAAGTTACGAATCAAATTTCTATTTACACAAATGCTTGTTTTTTTCTAGTAGTGGTTTCTAAATGTTGGTTTCAAAGCCCTCTTAAATTATATATATATATTTTTTTTATGGGTTTGTGTGAATTCTGTCTTCCAAAATAAAATTCCAATATCAAATTTGTGATAGGCCTATATATGTTATATAAACAAATAAACACAATAGATAAGTTTTAAACGAAAAGTTGATCTTTAGTCATAAAATGTGCTATGCACATAATACATTTTAAATATTGTGGAATAATAGATTTAAAAAGATTTCTATAAATCTTTTTAAAGGTTTTCTTTTCAAATCATTAACAAATAAGGTTAAACAAATATTGTGACAACATGTAAGTATAGGCTATGTTCATTATCTTTTTAGTCAAGCACATGTAGCATAATTACTCTACAGTACAGACTGAAGAAGGCTGAATTCCCTCTGTTTGGATATTATGAGAATGATGATTAATCAATATACACTCTAAATTTAATTTGCCACTTGCTCACGTGTGCACACAAGAAGACCATTATCAGCCTTTTAGAGCTTTGGGAGGGTGCATTCATGCATTTCCTCCACAATTATGTTACAGACTTTACTGCTAGTCAGAATAATGTGCAATTTACCAAATGAGTACGTCACCAAATGAGTGCGTGCCTGTCTGAGTGTATCGTACGTGCACAGATGGCAGCTGGAGTGAGGAGGAGGAGGGAAGAGTCGTGACGTCACGGGCTTCCTCCAACACATGACATGTTTCGATACAACTGTGAACCCTAGAAACGTTTATAGCGGCTGTTTTGATCATCAGGTGACTGCAGCGTTGACATCAACTCCACATGGTAAGTGTCCAACAGCCTACAGATCTAAAATCATAGAATCGACTGATATTAGTGTGTGCTCTGATATAACCGGACTGGGTAATTGTGTCTGTCTGTCTGCGGGCTGTGTGTTGGTACACGTCGCATTGCTTAAAATGAAAGCGGATAGCCTGCTAGCCTCTTAACTCAGAGCAGGGTTAGTAGTTTAAAGGGTTATTTTGGGTTTGAAGTGTCACGTCGCAGATCAAACTCATAGTTTCCATCAGCTAATACAATCCAAACAGTCTCAGCTGAGCGTGGTGAATTACTATGAGTAAAGTCGCTAACGTGAGAGGCTAGCACAGATCTACTAGAGAAACATTGTGTCAATGAGAATGTAAGAATATAGCAATCAAGACGAAAACATTTGGTTATTGAATGTGTTCTAAACAACTGTGTTCAGAAATATTAAATGTAATATCAAAGCATAATCGTCGCGTTAAAGCAGTCATTGCAGCTCCAGCGGTTTCATTTGCCTCTTTAATGGCTGAAAGTCTCTTGTTTCTGTTTTGAATTGGTCACTAATATTTGATGTATGTATTTATTATTTATTTACATGTGTCAGGAGCCTGATAGTGTGATCATGGACTTTTTTTTAATAGAGATTCAATGGGTAATTTTCATAACAGGCGAAGATGGAGTACGAGAAATGAGTTGCATTCAAATAGGCTATAATCTAATTGTAACTGTATGGTTGTCATTATGTAAAATACTAAAAACAAGTTTTATGTTTCATTGTGAAACAAGGAAAGGACGTAACAATAGCAACAATGATTAAATTCAGATGGCCTTATTCTACTCAATTATAGGTTGACATAAAAATGTGTGTGTTGTGTGTGTGTGTGTAATATATATATAATTACACACATACACACACACACACACACACACACACGCATGCATGCATACATACATACACACACACCTAAAGGATTATTAGGAACACAATACTAATACTGTGTTTGACCCCCTTTCACCTTCAGAACTGCCTTAATTCTACGTGGCATTGATTCAACAAGGTGCTGAAAGCATTCTTTAGAAATGTTGGCCCATATTGATAGGATAGCATCTTGCAGTTGATGGAGATTTGTGGGATGCACATCCAGGGCACGAAGCTCCCGTTCCACCACATCCCAAAGATGCTCTATTGGGTTGAGATCTGGTGACTGTGGGGGCCATTTTAGTACAGGGAACTCATTGTCATGTTCAAGAAACCAATTGGAAATGATTCGAGTTTTGTGACATGGTGCATTATCCTGCTGGGAGTAGCCATCAGAGAATGGGTACATGGTGGTCATAAAGGGATGGACATGGTCAGAAACAATGCTCAGGTAGGCCGTGGCATTTAAACGATGCCCAATTGGCACTAAGGGGCCTAAAGTGTGCCAAGAAAACATCCCCCACACCATTACACCACCACCACCAGCCTGCACAGGCGTAACAAGGCATGATGGATCCATGTTCTCATTCTGTTTACGCCAAATTCTGACTCTACCATCTGAATGTCTCAACAGAAATCGAGACTCATCAGACCAGGCAACATTTTTCCAGTCTTCAACTGTCCAACTTTGGTGAGATCGTGCAAATAGTAGCCTCTTTTTCCTATTTGTAGTGGAGATGAGTGGTACCCGGTAGGGTCTTCTGCTGTTGTAGCCCATCCGCCTCAAGGTGTTGTGGCTTCACAAATGCTTTGCTGCATACCTTGGTTGTAACGAGTGGTTATTGCAGTCAAAGTTGCTCTTCTATCAGCTTGAATCAGTCGGCCCATTCTCCTCTGACCTCTAGCATCAACAAGGCATTTCCGCCCACAGGACTACCGCATACTGGATGGTTTTCCCTTTTCACACCATTCTTTGTAAACCCTAGAAATGGTTGTGCGTGAAAATCCCAGTAACTGAGCAGATTGTGAAATACTCAGACCGGCCCGTCTGGCACCAACAACCATGCCACGCTCAGAATTGCTTAAATCACCTTTCTTTCCCATTCTGACATTCAGTTTGGAGTTCAGGAGATTGTCTTGACCAGGACCACACCCCTAAATGCATTGAAGCAACTGCCATGTGATTGGTTGATTAGATAATTGCATTAATGAGAAATTGAACAGGTGTTCCTAATAATCCTTTAGGTTAGTGTGTGTGTGTGTGTGTGTGTGTGTGTGTGTATATATATATATATATATATATATATATATATATATATATATGTATATGTATATATATATATATATATATATATATATAAAATATATATATATATATATATATATATATATAATATATATATATATATATATATGTATATATATATATAATTACTCCAATGGTCTAACTATACTTCTCCACTTCAAAATAAATATTTTATACCTCCATTCTAAAATAATTATTGTGCCCACAAAATTATAAATAGGCTATACATCACTTTTTGGGTTTGTAAGATGCCTAACTTAACCATAATGGTCATTTTAACTTGGCTATGGAAATTAACACTTTTGTGCTGACTGAATGCAACAGTTCTTAGGACAAAAAAAACTTTTGTTTCTTTGTCTCTAGTTCTTTAGACAAAGAGAGTTCCTGTGAAACGTATCTGTTTCAAGAGATTCAAGATTCAAGAGTTTTATTTGTCACATACACAGTTATATACAGAATATACAACCGGCAGTGAAATGTAAACAGGTCCGCTCCATGGACAGTGCAAATTCACAGTTAAAAACACAAGGAATAAATTATAATAGAAATAGGAATAAAAAAAGTACTATCTATATTATATATAGAAATATATATATATAATATATATATATATATATCTATATATATATATATATATATATATATATATATATATATATATATATATGTCTATATCTGTAGAATTATAAATAATCAAGTCAAGAAAAAAAAGGTAACAAATAAGGATAAAGTGGAATAAAATAATTGAAGTAGACTTTGCAGTGAGTAAACTGTAGACTTATAAATATGTGGTTAACAAATGTATAAAGAGTATAATGTGCAAACAGGTTTATAACAGGTTGTTACACAGTAACAACGAGAACAGAAAGTGCAGTGCAATGTCAGTGTATCGATGTTTATCCTGAAGTGAAGCCACGTGATGTTAAGTTCAGGAGTCTGATGGCCTGGGGGAAGAAGCTCCTCCTGAGTCTCTCAGTTTTGGCCATCAGGCTTCGAAGCGCTTACCAGATGGTAGCAGCGTGAAATGAGGGTTTGCAGGGTGATTAGAGTCCTTGATGATCTTGGTAGCTCTACCTTTGCAGCGTTCGGTGTAGACGTCCTGCAGAGACGGGAGAGCTGACCCTGAGATACGCTCGGATAAGCGCACTACTCTTTGCAGGGCTTTGCGGTCATGACTGGTGCTGTTCCCATACCACGCTGTGATGCACTGAGTTAATACACTTTCTATCGCCCCTAAATAGAAAGTTTTCAGGATAGCTGGTGAAACCCTGAATTTCCTCAGCTGGCGCAGGTGGTACAGTCTTTGCCTGGCTTTTTCACCTGTGTCTGAATGTGAGCAGTCCAGGTCAGGTCCTCGGAGATGTTTACTCCCAGGTACTTGAAGCTGCTCACTCTCTCTACTGGTGACCCGCTGATCATGAGGGGGGGAGTATGTCCGTTGCTGTCTCTTCCTGAAGTCCACAATCATTTCTTTGGTCTTGCCAACATTCAGAGAGAGACAGTTGTCCTGGCACCATGATGTTAGATGCTCCACCTCGTCCAAGTATGCCGTCTCATTGTTGTTGGAAATGAGGCCCAGGACAACAGTATCATCAGCAAATTTGATGATAGAGGTGGAGCTGTGTGTGGACAAACAGTCATGCGTGTAGAGAGAGTAGAGCAGGGGACTCAGGACACAGCCCTGTGGAGCTCCCACACTCAGGGTGATGGAGGTGGAGGTGGACTGGCCTATTCTCACCACCTGAGGCCTGCCAGTGAGGAAGTCCTCAATCCAGTGGCAGAGAGAAGGATTCAGGCCGAGATCCAGGAGTTTGGAGGTTAGCTTGGTGGGAACTATGGTGTTAAAGGCTGAGCTATAGTCAATAAATAGCAGTCTTACGTAGTTCCCACTTTTGCTGTCGATGTGAGTGAGGGAGGAGTGGAGGACATGAGAGATGGCATCTTCAGTCGATCTATTGGGACGATAGGCAAACTGAAGAGGGTCCAAAGTGTCAGGAATGAAGGCGCAAATGGTGTTTTTAATGAGTCTCTCAAAGACCTTCATGACTATAGACGTGAGAGCCACTGGACGATAGTCATTTAGGCAAGAGGGTTTACTGTTCTTAGGGACAGGGATGATGGTGGATTTTTTGAAGGAGGTGGGGACCACAGATGTAGCGAGGGACTCATTAAAGATAGATGTAAACAACCCGGCGAGCTGATCAGCACAGGACCGCAGAACACGACCTGAGATACCATCCGGCCCGGCAGCTTTCCTGACGTCCACACGCTTGAGTGCTCTCCGAACTTCATCCTCTGAGACAGAGATCACGTGATTGTTGCTGCTCTGAGTAATTCCCTCTGACGCGCCACTTGGCGGAGTCGCGTTGCCGCGGTTACAGTCAAAGCGAGCATAGAAAGAGTTTAACTCGTTCACGAGCAACGGATCAGCGCTCACCTCTGCAGAGGATTTAGATCCAAAGGAGCAGATGGACCTCAGACCCTGCCACATGCGCCGCGAGTCGTTGAGTTGGAAATGAGACTCCACTCGGTCTTTATAACGGAGTTTTGCGGCTTTAACTGCTCGTCTGAGAGCATAGCAGGACGATCTGTATTCATTCATATTCCCTGAATGGAGACCGGCGTTGTAAGCAGCAGTGCGTGCTTCACTGCCGCTGGATTGAATTGTCCACCCACGGTTTCTGATTTGAGAAGGACGTTATTGTTATTGTTTGCGTGGCTTGCTCTGTAAGCGTGTTGATGAAGCAAAGCGCCACGTCTGTGAACTCGCTTACGTACAGTGTTTTACTGTATAGGTGTCAAAGCATTTGTGTAAAAGGGTGTGAATGTTTCGGTCAAATAAAAGATTCTTCTGTCTGTAAATTGAGAATAGTTACCACGCATCCTGTTGCTCTGGAGAACAGACACAGGTGGGCAACCTGTCACTGTAACACAGTACTGCCAAAATGTTGGTGTTTTGCTCCATGGCACTTGATCTCTTGTTGGATCAAAGATTGCTGAATCGTATCTGTTGGGAAGCAGCCACCTGTCCTTCAGAGATGAGATGAGATTCACTGCGTGCAACTTGATCCAGCGAGGTGCGTTTTGCTTCGCTGCTTAGATCAGATGGAAATCATAGGGCTGAACGATTAATTGCATTTGCGATAATACAGCGAAATGATAAAACACGATTTTGTAACTGCAAAGGCTGCGATTACAGTCTGGTCACGTGACACGCGAGAGTAAAGCAGTATGCAGAAGCTGCATCAACTTGGCACGTCTATGGGAAAGAACAGTTTGTGTTGAATCGATCTAATACTGTGTTGGTCATACTATACAACAGAGGAGGGAGAAAAGATCCTCTCTCCAATGATTCTGGACCAATTCTGAGTTTAGATTTTAACTGCAGGTGCGTAATGGCGCTGCATGTGTTTTAGAAACTCCTGCTTGCTTCCATTTCCACTCACTCACTCACACACACACACACACACACACACACACACACACACACACACACACACACACACACACAAACCATAAAATAATATTTCATGAAGTTCAGAAAGGTTGAAGCGAATCACAATGACATGCGCTTACAGTGTGTTCTCGCCCGCCGGTATTTTCCTTACAAATGCTCTATGAAGTCTTCATTTGTGTCGTTTGGAATGCAGTGCGCTTATATATTAAAAATAGTGAACTCACTGACAGAAGGCTTTGTGAAGAGTGCTCGCGCATCCGGCTGTGCAAGTCTCAAAGTGCTTTTATGACGCAAAATTAATGTAAACGCAGTCAGTAATGTCTTAAGGGATTAAACAGACAGGACAAACCACATCTTATATTTTAAAAGAGATCTGTGCATTAGTGTGAATGCTGATCTCCCGCTGTCTATGATGTCATCATTAATAAGCAACAGTAAAGACGAGAAAATCACTCAGTTCAGATACTCTTACATACTGAAAGCACTCTTTGTTCATTGCTTGTAATGTTTTTTTGTTCCTCTTTATTATTTACTAGCTTTTATGTTTTGAAGCTATATATTTAAAATTCTTAACGTGCAATTGTTTTAATTAAATTTGTGTAATTATTTTAAAAAGTACTGACTAAAAATCAGATTAATTGTTTTGGAATTAGATTGTGAGGTGCCTAAAGATTCCCACCATTACTACACAATGATTTATTGCTCATCTTTGTTGAATAATACAGAAGATAAAGAGCTTAAAAAAATTGCATATTAAATCACAATCGCAATACTGGTAAAAAAAAAAAAAAATCGTAATTGGATTATTTTCCAAAATCGCTCAGAGGGTAGTTTAACCACCCAGAACTGTAATTCATTGTTCTCTCAAAGAGCTGGGGGGCAAGGTTATTTTAATGTTGCTTTGACTATAAGAACGAGGGCTTCCAAAGAACTCCAGGACTTGTGTGAGCGTGTACAGCATGTGAACATCAGGTGTGCTGCCTATACTAGCATTTTAATTTGCTTTTTGATATGCTAAGTGTCTCAAAGTAAGGTTAGTGATATTTGCAAAAGGTTGTCACGGATGTCTGGCTAAAGCAACGAGGGATTCTCTTTGTGTGTAAGGAAAATCACATGACTCTGGCACAAAAGTGCGCTCCACCCTACTATTGGAAACCATTCAATATTTGATAGCAAACACAGGCCTCAGCCTACACTAATTGTGCTCAGGTTACATCTCTCATTCACCCCTGAGACATCTCTGGACTGGATAACAGTGTTTGTTATTGTTCACTTTGAAGCTGGGATGAGATCATCCAGCTCATTAAAATCTAAGGTTCATGTGCAATTACACTTCGCACTGGGATTTATTGTGAAATTTTTTTTTTTCCTGTTAGAAATCGTTTTACAGGCACAATATGGAGGTGTGACCTGAAAGTACTGAAGAACTACTCATGGCACTCTGTGAAGAAGTCCAGGCTGTTTTTGTTATTATGGATATGGAAAATTGGCTGCTTTCATCCCTAATTCACTCTCCATGGAAACATATTTCCCTGTTTTTAGAGATCTTTTTATTGTGGTATTTTCCCATTCTTTTTTTATTTGAGAATTAACTTATATTCATTATAATTTCATGCATTAAGAATTCTGTCATGTTTTTCTCTCAGCCTTCTCCCACATTCTTAATATTTTAGCTCAGAAGAAGGTTGAAGCCTGTTTTTCCAGATTCATATCAAGCAAAGTGCTGAATCATTAAAGCAAAGCCACTTTATAATGTAGTACAGATGCTCAGTTTTCTCATTGGCTTGGCCATTGTCCAATTACCCTCTCTGAATCTAATTCAAGTAATGGTAATTTACTGGACTAAATGGACTAAAAACAGCCGACAGACATTACCCAGCCTCATATTTTACAGAATAGGGTTTTGAACTGGTTGGTGTCTGTCTGTTTGCAGGGGCGGATAGAGCGATGACCCCACCCTGCTCGGCCTGTGGGACGTGTAGAGTGCTGTGTGGGCGAGAAAAGTGGAGAGAAGTAGCAAAGGATGGGAAGGAGGTTATGGGGTTTCTGCCAGGGCATCTCAACAGCTGTGCTCTACGGCTCCCTGGCTCTGTTCGTCTCCATTCTCCACAATGTCTTCTTACTGTATTATGTGGAGACCTTTGTGTCTGTTTACAAGATCGACAAGTTATCGTTTTGGGTGGGAGAGGTAGGTTTATTATATAGTTTCTATAATAAATGTAATCTTATTCACTACTATATATCTGTGTGGGCAGAATGCTAGATCTAACAAGCCATAACTAACGTACATAACTATGATCCTTCTGATTAAAAATTGTACTGCAAACATCAATGACAGCTTTTTAACTTGTCGATGCTGGCAAATCACCATGGTGGAAGCAGGATAATCCACGAGTAGCTGTGCATTAAAAAATGTGAATGCACTCCGCTTCGCGTTGGGTGTTTCTTTGCCTCCACGTCATGCATTAAAATAGTTTAATGCAAAGCTAGCCGTGGATTATCCCTACATAAATGTTGTTCATTTGAACTTTCTATTCATCAAAGAAGAAGATAATGTATCATGTTTTTCACAAAAAAAATATTAAGCAACACAACTATTTTCAACATTGATAATAATAAGAAATGTTTCTTTAGAACCAAATATTACAATGATTTCTGAAGGATCATGTGACACTGAAGACTGGAGTAAAGATGCTGAAAATTCAGCTTTGCCATCACAGGAATAAATTACATTTTAAAATGTATTAAAATAGAAAACTATAAATTAATATTTCAAAATATTATTGTTTTTACTGTATTGCATGTATTGCAAGTGCATTCTTGGTGAGCATAAGATACTTCTTTTAAAAACATTTTCCTTTTTTAACTTGCCAGCTCCATCTGATTGGAGCATGTATTTGTGCACTGAATATGAGACCAGTCATGTTTTTGTTTTTCTCATTTTGTTGTTTCTTATTTCATAGACTGTGTTTCTGGTATGGAATAGCCTGAACGACCCTCTTTTTGGCTGGCTGAGTGACCGCTCATTCCTGAGCTCTCCACAGTAAGATTAACACTCACTTTCACAGTTCGATAGGACGAGCACATATCTAATGATTCTCCCTCTGTGTCTGATTGCTCAGGTCTGGGTCCCAGATCACATCCCCTGAGGTGGTTTTGAAGCGTCTTCAGGCACTCTCCCGTAGCGGGCCTCTCTTTGCCCTCTCGTTCCTGGCCTTCTGGGTGTCCTGGACCTGGCCTGGACTGCAGTTCCTCATCTGCCTGTGCCTTTACGATGGCTTCCTCACGGTGGTCGACCTCAACCACAACGCCCTCCTGGCTGATCTGGCCGTGTCTGCACATGACCGCACGCGCCTCAACTTCCACAGTTCCTTGTTCAGTGCGATGGGCTCGCTGTCCGTTTTCCTGTCTTACTCCTTCTGGAACAAGGAAGACTTTTACAACTTCAGGCTCTTCTGTGTGACTCTAGCCACTCTCTCAATGCTAGGCTTTTTCATTGTTTCACGTCTCCTGCGGCACCGGTTTCAGAACGAAGTCCATCCACACAAGAACGAGAGCCAAGCACTCGCTGAGTAAGGGCGTTATTGTTTTTCAGTGCTAAATATTACTGGTCGTTTAGCAGTTACTTGCCTCATCTGAGGCAATTTACACCACACTAATTGCAGAGCCGGTCCCCATGGAGCATCCTGGGGTTAACTGCCTCGCTCAAGGAAGGGATGTTGATAGTGCTGGATATGAACATGTAGTATTTGTGTTACCAGCTTCTTAAAGGAATTTTTGACCCAAAAACAATAATGTTTTTGGCATTTACTCGCCCACCAATTTTTCCAACCTATATTTTTTGGGGGATGAAACACAAAAGGAGTTATTTGACAGAATATCAAAACTTACAGTTGCTAGACTACAATTTTCAACCCTGCTAACATTGTAACAAAGTTTATAGATAGACAGTTGGCTTAGCTGTAGGCTATTTATTGTTGCGGGTTGATTAATATAGATGCTCATTGCTCATCCAATCAGAATTTGAGTCATCCTTTTATAATATGTATTTTTTTAAATTGTATAAATTTCACTTTAATGTTTTTGTTTTTGTATTCTCCCATTGGATTGCTTATCCTCCTTGACGTTCTGATAGACTGAGTGTCGGTCAAGCTCCTTTTACCTCACCTGAGAAGCCAGTCACTCTTGGAGAATATCTAAAGCAGCTGTCACACCACAAGAACTTTATGTGGTTTGTCTCTATGAACCTTGTACAGGTAAATGTAAACAAGTATGACACAAAGTTAAAGTGGTTTAGTCTATAATCATCCAATTAGAGAACAGATTATATATAAATAAATGTATATATATTCCTCTACCCCACCATCCGCAGGTATTCCACTGCCATTTCAACAACAATTTCTTTCCTCTGTTTTTGGAGCACCTCCTGTCGGACCGTATCTCTGCCTCCACCGGTTCCTTCCTGCTGGGTAAGAGAGAAAGAAATCGTTCACATGACCACAGCACATTAACAGTGCTGGCTATGTAAACCTGCTTGTGGGAACCTATTGTGAGGTTATGATTTCCCATATGAGGATAAACGTGTGTGTTTGATTTATACTAATTTCCTATTTTCCTGTAAAACAGGCTTCTCTTACATTGCACCTCATCTGAACAATCTCTACTTCTTGACGCTGTGCCAAAGACTGGGTGTCTACCAGGTTGTCCGCTGGCTCTTCCTTTTAAAGCTGGGCCTCAGCATAGCCATGCTTCTAGCTGGGGCGGACCAGGTGTACCTCCTCTGCATCTTTATTGCTAGGTGAGAAATGAGCTTCCCACAAGCCCTTCCGTTTTCAGAAATTCTCACTTTTTGAGCATAGACCTAACAAAAATGGCATTTCCAACTTAAATTGTTATAAATCTTGAATACTTTGGAGCACACACTTAAGTTTGGTCTCTTTTTTTGGAGACACTTGGCAGATTTTTGTAGAAGTGAGAAAAATTATGAAAGTGAAACAAAAAGTGATTGAAGTTTATGAACATTTTTAAATATAAGGTTTTTTATATTTTATATAAATTATATACTTTTCAAAACATGTTTAACTGCAAAAAAAGCCTCTGAGAACAGATTCAAATCTTTCATCAGTATTGTCTTTTATCTGTTTTTATTATTTTATTGTGTTGTTTGAATCTCTCCATAGTAATCGCGTCTTCACCGAGGGCACTTGTAAACTTCTGAACCTGGTGATCACAGACCTAGTGGATGAGGACTTTGTGTTGAACCACCGGCAGCAAGCAGCTTCTGCCCTGCTCTTTGGTATGGTTGCCTTGGTAACCAAGCCTGGTCAGACATTTGCCCCTCTCATTGGTACCTGGCTGCTGTGTCTCTACACAGGTGTGTGTGATTAAACCTGCATTGCAAGCAACAATCACATTTAATAATTTAGCAGATGCTTTTATCTAAAGTGACTTACAAATGACGGAAAACAAGCACATTCTTCATACTGGAGCCGACAACAAAGAATCTCTCTCATGCATTGTATGTTCGACCCAATACTATTAAACCAAGTGGCTCACGAAGGCTGCATTTATTTGATCAAAAATACAGTAAAAACTGTAACATTATAGCAATTCAAAATAACTTTTCTTTTTGAATTGATTTTATGATGTCATTTATTCCTGTGATGGTGAAGCTGAATTTTCAGCATTACTCCAGTGTTCAGTGTCACATGATCCGTCAGAAATCATTCTAATATGCTGATTTGCTGCTCAAGAAACATTTCTTATTATCAATGTTTAAAACAGTTGTGCTTCTTAATATTTTTGTGGAGCCCATGATAACACTTTTTCAGTATTCTTTGACAAATAGAACGTTTCATAGAACGGAATTTATTTGAAAGCTTTTGTAAATGTCTTGAACGGAAGTCTATCTTCAAGTCTCATCATTCCCCCTATCTTTTTCCAGGATATGACATCTTCGAGAGGAACTCTGTGGCAGAAGCACCGATTGCAGCTCCTTCTTTCCCTGTGCCACTGCGTCAGGGTTGCTTTTATCTGCTGGTGTTTGTGCCCATTTCCTGTGCCCTTCTGCAGCTGCTAGCGTGGTCTCGCTTCACTCTGCATGGGCGAAGGCTACAAAACATCAAGTCCCTGAGGCAAGGTGCCCAACACAGCCACCTCATTGATGTCAAGGCTATCTAATACTCCTTGTAGGGAGGGGAAGAGGGAGGAGAGATGAGTCGTGGACATTCCCCAACTCCAGGCATTCTGCCAACAGACCCTGAATGGAGAATGGTGACGCCAAATACTGCAAAAGACACTTGAGAGAGAATGCACAGTCCCATCTTATTGAAACCTGCCTTAATTAGCCATGTTTGCTAACTATTGGGTATTTATATTGAGTATGTGACCAAATATGAAAGGACAGTTCAATCAAACTAGTGGTTTGGGACCATGTTGAACAGTACTGCCACCCAAACCCTCTGTTCTGAAGATTCAATGTATAATTATATGGGTTGATAATCAAGCCAAATCTAATCACATCTCCCATGACTGTATGTTTTAACTATATGGAAAAAAACACTGTGTTCTGAGAAAGGGCATGTTTACACTAAGTGTTCAGCGGCATTCCGGGGATACATGATATGGAATTGCATGGATGTCCGTGGTGTTTTTAATACTTTCAGGACTTATACATTGTCTTTGTAATTCGGCCAGCTTTTAAAGTTGTTTTGTGGCTAGTAACATCTGTTTCATATGACTTTTGAAATTCATTCAGTTACTCATTGCTATCAATGATTATCATTACTGAAAAAGTATGTATATTATAGTTCACAGACTGTGTGTTGTACTAGCATGTATAACTAACTTATTTTTGTACCAAATGTCCAAATTCACTTTATTTTTGTGTTTTAGAGGCAGAATTGTCCATTTGACTGAGATTTAAGTAATTAATTCCTTGGCCAGTTTGATGTTAAAATTAAAAAGTTACAGAAATAGTTTTGTATAAGGGTTTTCCAAATTAAAATTTTTATTGACAAATTTATATTCTTAACTTTTAGTAAAGATACCATTTTGACACATTTGTGAAATTCCATTTCATAATTTCAACTGTATGATTGTTGCAAAACAAAAAAATTAAACAAGAAGACACATCTTACTATTTTAGGTCTTAGATTGTTTTCTGTTTTGTCAACTACTGGTTGGTGCACAACAGGCACATCTGATATTTTTGCTGTATTTTATGGTTATTTATTCTAGGAAACATTTGAGTTACCTTAGAAAATGTTCAAACCTTTGCACAAATGAGCTATGGATTAGGATATATGAGTTCTTTTAGTGCTTTTGGGCAATGTTCAAATAATTTTGCTTGCAAATAAATGTTTTATAACCATAATATCTATGTGATGTTTTGTCTTTAAGTAGATATTGATTCAGTACTGGCCCATCTTAAAATCTAAAATATAATCATTTGTACAGGCCTACAACCAAACCTTTTAGAAGATGCAGTTCATTCAAAAATATGTGATCTTGCTTTAGCCATTAACACATTTTACATACACTGTCGTACAGATCAGGCATAACATTATGACCACTGACAGATGAGGTTAATAACGCTGATTATCTCTTCATCGCGGCACCTGTTGGTGGGTGGGATATATTAAGCCCGGGATACACTGCATGATTTTCGGCTGTCCCAGATGAAAGATTGCCATCGTGAAACAATCGTGATGATTTCTGTGATCGTGGCTCCTAATCGTTGGCCCTATGTCATATAGTGAGAGAGGTTCAAAGATGGCCGTTGTCATGGACTTGAGACCAAGTTCCTCACCTCTTCGTGGAGTTAGACTGGTTTCCGGGTCACGGGCTTGAGTATGCAGGAGCGAGGAAACTAGGAAGCATCAATTTGAGTATTGAGAAGCACCCTTTGCCCTCAAAGTTGATGTGTTAGAAGCAGGAAAAATGGGCAAGTGTAAGGATTTGAGCGAATTTGACAAGGGCCAAATTGTGATGGCTAGACGACTGGGTCAGAGCATCTCCAAAACTGCAGCTCTTGTGGGGTGTTCCCGGTCTGCAGTGGTCAGATCTATCAAAAGTGGTCCAAGGAAGGAACAGTGGTGAACCGGCGGCCAAGGCTCATTGATGCATGTGGGGAGTGAAGGCTGGCCCGTGTGGTCTGATCAAACAGACGAGAAACTGTATCTCAAATTGCTCAAGAAGTTAATGCTAGTTCTGATAGAAAAGGTGACAGAATACACAGTCCATCGCAGTTTGTTGTGTATGGGGCTGCATAGCTGCAGACCAGTCAGGGTGCCCATGCTGACCCCTGTCCACCACTGAAAGCACCAACAGTGGGCACGTGAGCACCAGAACTGGACCCCGGAGCAATGGAAGAAGGTGACCTGGTCTGATAAATCACGTTTTCTTTTACATCATGTGGATGGCCGGGTGCGTGTGCGTCGCTTACCTGGGGAACACATGGCACCAGGATGCACTATGGGAAGAAGGCAAGCCGACAGAGGCAGTGTGATGCTTTGGGCAATGCTCTGCTGGAAAACCTTGGGTCCTGCCATCCATGTGGATGTTACTTTGACATATACCTCCTGCACCTAAGCATTGTTGCAGACCATGTACACTCTTTCATGGAAATGGTATTCCCTGGTGGCTGTGGCTTCTTTCAGTAGGATAATGCGCCCTGCCTCCTCCAATGGTTTGAGGAGCACAACAACAAGTTTGAGGTATTGACTTGGCCTCCAAATTCCCCAGATCTCAATCCAATCGAGCATCTGTGGGATCTGCTGAACAAACAAGTCCAATCCATGGAGGCCCCACCTTGCAACCTAGAGGACTTAAAGGATCTGTTGCTAACATCTTGGTGCCAGATACCACAGCACACCTTCAGGGATCTAGTGGAGTCCATGCCTCGATGGGCCAGGGCTGTTTTGGCAGCAAAAGGGGGACCAACGCAATGTTATGCCTGATCAGTGTACATTAAAATACATTCACCTAGTGTATGAAGCTTATATAAATAACAGAACGATCCACCAAAATAGGGAACCACATGACACAGGTTTCAAATTACTTTTGTATAATTGGTTCCCATGAGAATACAGCATACAGAAAAGAAGCCTCAGCTTTTTGTCCCTTGGTCTAGAAAGACTGATATATAGCATAATTAATTGCAAATAACTACAGTACGAGCAAGTGTTCGTCTCCTCAAAAACACGATTCTGCATGTGACATTTTTTCCTGTACTGTGTACGTCATCCGTCTGATGTTTGAATAGTTTCCTATGTGGGAAGGACTGGATTATGTCAGCGAATTTAACAACTTCATGTCATTACAGCTCGAGTAAGAAATCCCCGTCATTCCCCCTCTCACCCATTCCCTGCACCGATCATGTTTTTGGTTATGACGAAGCTCCTCTTAAAAGGGCAACTGAGGTAACGTTAGTCAAAACCTTTTCAATCAATGTAATATGGGAATGTAAAGCTGGGTTGAAAATGTCGATATTTTCTGTGATAATGAAGGTCTCCCAAAAATAAAATCATCCGTCCCTATGTCAGAAAACTCAAATTTGCAGAATGATTTACAGACAGACAGGTTTTCTGATAAATATCCCAGCTAACAATGAACTCTGACCATATGTTAGCTAGTAGGCTAATTACTAAGGCTGGGTTCATACTTGTGTACCTATATAACTATTTTACATCACTCAAAACAGAGCTATGTTTTTTTTTTGTTCGTGAACGAATCGTTTTTGAACAAAAGAATTGGAATGATTCGTTTCGATTTTCTCTTCACTGAAGTCTCCCTCGTGAAACAGCATGCAAATGTCAATAAATAAATAATAAATTAAAGGGATAGTTCACCCAAAAATGAAAATTACCCCATGATTTACTCACCATATAAATCCATCCTAGGTGTACATGACATTTTTCTTTCAGACGAATATGATCTGAGTTATATTGAAAACGTCCTGGCTCTTCCAAGCATTATAATGGCAGTGAATGGCTGTTTCTGTTTTGAAGTCCATAAAAGTGCATCTACAGCTCTTGGGGGTTAATAAAGGTGACTTGAGGAGGGTGAGTAAATCATGGGCTAAGTTTCATTTTTGGGTGATACCCTTTAAGACTATTTAACAAAACTAATAAAGCACATACAAACGAATATGTAGAATTGTGGATACTGAACGTGAATGATTCTTTTTAGTGAATTGATTCAAAAGATTCGATTCACTGGGTTGAATCAATATTCCCCCACCAATCTCGCGTAATTCCCCGAAGTAGTTGCCCTTTTAAACAAAGCCCCGCCTAGTTGCTCGAAGCACCTCCTTTTTTTTGCATGGCAAAGCAGCGTTGAGTCACGTGATTGGCGGAGTGGTCGTTGGGAGAGGAGGAGCGAGTGTGAAGCGCTGTGTGTATTGAAACTCTCTTTTCTGTCCTTGCATTCCAACCCTCATCAAAAGCCTGGACGAGAGAAGAGGAAAAAACCATAAATAATACCATGGTGAGATCGGCCCGTTTTGAGGATCGACCCATGGATGCACGTTCTCAGGAATCGGCCACGATAGGATTCGGATCCAGCGAAGAAACGCACGCCTGTAATCCACTTTTGATTTCTTTTAAGCACTAAAGCGAGAGAGGCTTGATGGGGGCCAAACAGAGACGTTTTCTTTTTCATTTTTAAAGAGGGACGCAAGATGGCAGATGACAGACTCCAGTAGAGAGAACCACTCCGTTTCGCTTTAAAATATGTTTATTTTTGGAGGTGAATCGGAATAAGACTTCATTTTTCTCGCCTGAAGAGATCAAAGTGAAGGCACTTGGCAGTCCAGTTTTCTCTAGACTTGGTTACATACCAGTGTATGTTCTCTCTATGTTCCTTTGTTATAATGAGGGGGAAGTCTAGTGTGCGCGTAGTCTACACATATGTGTAAGAAATTAACCGATTGGTCCGGTTAAGATCGTTCTTTTCTATGAAATTCAACTATAAAACACCCTACGCGGATGTGCGATGTGATTATTTTAATGTAAAGTGTAACGCACGTCTGTATGGAGATCTAGCAGAACCATTATAATCCTCTTTGGGAATAAAATCCATGTCAGTGTGATGCTATGTCAAAATAGCAGCGGGAAATAAACAGCAAAAGCCTTGTGAGAATTATAATTTACTTTCAAAAAGCGGTATTAGTCTCTCGTTCGAGGCCGTTCTCGAAAAACGGCCTATCAGCGTGTCTTTACCTAGTAAACGAGAAGCTGTCAAACGGTCGTCAGCGACTGGATTATTCATAGTCGTAATAGATAACTAGTGGGCGCAGGAATCAGCCACACACATAGAATACGAGCTAGTGTGCTGGCATCTAAAGTCACAAGATAGAAAAGTCCACTTTAGTGCTGTGGCAACACGAAATTCTCCAGACGCCTACAGTTTGACACGAACGAATGAAGAAGTGGGTGGTGTAATGATGTTGCCTTGAGCTGAAAGTATTCTCTCCTGGAGTATTCATACTCTCATTGGCACAAAGTTTAGGTTTGTGGGATAAAACAAGGTCCTTGTGGTTCCCACTCCACCCTTTTCAGGTATCGCCCATTTTATGCAGTTTTTACCTTGACTTGTGAGCATTAAAGATGGCTGAGAACTGGAAGAACTGTCTCGAAGAAGAGCTCATATGCCCTATTTGTCTGAATGTGTTCTCGGAGCCTGTTCAGCTCCCTTGTAAACACAACTTCTGCCGCATGTGTATCAATGAGGCCTGGTCTAAAGATGCAGGAATGGTTCGCTGCCCCGAATGCAACCATGCATACAGCCAAAAACCAGCTCTGGAGAAGAACCACAAGCTGTCCAACATTGTGGAGAAGTTTAACGCGTTAAACGTTGAGAAGACGCCAGCAGTCTTGCACTGCATTCTGTGCCGGCGTGGTCCTCCTCTTCAAGCCCAGAAGGTTTGCCTCAGGTGCAATGCGCCCTGCTGCCATTCCCACGTACAGACCCATCTCCAACAACCTTCTTCCAATGCTGGACACTTGCTGGTGGATGCTGAGGACGTGCGGGCCTGGAGCTGTCCACAGCATGACGAGTACCGACTGTATCATTGTGAAACCGAGCATGTGGCCGTCTGCCAGTACTGCTGCTTCTCCAGATGTGCTACCAACCACGGCCATGCAGTATGCGATATAGAAGTCAGACGTAATGATATCAGAGTAAGTGGCCACTACTTCTTCACATGCTATGCTTTTTTACTTCCAGCTAAAGGTTGTGGTTCACTTCTGGATTTGGCCGATGAGATGGTGAGGTTTATCAATGTAGTTGCTAACTATTCAGTCCCCTTCCCCCTTTTTTCCCCCATTTGAATGATAAACAATTGGGTAGAGCTGCAAACAATACCGAAGCTCTCCTCTGGGCTTATCTTCCCAGCACAGGTGCATCCTAGCGTGGCGTTTTGGGGAGGGGGAGGACTGCGACTGGAGAATTTAATGATGAGTCTTATTTTCTGTGGCACAGATGAGGGAAAAGGCCAGATTAGGGTTTAATTTACTCTTAACAACCCCTTGCATTTTCAAGGCACACAGCAACAAAACAACCTGGATTTTCTTGTTTTAAATAATCTGCAAAGCACAATGCTCTAGAATATATTTTTCATGCTTTTATAGGCAATTCATGAACCGAAGACCAAATAAAATAGTGGTACAGCCAGAGTGAGGTTTTTAAACTGCTTGAATATTATATTTGCTCCTAATGTTTAAAACATACCTCTAGTTAGTACTGGATGTGGCTGGGAGTTACACATTATGCTTCTTTTCCTTTACAGTAGCTTTATGTTTACAAGAAGCCAAGCAGTTCTCACGTGCCTCGAATTTGATTCATGTGCTTGCTGTCAGTATAATTTCCATTTATGTTGATTATATAAATCAACAGCCATCAGTTATCTCAGGCATTTCTCTGACAGGACATGCTAGCAATGACCAATCAATCTACAAAATGAACCCTTGTTGCCGTGCAGCCCAGGCTGTTTGAAACTGAAACCATGCCTGTTTGGGATGTTTTGGGATTTCCAGGGTTCTTTTTCTCACGTAGCCTGTGTTTGTGAATCTTGAGTTTACTGCCTTGGATGGAGACCGTTTGTCTTTCCACGTTTATCTGCTACAAGGCAAAATGGCTCTGTCTGGGGCTGTAGCTCAGGGCAAGGTTGCTATTGCCTCGTTCACTCTGACCTTGGCGGAAGAGACGCTGGTTTGAAATGACAGTGATTTTGAGCACCCTACCCCCATTCCCCCTTGAGAGCGGTCCGTCCTGGATGGCAAGCCAGCACCGCTGCCATGAGGTATTAGGTTCCACCCTCCAGGCTTCTGCCGGCAGCCCGAGCTCATCAGTCACTACAATTAGGCCATGGTCTTAGATCCTAGAGCTTCAAAGACATTCTCTGTCTCCATGCGGTTTTCTGCTTCTTGACCTTTCTTCTGGTCCTGATTGTTGGTGTAGATAAACACCAAATCAATCTGTAAAGGAGTAGATGGTGAACTTGCATTTTCAGAAATCAGTCGTGTATTGTTGGCCATTGTGATGCACGTCGCCAAATTCACTGCATTTCAGGGGTAGTTCATCCAAAATTAAAATTGTTGTAATTTCTTTCTTCTGCAGAACAAAAAGAAGATATTTAGAAGAATCACTTTGTCTAATGAAAGTCAACAGAGTCCAAAACAGCATTGGATCCAATTGACTTTCATTGTATGGACAAAAACGCATGCATTTAAAAAAAAAAAAAAAAAAAAAAAAAAAAAGTTTTTATATTAGAATACCTTATTTTGTGTTCCACAAAAGAAAGAAATTCATACAGGACATGAAGGTA
The DNA here is from genome assembly GCA_018749465.1 of Paracanthobrama guichenoti. NCBI lineage: Eukaryota > Metazoa > Chordata > Actinopteri > Cypriniformes > Gobionidae > Paracanthobrama > Paracanthobrama guichenoti. The sequence goes on from CM031954.1 coordinate 7,444,153, forward strand.
CATAAATATAATCTTATTTTTGGTGACCTATCCCTTTAAATTACTGGATTAAGTTGCTGTACAGGGTAAAAATGACTCCATATGGCTTTTAATAAAGTACCATAACTGTGAAACTTTATACGCTGTAAATATGTGGTGTTTTTGGTCATGTAGAGAGGTTATTATAGTCTGTATGAGTCTGATTCACAGCCCAATCCAATTCCTTGGATCCAAATCTTGGTAATGGATTTGCGCCACAAGAAAATCGTTTGATGTGCAAGCGAGATACTCAAAAACAAGTCCGTTTACCCAGTACCATGTGATTGTGGATCCAATTTGTCATGCGCTCAACAAATAAAATCTGTTGAAAGGAAAAGGTTTGGCTGTGCGTATCATCGGCAGTGATTGATGTAGTTCATTTGGCACAGAGGGTACAGTCAGCTGTTATAAGCGTCTGTCAGACGGTGTGATTGAAGATCATTAGTTTGCAGCGCATCCCTCTCTGGGTCTTGCGTTTGTCCTGTACTGCTGCATTCTGAAGACTGACATTGATTCCCTTTGTTTTTTACTCTTTGTAGCTGAGATGAATCAGAATTATATAAGAGTATTACTCTCAAGTACGAAGGGAAATACCAAAATTTACTTCTTTGCTTCTACGAAGAATACCTGTTTTGTTTAAGCTTTCATCCCGTATGTGAGGTTATTAAAATTTGACGTCACACTACTGAATTAGACATGCCCTCAGTCAACTCTGGCAGCGCAAGCCCTGTTTTTCGCCTGTAAGCTTTTGAGCATAAGTGGCTTGATGTGGTTGAGGTTTGTCCTTTTTCTACAGGAAGCAGTTTTATCTGTGAGCTAGCCTGCATTCATTACGGAGCTTTGCTCCAAAATACACACTCACAGGGTCAACACGATTTGTCTCTGCCTTGGACGCAGACAAAGACAAAATGGGGAAAGACGGTGTGAAATGAGCCTTCGTTCTTTCTCTTTGCTCTCCTCTATGCTGTCTTTCCTTCTCCTCCTCCTTTTTCCTCCCTCATATTCCCCTCTGAATATACAGATATGAAAAAAAGAGCTTTGTTGCCATGACAGCACCCCCACCTTCTTTTTGGTGACTGCCTCTCGCACGCGGCGTTTGTTTAATTAAAACTAATTTGGTTTGTTCCTTAGGTACCACTGAACTTCTGTCAGGCGTCGCAAGTCGTTTGTTGATTGTGTTTCTCCCCTTTGTTTGCCATTGAATAAGAAAGGAAAATAATTGAAATTCCTCTTCAGCCACCAGTCCTTCTCTGCGGGGCCTTGACAATTGCATTCATTGAAAAGAAAGAAACAGGAAGTTAGCAAAGTTACATTTGTGCCATCACAGCAGAACCAATCTTTTTGTCTCAGTGCCACATTCTCATATTCTTCATGTAGTGTTTTTTTTTTTTTTTTTTTAAATGATTTTAGAAAGAATATGCTAGTTAATATAAATACTAGATTTGTGTTGTCATTGTCTAGCAATAAAACAAGACTTTCTACTATGACGAATTCTTAGGTTATAGATCAAACTGAATTTATATTCCAGCATTTGTAATGTAGAACATGCATTTTGTCTTCTTTTATGAATATTCTGCATATAGCTTGCATTCTACTCCTTGTCATTTATATGTGATCTTTGGACTGAGCTAAATATTGAATATTCATGAATTTTACTGCTCATGTATAATTCAGCAGCATTGTTAATATTGTGATTTATTAAATGCACATTTCAAGTTTCCTTAAAAACATGCCATTACAATATTTTGTGATTCTTTGTGACACATGCACACAAGAATGTGTTTTTGTTCTGAAAGCCATTTCATTAAAGTGTCATTTCCACTCCACCTCAGGTCATGCAATGTTTTTCATAACAAATTATGGTGGTGGAAATTACATTTTTAAAGTGAGGGATACAGTTGGCTTGGGTCATTTCTTAGCTAGCATTTTATGTAAAATAATATACAAATAATGTTTACAGTTTTTGCATAATGTTTGCATAATTTAATACAAATTGCATTGCAGATGCAGTGCATATTCTGCTCTCAAGTGAAAGTCAAGATCTTGTGTTTTTTTTTTTTTTTACCTTATTTAATCTCAAGCACTGGCAATATTCATTAAACTAGGAGGGTTGGTTTGGGTGGAAAATATGATTATTTCACTGTTATTTGTTTTTTTAAATGTAATTATTTCTATTTTTATAATGGATTACAGTACGGTTATCATTGCCAGAACTTCTGATTTAGTCAAATTTAGCCCCAAAATAATTTCTTTCATTGACCTAATCATTTCTTTTTGTTTTTCAGCAAATGCTGATTAAACAGCAGGATCGGATCGAGGACCGTGTTCAGGACATAGAAGAGCAACTCTACAAATTAGAATCTGACAAATGTCTCATGGAGGTAAGTGTGACATGTTCAAAAATGTATGAGCTAAATCACATTATTATTATTATTATTATTAGCTGAACAATATTAGTAGAACAACTGTATCCATTGCTTTGGAACTAAACACTTAGCTTTTTAATACAGGACACACTTCCTATTACTGTGATTAATGACCACATTAGTACATTCGTACAGGTTTGTGATAAAGGTTATGCCTGGTTCTTGTACCATAACAAATCCAGTTCCTCGGTGGCTCTTCCTAATCATCCACATCAGATGCAGTCTCTGCATAACCCCCATTGTTAAGACACCGCGGGATTTGCATAATAATTTATGGTTTTGTGCTGATCTGTGGACCCTCAGGACAAAGTGCAGCACCTGAAGGAGGAGGTGCAGCTGCAGTATCAGAAAATGCAGCAGCTCCTGGAGGAAGATCTGGGGAAGACCCTGGAGGTTCTGGATAAGGCCCATTCCAAGTTCTGCCAGGAGAACTCGGCGCAGGCCCTGCAGCTTCACCAGAAACAGCAAGAGGCGAAGAAACTGCTCAGCTCCATTCAGATGGTTTTCGATAAGGCAGAGGAAATTGGGTTTATGAAGGTGACCTGACTTTTATTGCTGTTGTCAATACTACATGCCTGTGTTTGTTATAAATGGTGACATTTAGCCGTGTTTTAAAGTGCCTTTGCCTTTTATCTCTAGAATTCAGGAAATGTAAAATTATATTTTTAAAATCAGATTCAGCTATTTGTTATTGTAAAATTATTTTTTAAAATCAGATTCAGCTATTTATTTTATTTATTTATATATATATATATATATATATATATATATATATATATATATATATATATATATATATATAAATATATATATATAATATAAATATATATATATAAATATATATATATATATAAATATATATATATATAATATATATATAATATATATAATAATATAAAAAATATTTTGCATGGGGGTGAACAAATACCAGTTAGCATAATTACTATTTCTATAGTGAAAATTCAAGAAATGTAGATTTGGCCATTTTCTCAAGGGGAAACACTCCAATGAGTTTTTTTATTTTATTTTGCTGTTCACAGACTGAATAAAAGTCTGCTGCAGACATGCACGTTCCACATGCATCTCTTATCTTGTCCTTGAATCGCTTGTATTCACTGCGGTCTTATTTTAGCTTCTTAAAGTCAGTTGACTGGCATAAAATCAGTTATGGGAATTTGTTTTTTTAGCTTTATTTTGAGTGCCAAAACCCACACAAAAACTTTGTTGTGCAAAAACCCACACACACAACACTGGTGGGTTGGCCCAGCTTGCTGTCTGTATCTTTAATTTATCAATATTTTTTTTTATAAAGCTCAAAATAAAATTCTGATACGTAAAACAATTGGCACCATATTATAATATATTGGATCTTGTCTTGTAACCTATACGTTTATAATGGCATTAGTTTTTTTAGCTTTTTACTTTTTATCAATAGAGAAAATGAGATTGGAGATAGGAAACAATGCAAAAATACATTCCAGGCTTGTTCTTTGACATTTACGTGGTTACTTTGTTTTTCTCCCTAGCATTTATTTATTTATACTGCTACACAATTTTATACACTAATATATGATTTCTTTTTTTCTTTTCAGAACACAAAATCTGTAAAAATACTAATGGACAGGTGAGTCACTGCAGAGTTTTCATACATGAATCATTATCATAAGTTTCATTAGTCATCATTCCCGTCCTGCTATTGTGTTACGTGTAAACATTAACTTGCGTGGTTTTGGACACTCTAGGTCTCAGTCGTATGTGGGCATCACATTGTCACCGTACAAAGTGGGCAGCCTCAACTCCAAACTCTTTCTGTCTGAAATCTCTAAAAGAGAGAAGAACCTCTGCAAGATGCTGGAAGGTATTTAAGAGAAATTGCACATATTCAAGTGTTAATTATATAAAACCTTCTGATGTTGTATGCTCTTTTGTTTAATAATTAACCATTTTCATAATCATTTGGTAATGCTTTATCTCATTCCCTCTCATTTTCAGCTCCGTTCAGTGCTCCCGCAAACTTTTTCCAGAGTATTCCGGCATATCTGTGCGAAAAGCGCAGGCACTCCGTGGCGTTCCCCGAAGGTAGTGGGAGCAGCCGAGCGGGCGCTAGCTTCATGGACTCTTCCACCTCATCAGGCCCTGCGGCTGCCAAGCAGCCGTGCCTGAGTCTCACTCAGGGCTCTGCCCCAGGCGAAGGTCAGTCCTCCCAGCAAGCTCTAGGGCCGTGTGGCTCCGCCCAGCACGTAGGAAGCAGCAGCTCAGCTTCCAGCTCTCAACCCCTACCGCACTCAGCATCAGTATTCCCGCACTCTCATTACCCAAATGGCAGCGCCTCCCAGCTGCCCCAGTATGGTGCGCGGAAGATCCTGATGTGCACAGTCGATAACTGTTACTGCTCAGGGGTGCCCTCCGTGTCCAACCACCGTGGACATCCACCCTACCCTCGCTCCAGCTCCTTCCCCTGGCCGGTGAGCTCGCAGGAGTACTCCCACGCCCCTCTGCCCTCGGCCCCGGCCATGTCCCAGTCTCTCCAGAGCCTGTCCATGCGCGACTGGATCGACGCCTCTCAGTCGCACAGGCACACTGACTTCTACAGCCTCTACGGCCAGTCTTCCACCAAGCATTACGTCACCAGTTAACCCCTGCTCCAGTGACTGCTGCCAGTCACCAGTTGGGGGCGTCTTTTTCCGCTGAGAGATGTCTTAAAGAGATGCATGTGGGGCATTTTTGTACGCAGATCTTATCAATCATTTAGAATGAACTGCTGATGTCCGAGAGCAGTGAAAAAGAAAGTTAATATCACAAAGTCAAGCATAGCTTTGCACATTATTTAGGCACTAATGGTGTTGTGATTATGAACCATGAACGCAAGTTGCTCTTCTAAAAATAACACTCACTGTTTGCGAGAGACACAAGGACGCTGTCGTTTGTTGAATCATCAATAATGTTGCACTTTCTTTGTAAGATCCAAATTTTCACAATTACCGTTGACTCATCGGGCCAAACGATGGAAGTCAGCAGTAAAAAAAGTCAGCCCTTAATGAAACTAAAGGCGATTTACTGTTGAGAGAATTGTAGCCCATGAAGTTTTATTAACTTCACATGGTTGTCGTTTGTTAGAACACCCATGTGCAAAAACTCTGTATAGTTTTCCCAGCCTTCCATATTTCAGCTTTGATTTTGCTTAAATTGGAGTCTGTGGTCTTTTTATTCATCACAAATAGCACAAGCACATGTTAACTCAGTTTTTAACAGACCCGGAAACTGAAACAGCACAGCATTGTCATCGCCGCCATTGTTCATTTGGCTTGACCTTCCCAACTGAATGCAGCTTTTAATGGAAATGCCCTTCACCTTGGTTTGCAGTCCTCTCCTTAGGCTAACCGAGAACGCGCCTCCACCCTCAACCTTCAGTCTGGTCCCCATCCAGACGGCGCTGTCTTTCTCTCGCTCTCTCACGCCCTTCAAAGCCACAGAAACGCTCCCCTTTACATCCTGTATGTTAAACGCAGGATGCATCGGTTTCACATTCTTTCGTTTACCAGTGGCCTCTCATTATATCTGACTCAACGGTGGCTTTAGCGCAAACGTGTCTGCCGAAGACGAAATGGCCTGTGTTCAGAGGGTCATGGTGCACTTGATGCCTCTGCATTTACTGTCAATGCTGTAATTGTTCTTCCTTGTGTTTCATGCCATTTCCGGCTCCAAGCAACAGAGCCTCTGGCTTCCTGTTTGTTACTGAGTGCATGTGGAAAAGAGTTTATGAGCACTCGTAGAAAAATAATACAACTTCTAGCAGTTAAAAAAATGACTTTTGAAACAGGAAATGAAGTTTTTGGTTTGTTTTATTTTTTTATTTTATTTTCCTTTTTATTTTTAGAACTACTTAAGTAAAATAAACATTGACCAATGAACGTTACGAAACTAACTGAATACTTGGGATAAAATGGAGGGATTTTCTGTTGTAAATATTTTGTGAAATGAAAAAGACAGACTTGTAATTTGGAAAGAACCTTGTTCAAATAAATGCTAATTTCAAGTTTAAGAATTTCTTTTTCTGTATTTTATTTTTAGGCTGTGTCATGCATCTTAACCTTAAGTTCTTCATTCAGACTTAAAATAGACCATACTGCAAACATCACTATGGTAACGTTTACATTTAACACTTAATTTTTGTCTGTGTAAACCAAATCATACACATGAACACTTTCAGCCTAGACCACACTTAAAGGGATAGTTCACCTAAAAATGAAAATTCTGTCATTTACTCACCCTCAAGTTGTTCCAAACATGTATGAATTTCTTTGTTATGCTGAACACAAAGGAAGATATTCTGAAGAATGTTTGTAACTTAGCATATCTCAGCAGCTATTGACTACCATTGTATTTTTTTCCCTCACTATGGTAGTCAAGGGCTGCCGAGATCTGCTTGGTTACAAACATTCTTCCAAACATCTTCCTTTGTGTTCAGCAGAACAAAGAAATGTATACAGGTTTGGAACAACTTGAGGGTGAGTAAATACATTTTTGGGTGAACTATCCCTTTAAGAAATGTTGTGCAGATGCGAATGAATTTGAGAAACATGCATGCACATGTTTTTTTTTTTGTTGTTTTTTTTTTTTTTTTCATTTTCAATGCACAGAGGTTGTGGTGAATAAGATCTAGGGGGTTAAATCTAAAACCAATCAAACAAAACAAAAGAGAAAAAAATGCAAATGAGCAGTCAAAATGCCCTTTGCCTCAGTTTACTGATTTTGAGACATGAAATTTAGGTCATCGGTTAGATTCTCATTGTTTTCATCTCTCAACTGACAGGTGCACTCAGTCTTGATATGACTAAAGCACTTCCATAAGAGCCTTTTTTAAATGTATTTTTTCTCCTATTAATGTTTTGCTACTGCTTTGAAAGCTAAATGTGATGTTGTATGCAGAATCACAAGCGTTAGCATAATATAGACACTGCCACCTGTCAGTACGTCTACGGTGGCGTGTGAAAAATTGTAGGGAAGTAGTGAAAAACATGGGTGTGATCTGCATATGCTGACATTTGCTGTTTCTGCTAAGCCAATGGAAGTAATTCATGTATATGTTGCAACTGACAAAAATGAGGGCCTGTTCTTCAGTTTGTTTGTTTTTTGTGCATGAAGACAAACCATAGATTTATTAATGATCTGTGTGACTAACGTGAGTTATAAATTGGATGCCTGCCGCTCACATGTGGCTACATGTGGAACAAGGTGCTCTGCGTATGTGTGTATCTGCAAGAATGAGTCTTCGGTGATGTTTGTATGTATAACCCGAGAGTGAGCATGGTTTCGTCTCCCCCTCCTCGGGTTTTCTTTCTTGAAAGAATGTCAGATGCCTGACTCTAAATAGCAGCTCAGCATTTTTAGTGCATCACAAGGCAAACAAAAAAGAAAGGCAGATATATTTGAAGCACAGAATAGACAAAAAAAAAAAAAAAAAAAGGAATAAGAAAACATCTGGCTTCTCTGAAGGCTGCACAATTTATCATTACACTGCACAAAAACAGTCTCTGTATGGCCAATTTCCTCATTGCAAAAGACTAGATGACTGTGTTTGCTACTAGCAAAGACCAAAGCTGTCACACAGATGCAGAACTTCTCAATCTAATGCAAGGTGAAATGAAGGCCAATGTCTGAGTGTTAAATGCGATAGCATACGAGTCGTGTGTGTCACGACAATCATGACATTTGGTCAGTTTGTGGGAGTAATTAGCAAAAAGTAACACTATTATTCTAATTTAGCTTTTTCTTATTACATGACAGTAGTATGGCTGTTTTCAAAATATTTGTCCAGTAACAACATACTTTTATCCAAAAAATAGCTGTGTAGCTATTAGTAAAAGTTCTCAGGTTTTTATGTCATGTAGAAGATGATCAAAATAAGATTTTTGTAGCAGTTGTAGCTAGCTACGCTAACTGGCTGATAAGTAGCCTATAGTTGTGTGCTAAATTACATACTATACACTGCACTAAATCCACACATTATGTGCTACGATCTAGTGTGTGTGGTTTAGGTTATCCGGATGTCATCCAGCATCGCAGTCTGAAAGCCTCTCTGCTATGAAATTAAAGCTGCGACCATAAATTCACATGAAGTGTCAAACGTTCCACTTTGCAGTTGTTGTTGTTTTTTTTTTTTTTTGGTTAATTAACTGCATCATCCATTTTGAATTTTCACTGTGAACACACTATTCGCACTACAAAATGGCACTGAACAGTGCATAAATAGTATCCTAGTATGTTAACATAGCTAGCGTGCTAAGATAGCAGACTAATCGGCTAGTGGTATGTAAAGGTAGTCTAAATGGCTAATATTTGTTAATGTAGGCTGAAAGAAACTGTGTTTGAAACTGCATATTACTCTTAGCATGGCAGAAATATTAAGAGATGCAATGTAGAATGTTATATAGGCTAGTTCTGTCAAATGTTTAATTTGTCATGTATGTTATATTTACATTTATGATAGTATTGTTAAACAGCTTCAGTGTAGTTAGCTTTTTTTAGTAGCCTAACTTGTAGTGTAGCTATTTTATTGTTTAGCTTAACCAAACTTTTAGTAGCTTGTATCTTAAGCTACAGTTACCAAAAAACAAAAACAAACAAACAACCCCCCCCCATTGTCAATGTGACTGAAAGCTCAGTTAAATCCTATGTATAGTTAAAGTTAGAGAGTACTAGAGAGTATGTAGTCTACTTCTTAAAGGCCTGTTCACACCAAGAATACTAACTATATTAGCATTCACACAATGAACGATAACATTCTGTTTATTAAGTGTGTGCTCCAGTTATGTTTTCCACCACTTTAAATGCTAGATCAGGTGGATTCTGGTTGGCTATGAATGTTTTTATCATAAAACATTCCAATGTTATCTCTGTCTGGTAATGGCTGTGGTGTAGACTTCCCTATTTTCAAAGAATTTGAATGATTTAGCACTTTATAGTTATAGGTATCTTTAGGGCCTGTTCACTATATTACCAACTATATTCGCTTCCACAACAACACACAATAACGTCCTGTTTTTGATAAGCAGGGGGTGCAGTTATGACCTTTACCACTTTAAATGCTTATGGGTGGATTCATCATTCGTCAGTAATTCCAACAATATCGTTCTTCTGTGTCGTCATAATTATAGCTGTGGTGTGGAGTTCATAGAATTGGAATGAATATTAAAACTTTATGGTTATCTTTATAGTTATCATCCTTGGTGTGAAGAACGGCCCTTTAGTGTTTGTAGCAGTGATTAATCATAGGCTACAGATTTTATTCCTGGGTGTGGCACTAAAATATCTCACAAACAGTTTTAATGCCACTAGTGACTGCATTGCGCTCTTTTGGTACGAGTTCTCATATGGTTTCATGGTTTTATATTCAGTAGCTGCTTTTGAGGCTTATTGTAACCAGACCTTCTATTAGCAGGTCTCGGAGGAAGCTGAATGTCTATTAGATTAATGGAAAGTTTTGCTCTTAGGCAATAATACCCTCTTTTCTCTCTAAACCGGTTTTCATAGTCCAAAATACCTCAGCAGTCCACTGCCACTGTGGTTTTTGTGTGTGTTGGCTCTCGGTGTTCTTGTAAGCTCCCTTAGCTGTGCTTACAAGAAAGAAACAATCCTGAAACTATTTTACAGGAGGAAACTTTACCCACAAAGCCCAGAATATATTTATGCATTGGGCTATTTTAACTGTGTCTCAGAGTGCAGGCACAGGTTGTTTTCCTGAAAGTCCAGCTGAGCTCAGGTTTATGCGTGGACCCTGGCCTCAAGCGTGCAGCTTTTTATTTATTTTTTTGCTGATGCCTGCCCTAAAGACAGTCCTCTTCATCGTGTGCCCTTTTTCAGCCCTCAACGGCGCTGAAGGAGGGAGTGTGTGTCATATCTTGTTGAAATGCCTTTGGTCATATTTCAGAGGAATCTGTCTCTGCTGGCACCATGAAATTATTCGCCTATAGCCCCTGTGGTGAGTTGCTTGCAGGGTATGTGTGTGTGTGTGTGTGCAACGGCATTAGCAAAAGAGATTTTTATGACCTCAGGGTGTTTCTCCATATGCATGAATCTGTGTATGTCAATGAGGCAATTTTTGTCTCCAGAAAAAGCTAGTTAGAGGCCGGTTGCTTCCTTTTGAATGATCAAACTTGTCATGCCACCACGTCTGCCGTCTGCCCACTTATGTTGGGAATGTGTTGATCTGAGTCTGGAAGAATGACGGGGGAGATGGTCGTCATGACAAGAGAGGCTGAGAAAGCCGCTCTGATGTCTCACGGACGTGACAGCGGATCTGATGAAAGTGAGTTTGCCAGATGTCTTAACTGGTGATTTGCTAGCTCCAGGACAGATGTCTAAGCCATTGAAGCTAATGATTTAAGACATGATTTAATAGAAGTGGTAATGACATTAATCAAAGAGATGCTTTTGGTTTGTCATAAATGTGCAGTGATGATACTGCAATGTTAAAACGCTGAACATTACAGCAGGGAGGGGGCCAACAGCCGCAAGGAATAGAAGATGAAACTCGCTGCACCATTTTGACTGGTTTATGAACCCAGCATTCACAAGCCATTTTATTTTCATAATGTAACTTATTTCCAGACTAAATATAAATATATATATATATATACACATACATACATACATACACACACACACACACACACACACACACACACACACACACACACACACACACACACACACACATATGTATGTATATATATGTATGTATATATGTGTGTATGTATATATATGTGTGTATATGTATGTATATATGTATATATATATATATATATATATATATATATATATATATATATATATATATATATATATATATATATATATATATACATATATCCAGTCTGACAAAAGTCTTGTCGCTTGTGTACAAGTTTACCAGAAGTGCTGCTGAAATATATTTCTAATCAAGATTTTTTTTACAAGAAATGGCTCATTTAAATCCCAACAGCTTTTGTAATAATGTTTCAGTGCAAAACAAAACTGTCAAAAAGTAAGTGTTGTCACCTTGTCATATGAGCTTCACCTGTGACTAATAATGGATCAATTAGGTCTCGGGTGTGTATAAAAAGAACCCCAGTACACTAGACCTTCACGTCAACTGCAACTAGACCTCTGCAAACATGCCTAAGATTCACCTTGAGACTAAAGTTTTGATTATCAAGAGGCTAAAGACCAGATCCACTGCTGATGTGGCAGACACCTTCAATGTGTCTCAGTGTCAAGTACAGAGGATAAAAAAAAGATTTGAAGAGACTAGAGACGTTTTTGACATGCCCAGGTCAGGCAGACCCCGCAAGACAACTGCTTGAGAGGACTGTTTGTTTGTTGGCTCGAAAATCCAAGGCCAGCCCATTTTCCACTGCAGCAGAGCTCCACGAGACCTGGTCACCTGAAATCCCTGTGTTAACCAGAACAGTTTGTCGGAGTCTCGAAATGGCCTCCATGGTCGAATTAGTGCCCAGAAGCCAGCACTAAACAAAAGACAATTGAAAAACCGTGTGGCATTTGCCAAGGCCCACACCCTGCTAAAAGGATGGACGCTGGAAAAGTGGCAGAAGGTGGATTTTTTTCAGATGAATCTTCTGTTGAATTACACCACAGTCGCCGCAAATACTCCAGGAGACCTACTGGAGCCCGCATGGATCCGAGATTCACCCAGAAAACAGTGAAGTTTGGTGGCGGAAAAATCATGGTCTGGGGTTACATCCAGTATGGGGGTGTGCGAGAGATCTGCAGGGTGGAAGGCAACATCAGTAGTCTAAAATACCAAGAAATCTTAGCTACCTCTTATATTCCCAACCATAAAAGAGGCCAAATTCTGCAGCAGGATGGTGCTCCATTGCATACTTCCATCTCCACATCAAAGTTCCTCAAGGCGAAGAAGATCAAGATGCTCCAGGATTGGCCAGCCCAGTCACCAGACATGAACATCATTGAGCATATGTGGGGTAGGATGAAAGAGGAAGCATGGAAGGCAAAACCAAAGAATGTTGATGAACTCTGGGAGGCATCCAAGACTGCTTTCTTTGCTATTCCTGATGACTTCATCAATAAATTGTATGAATCCTTGCCAAACCGCATGGATGCAGTTCTTCAAGCTCATGGAAGTCATACAATATATTAAATTTGGATCTCACAGCACCACTACTTAATTTGCTGACATATTTTTGTATTTGCAGTAAATTTGTTCAATTTCTGTATAGGCGACAACTTTTGTCTTGCCAAAATTTGACCTTTCTGTCTGGATTAAATGATAAATACACTCACCTAAAGGATTATTAGGAACACCTGTTCAATTTCTCATTAATGCAATTATCTAATCAACCAATCAATCACATGGCAGTTGCTTCAATGCATCTAGGGGTGTGGTCCTGGTCAAGACAATCTCCTGAACTCCAAACTGAATGTCAGAATGGGAAAGAAAGGTGATTTAAGCAATTTTGAACGTGGCATGGTTGTTGGTGCCAGACGGGCCGCTCTGAGTATTTCACATCTGCTCAGTTACTGGGATTTTCACGCACAACCATTTCTAGGGTTTGCAAAGAATGGTGTGAAAAGGGAAAAACATCCAGTATGCGGCAGTCCTGTGGGCGAAAACGCCTTGTTGATGCTAGAGGTCAGAGGAGAATGGGCCGACTGATTCAAGCTGATAGAAGAGCAACTTGGACTAAAATAACCACTCGTTACAACCGAGGTATGCAGCAAAGCATTTGTGAAGCCACAACACGCACAACCTTGAGGCAGATGGGCTACAACAGCAGAAGACCCCACCGGGTACCACTCATCTCCACTATAAATAGGAAAAAGAGGCTACAATTTGCACGAGCTCACCAAAATTGGACAGTTGAAGACTGGAAAAATTTTGCCTGGTCTGATGAATCTTGATTTCTGTTGAGACATTCAGATGGTAGAGTCAGAATTTGATGTAAACAGAATGAGAACATGGATCCATCATGTCTTGTTACCACTGTGCAGGCTGGTGGTGGTGGTGTAATGGTGTGGGGGATGTTTTCTTGGCACACTTTAGGCCCCTTAGTGCCAATTGGGCATCGTTTAAATGCCACGGCCTACCTGAGCATTGTTTCTGACCATGTCCATCCCTTTATGACCACCATGTACCCATTCTCTGATGGCTACTTCCAGCAGGATAATGCACCATGTCACAAACCTTGAATCATTTCAAATTGGTTTCTTGAACATGACAATGAGTTCACTGTACTAAAATTGCCCCCACAGTCACCAGATCTCAACCCAATAGAGCATCTTTGGGATGTGGTGGAACGGGAGCTTAGTGCCCTGGATGTGCATCCCACAAATCTCCATCAACTGCAAGATGCTATCCTATCAATATGGGCCAACATTTCTAAAGAATGTTTTCAGCACCTTGTTGAATCTTGTTGTGAATATATATATATATATTTATATATGAGCTATTTCTAACACCAATTGATAAAAGTTTTAGACTAACAATAACAATTAAATATTATAAAAAAAGTTTTTACTTTTAAATATTAAAAAATTCACAAACCCATATGCAAATTTTTTTCTTCAAAATAGTGTTGTAAATAAAGATTATCTCATAAATTAATCTGCAATTAATCTCATGATTTTGACTAGTCATGTGAATATTAAAAACACTATGTTAAACACAGTATTGCATTAACTTGGCATCCCTAAAAATATATTTTTTTTGCCTGTACAATACGAGGGCTCCACAACCAACTGCTACCTAATAGTCTGTGCAACATTACGTCAAATAAGTGTGGACTCGAAGGAGGACCACAGGGCTGAGAGCCGCATTTGGTACAGGGCCAAGGAAAGATGTTTCAGAGGTGGAGCAAGTTATTAAATTTAGATGAAAGATTATGAAAAGATGAATCATGCAAAATACCATGAATGTAATAGAGTCAATTTTAATTTCACATTGACTTAAGACTCAATTAATACTAGCGTTTTAAAGCTTTAGTTGAAAAGAGAAGAATGCCAGTTGTTTTTGCCTCATTTTACTTTTGGGAAGAAGGGATTTGGCGATGCTCAGCCTGTCATTAATACTTAATAGATCTCTGCTTTTTGTCTGTGACCCTGGCTGGATTAATGTCCTGGCTGCTGCTTACGGAGGCTGTTTTCCCTCTCAGATGGTAATAAATGTGACTGTTGTTTGATTTGAACAGACAGGAATTAGTTATTTCCAGCACATGGAGGGGTTGCGCTATTTTACAGATTTCCAAAAGAGATCGGACGTTTTTATACTTTGAGCTATGTATTTTAGCCTATTAGTGACTGTATTGCAATTCACCATTTAATTTCTCACTTATATCACTGTAGATGTTTCTAAAATATATTTATGGCACATAAATTATGCCTGGGCTTAATGAATGAGCTCGTACATGTGTGCCAGGGCTGTTTCATCTATTTTCTCCTGTATTTCTATCTACCGAAAGAATGAACAGCAAGATGGTGGTGATGAGCTCCACTCCCTTGTGTGTGTCAGTGGAGATGCTGGGAACCCTGTGACCCAGATCATCCCTCCACACAGGCCCACTGTAATTTAACACCAGCCTCTCTCCCCCCTCCTCTTCTCTGCCAACCCTCACTGGGCCCAATGATCTGACACAGACACCTGTGTGTCTCTCCTGGTGTTGCTTTTATTTCTTTCTCTCTCCTGCCTCTCCTCCCCCCGCATCTCTTTCATCATTCCTCTCCCTCTGTCTGTTTGACAGCTTCAGTGATGCTAAAGGGGGTGAACTAGCCAGAAAACTAAGCGAAAGAAAAAGTGAGCTCAAACACTTTCACATGTTGTGCAGGTTAAAGACACATGGTCTGTATAATGAATACTTGAGAAAGCTACACATATCCTACACATATGCAAGACAAAATTGTTGGCATTGCATCTGTGACCCAACAGGTTTTGTGGGAGCTTTTCCGCAGTGTCCTAACTAGACACGATTCAACAAGTTTCTAGCGATATGCATTTCCCCCGTCTACACGGAATGTGAAAACAATGCGCTGTGTGAAGCCTTTACAGCCGATCAGAAGATATCTGATGTTTACCATGCAACAGAGTGCTTCAGGAATTATGTATTACACTTACACGTTTTGTTCATCATGATAATCTTCCCAAATGAACATTACTTTTATGAATTCTGAAGCCTAAATGCCATCAGCAGAAATGAAAGGCGAAACAAAACTGCACCATGATCGCATGACGTCACCATCACTAAGATTCCGACAACTCTTTCAGTCTTTATTTTAAAAAAGGAGTTATAATAGTTTGCAAGAGCATGATTATAAACAAAAGAAAGTCCCGCACACTATCAGTACTTGCAAAAGTATCAAAAAAAGCTTTATTCGCTACAATGTTTCGTTTCATAAGATTTACTTTGCCTCAACGTAGAATAAAAAGTAAAATATCTTGTGTTAACCACATACCTTAATTTCAGCATTTAAAGGGATAGTTGACCCAAAAATTAAAATTAGCCCATGATTTACTCACCCTCAAGTCATCCTAGGTGTAGATGACATTCTTCTTTCAGACAAATACAATTATAAAAACTTTGTTAAAAAGTTCTGGCTAATCCAAGCTTTATAATGGCAGTGAATTGTTGCCTCGTTTATGAAGTCCATAAAAGTGCATCTATCCGTCATATAACTGCTCCACAGGGTTCCGGAGGGTTAATTGAACTTAATTGTGTTTTGAAGGAGGCGTGGCTTTGGAGATGCTCTGCTTTCAAAGCTAGCTCGCTATTGCTAGTCTCACTGAAAATTGCCTACCCTACCTTTAAGTTAGAGAGGGAAAGAACCACAATCCCATGAAGCTTTGCGAATGACACAATCAAAATATAAAACTATTACTTAATAGTTGTTGATTATATCAATACATTTTAAGTTTATTGTAATATATTACAAAAAAACAATCTGCAGAGAACATTTGATTGGACAAAAATCTTTGCAGTGCTACATAAGTCATAATATAGATGGTCTGACTGTAGATTTTAAACGCATACAGTGTATTTGGTCGATTTCATTGGTTCTTTTTCTGTTAAGTCAAAAACAGTTCAGATCTCCGCATTCTATCACCTTCCGTTGCATTTAGCTGTTTTTGAATGAGAGAAGGCGCTCTGTGTGAACAGCTCCTATAAGGCCTCAGGGTGGTTCTATTCATGCAGCAGCTGCAAAACAGCTGCCAGATTCCCATCAAAATGCATAGTAAAAAAAGAACAAAAAAATGTACTGTGCTAGCTCCTCCTCCTCACCCCACACACTTATGTATGGTGGCACACGGTCAGCTATCGACCCTCTTAGACTGCACATCCAGAGCAGCGTAAGACTTGAACATTCCATGTGTTTCCACAATGATAACACTGTCATTAGGTGCACATCTGAATCTGCTGAGATGATCCCGATGATCTACGGTACCGTGTCCTGTGTGGCAAAGCTTGACTACACTGTGCAGGAAGAAGAGATCTGTGTGGGTGTTGGGCCTTTTGTGTCTGGCTGAGGTGCATAATTATGTCTCCTTCACTGCACCCCTCTGACAGCCAGTATTTTAATGGCACTCAATAACAGAGGTGCTACTGCCTGAACTGACGATTAAACCACTGTGAGAGTTTGAGTCTGTGACTGTGCTGATAAGGCCATGCAACAAATCTCTGTCCACAAATCCATAAATGGAATAGATATAGATATAAATAGATAATGCACCAAATGTAGAGTAATTTTATACATTTCGGTGTGTTCAAGTATGGAGGCAATCTGTGAAACAATAAAGGAATGAATCCAAGTCTTTCACTGACTATAGATAGTATCTCACCGAGTGTGATTAAATCTAGCATGGCCAGAATAGCAATAAATGAAGCCAAATGAGAAGACTATATCCCATCAAGGAGATAAAAATCAATGTTGCCCTTTTATTTGTGCAACTTTAAAAGCACAATCAGGTCCCTCTGAGTTGCTATGGTTACATAGACTGCAGGATGTTATTGCAAGAAAGCTGGTCTGAGCCTCTTGATCTTAGATAAGGTGTGATTGACCGCTAATCCAACCCTAGACTATTGCATTTCTGTCGTATGAACACAGATGCCGAGGAGAACCAACCAGCTACCATTATTTAAAACAGGCATGTGGTCTCATGTGGTTTAAGGGATAATATTGTATTCTAAAACTAGTTAAAACTATTATATTTAAAAAACAGAACTAAAATGCAATAAAATGATTGAAACTGAAGTATGAAACAAAACGCAACCAATAATAATAAAATAAAATACTGATCAATTTAAATAAATCATTAAATAATTTTGAAAACATTTATCGACTTGTATAGGAAAAATCATCCCACCTACAGATGGCAATAGAGTGCTTCCTCCTGGGAAGTCGTGTTTACGTGCGTTCAAGTCACTTTCGTCAGAGCAATATGGCGGTGTACCTTCTCATAATTAAAGGTGCACTATGTAACTTTTCCGTCTGCTAGAGGTCGCCTATTCAAAACAAAGGCGTAGTTTGATGACGCCAAGCTTAAGCGCAGAATCTTGGGACATGTGGTTTTCACCCCACAGCTGGTGGAAAAGAATCGGGATAGGACTCGGGGAGAAATCATGTTCATTAATACGATTATTAACATTACTGTAGTATGAAGCAGAGCAGGGCCGAGTGTTGTGGGAGCTGGGCAAGGCCGCTGGAGCGATTGTTAATAAAATGAACGTAATGCCTCGTGAGCAGTGGGACTTTTATTATGCCACAGTTGCTGGCGCCATTTCCGCTTTTCCAGTCATAAGTATGAGGTAACGCAGCTTATCATATTAGATACATATGAGTGTGTTGAAAATGATGTTATGAAGTTACTCTGTGTGTTCGCTCGGCGGCTGCTATGACACTTGTTGCAGGTTAACACAGATATGACGCCATTGACAGGCGACGCCCTCACATGTCCCGGTTCATTGGTTAAAATGGCAATTTTCTCACGATTTACAAATAGTTGGAAACATTTGGGGTATTGTAAGTACTCAACTGAACGAAATATAGAACACTGGCCTAGTGGTTTTTGGATATTTTACTGAATTTCTTTTTTACATACTGCACCTTTAACTGCACAAAAATACAGCAAGGTGTTTTAACTCCACTTCTAGAAAATGAAGAACAAAGAATGAGCTGATCATCAGGTGTGTTTTACTTTTTTTAATGTTTTTAACTAATTTAGGAAACTTTATTGTTACATATTGTATTGTTATATTACAATGCTATCATATTTTGTGCAGACAATTAGCTTATTTTGTTTTAAGGTCCCCTGTAGTCAATCATTTTATCCCTTACATCTTTGATCACCAAAATGACATATTTAAACGTTTTTTCCTTTAAAAAAAAATCTTCATGCCTTAAAATAGCTTGACTGTAACTACACCCTTGCCTCATTCAATATGCGTGATTCTATGAATATGCAAATTAGCCCTGCCTCCTCTCACTTGCACCAGCTCAGAGATCCACTCGTTGACCAGCACATGTTGGCATGATTGGTTACAAGCCAATGTCGTTTGTGACGTCAGAAACACCAGTTTTTCAGTGTCTTTGGTTCACTGCAGTTAAGGAGAAAATACTCAGCAGTGGTGTTGACTTATGAATTTGCACATGATTTGTCTTAAACCATATTACAAACACCAAGTAGACATATAAACAACATTAAAAGCTTATTTTTCACCACAGGGGGGACTTTAAATAAAAAAGCCTGACATTGTCACTGCTAAATACCTATAGAGAATGTGAAGCTATGTCACACAGAATTGCATGCTGGGAAGGCGCCTCCATCTTAAGAGGATCACCCTCTACTGATACGGACATTTATACCTGCACCTTTTTATTGTTTTTTGCCTTTAAATTAAATTTCACATTCTCCAGGGCTTTTTTTTAGGGAAGAAAGCTATTTTATTTCATTGCATGATAATTTGACGTTTTCAATGTAGTTTTGCCGAATTCTGTGTATCTGGTTACAATGAAAACAGTGTCATGTGCTGAATGTGCGCTCGCTGCGAGACACGGTAGAAACGTCCAAATCAAAATATGTGTTCAACAACCGGAAAGAAGTCGAGCCAATTAATTGTTGGAAACGTTTAAATGTTTAAAGTTTTATTGTTGTCATTGTAAATATTCACTTTCCCATGGCCATGGAGGGGAATCAGAGATTGCGGGTCACATTCAGCGGACAGACACCAACACTGTTTTTTTCTATATTTATTTCAACACAGGAGCACCAAAATCAAATCCCTAGAAGCTTGTGAACAGTTTTGCGGTGACTGCGTACAAGTTCTGCTAATTCACAAGCCGACAAACTGTGAGAGTCATACCGCAAAGGTTATTATAATTATTAAACCAAACAAAATAGAAAACTTTCGTAAACTCTCAGTAATGTGATTACTTTATTGAGTGATAGGCAGTGGATTTAATTAATTAATAGATTTTCTCTCCGGCGTCTTCTCATCACCCTGCTTTCCTTAGTGGTTTTACATGTAGAAAAGGCGAAAAAATGTCCAGTTTCCTACCTGAACGATGATGTGAGTTACTATGGCAATTTTTGATGCAGCATAAATTACCTACAATGGTGACATTTTTGACAATCACAACAGAAAATCAAAACACTGCATTAAACTCACTAGCAGAAAGACTGATCCTCCTAATATGGCGTCTAAACAAGACAGTTACCCAGAACTCAACACGGCGTGATGTCAGCTTCACAAATAAGAACTGAGGTATTCTGCCTGTTTCTAACTTAGAACTTGTAAAGATCGGGGCTCAAAGAAAATCCTGAGCTTCCCACTGGTATTTACGACTTTGTGGTGGCGTTCATGTGCGTTCAACTCGTAAATGCAATCTTTCTGACATGACTTGAACGCACCAAAACACACATCCAATAGGATTTTTTCCATTAGCTTTTGAATTAGGCCTACTGCAGAAAATAAGCTGTGACAAACAGAAGATTATGATTCTTATACATTTTGTTCACTGTGATAATCTTCACAAATGGACACAACCTAAATACAATTGCCAGAAGTAAAAAGCTAAAGGAAGGCTATAACCGAACTACACCACGGTCACATGACTTTAACATCAAAATCACTAAGCTTCCGACAACTTCTGACACAAAACATTTTCACTTAAGGTTTGAGTTAGACTAGTTAGAGCATGATTATAAACATCAAATTG
Organism: Paracanthobrama guichenoti; assembly: GCA_018749465.1. Classification (NCBI taxonomy): domain Eukaryota; kingdom Metazoa; phylum Chordata; class Actinopteri; order Cypriniformes; family Gobionidae; genus Paracanthobrama; species Paracanthobrama guichenoti. The sequence goes on from CM031954.1 coordinate 7,464,819, forward strand.
GAAAACTATAATAACCTTTCTGACTAAACAAAAATGACATGCATGATCTAAAAGGCTTGCATTTTATGAACTCTATGGAATAGAGGCACAACTGTGCCTTTTTTGAAAGACGATACTTGGAATGGCTGCGCATTTCATTTCTGTCTCTATCTGAAATCAGATTTAATTAAAAGGAACTAAACAGACTAGCATAATGCTAATTATCCCCCTTTCCCTGACATTTCTCTTTACTCTCCATGATAATCCATTCTCCCAGAACTTTGTTACCCATCACGAAGATATCTGGCTGCCTCCATCAAAAACGCCCACACTTCAAGACTACCAATTTAAATCAGAGAGAAAGGGGCCTCTCACTTCAATAAGCAGAATTCAAAAAGCCACTGTCTTTCTACTCTGGCTTGTCTAAGGGCCAGATGGAAGGAAAAGCCTGTGGATAAGAATGCTGGATGAGGGCTGGGTCCTTCACACTAGGATGCAGAAGGAGGTATGGAGGCCTGTCTAATTGCCTGTCTCAAAGAGCTGGCTGGCGGAGGATTTATTCAGGCTTAATAGAGCCTGCCCGTTTCCTTGTGGGCGCACGTGTCAGCTTGTGAATGTCACTCAAAGATGCCGAGTGCAGGAACTGAAGGGAGTGGTTGGGTGTGTTCTCATTCAAGCACACAGGCTCTTAGCTATTCAGCTAGCATGGTCGCCACTCACGGCTCTCTCAGTCTAAAAAAAGTACGCTCAGAATTGAGTAAAGGAGAAGGAGGGGGGGTAGTGGTACAAATGCTTCTGCTTGTCATTGGCTGCTTTTTACACAAAACTTAAAGACAAAATTAGATTCTTCTCTTTAAGGGACAAAGCCTGTTTTGTTCATTACAGATCAAACGCACTCAGACTAACTCATTTTGATTTAATTAACTGGAATTGATTCAATTAAGATTAAGGCTTGCTTTTGGGCCATTAAAAATGTAAATGGAAAAGAAAATGTACTGACGACTGGCAGCTTTGTAATCATGGTTTGTTCGAAGTTTTTAATTAATACATACATTTGTTGTCTGTGGCAGCAAACAGCAATTAACATCACATTAAATAATAGCAAAAATAGTGTGAGTATATATATATATATATATATATATATATATATATATATATATATATATATATATATATATATATATATATATATATATACATACACTCACCTAAAGGATTATTAGGAACACCTGTTCAATTTCTCATTAATGCAATTATCTAATCAACCAATCACATGGCAGTTGCTTCAATGCATCTAGGGGTGTGGTCCTGGTCAAGACAATCTCCTGAACTCCAAACTGAATGTCAGAATGGGAAAGAAAGGTGATTTAAGCAATTCTGAGCGTGGCATGGTTGTTGGTGTCAGATGGGCTGGTCTGAGTATTTCACAATCTGCTCAGTTACTGGGATTTTCACACACAACCATTTCTAGAGTTTACAAAGAATGGTGTGAAAAGGGAAAAACATCCAGTATGCGGCAGTCCTGTGGGCGAAAATGCCTTGTTGATGCTAGAGGTCAGAGGAGAATGGGCCGACTGATTCAAGCTGATAGAAGAGCAACTTTGAATGAAATAACCACTCGTTACAACCAAGGTATGCAGCAAAGCATTTGTGAAGCCACAACACGCACAACCTTGAGGCGGATGGGCTACAACAGCAAAAGACCCCACCGGGTTCCACTCATCTCCACTACAAATAGGAAAAAGTGGCTACAATTTGCACAAGCTCACCAAAATTGGACAGTTGAAGACTAGAAAAATGTTGCCTGGTCTCGATTTCTGTTGAGACATTCAGATGGTAGAGTCAGAATTTGGCGTAAACAGAATGAGAACATGGATCCATCATGCCTTCTTACCACTGTGCAGGCTGGTGGTGGTGGTGTAATGGTGTGGGGGATGTTTTCTTGGCACACTTTAGGCCCCTTAGTTCCAATTTGGCATCGTTTAAATGCCACGGCCTACCTGAGCATTGTTTCTGACCATGTCCATCCCTTTATGACCACCATGTACCCATTCTCTGATGGCTACTTCCAGCAGGATAATGCACCATGTCACAAAGCTTGAATCATTTCAAATTGGTTTCTTGAACATGACAATGAGTTCACTGTACTAAAATAGCCCCCACAGCCACCAGATCTCAACCCAATAGAGCATCTTTGGGATGTGGTGGAACGGGAGCTTCGTGCCCTGGATGTGCATCCCACAAATCTCCATCAACTGCAAGATGCTATCCTATCAATATGGGCCAACATTTCTAAAGAATGCTTTCAGCACCTTGTTGAATCAATGCCATGTAGAATTAAGGCAGTTCTGAAGGCGAAAGGGGGTCAAACACAGTATTAGTATGGTGTTCCTAATAATCCTTTAGGTGAGTGTGTGTGTATATATATATATATATATAGTAGGCTACTGGGCAAAAGTCTCAGGCCACCACCAGCCTTTGTTGAAGCAGAAAATACAGCAAATATGTACACAGTCTACACACATGCACACAATCAGAACAAAATGGCTTCTTCACGCAAAAGTCAGTATTTAGTGTGACCTCCCTTGGCACAAAGCACATCTTGAACTCTTTTGGGGAGTTCTGAAGTAATCTCCTGGTATATTATACCAGGCTTCTTTCAGCACTTCCCAGAGTTCGTCTTTAGATTTTAGCTGTCTTTTATTTATTTCTTTGTCCAAGTGATCCCATACTGCCCCTATAATATTTAGGTTTGGACTCTATGGAAGCCAATCCATGACTGTCACTGTTTTATCAGCTGTTTTTCTCCCCAAATATGATTTCACTGCATTAGCAGTGAGCTTGGGATCATGCTGAAAAATAAAACCTAAAAAATAAAACCTGTCTGTACTTTTCAGCATTGATTATCCCATCAATTCGGACAATATCGCCAAAGCCATTGGCAGAAATGCAGCCCCTAGGGCAAACCATGTTTCACTGAAGACTGCAAGAACTCATATCTCCAACTCTTCTTTTCACATACTGTCGACGATTGGGCCGAAACTTGGATTCATCGCTCCATAATATTTTTTTCTACTTATCTTCATTCCATTTTTTTTGTGAGCTTTAGCATATCTTAACCTTTTCACCCTGTTCCCCTTCCAAAAAAGTGGTTTCATGGCTGCTACCCTTACATAACCATTCCTGATAAAGCTTCTTCAGACTGTAAAAGGATCAACTTGGCATCCTGATGAAGCTGCCAGATGCTGATCCAGGTCCTTGCTGGACTTCTTCCGGTCTCTCAGCTAAACTATGAGTAACCTCTCCTGATTCCTCAAATTTCTTTATAACAGCGTAAATACCACATCTTGAGTATCCAGTTTGTTGGATTTCCCTTTCAGAGTACCCTTGTTGATGCAAAATTATGATTTTATGTTTTGAATTTAATGACGTGGTTAAAAGTTGGCAAGCTTCCAATGAATTAAAACTCATAACATATGTTAAAGTAATGCTCAAGCATGTCTTGCACAAACTTGGTGTAATAGACCTTTTTCACAGCAGTCATTTTGACATGAAATAGTAGGACAAATACAGGTGTTAGCAATCACATTAATTAGGGTTCTATAGAGGTTGTTTTTTCCCTCTTCTTTTAATACTGCATACAAATTTCCTGTATTTTATGGTTGTATTCTAATTAAGAGACTGAGGAATAATTATATATGGTCATTATACTATTGCTAAAACAACCAATCTAATGGCGGCCTAAGACTTTGCACTGGGTTCACCCTTGGAAGGCCAGTGAATAATAGAAAATCAGGGGGGTATTCCAGAAAGCAAGCTTAACTTACTGTCACATATACCTTGAACTCTCGGGCTGATTAACCCAAACCTTGCTTACTCAAGGTATGCTGGTTCCAAAAACGAGTCCGGGAGTAGTAAGTTTAGGCAACTCAGAGTATGTTCCTGGTTAACACACAAGACATTCTCAACAGAGCAACGAATCGATGATTCTCCATGGAAACAGACACCAAATGCACCATTCTACTTCCTCCTCCTTTTGTTTAAAGGTGATTTACATAACCTACTTAGTGCACATCGCCACCTATCTCTTCATTTAATAAGTAATCTTTATTCAGATAATAAGGATTATATTGTTTGTTTGATGCTAATTAATTGCATGCAGATCCATGTGTGAGATGACAATAAAATATATAATATATTTGAATTAACATTTAAAAATTACCTTGTTATGTAGTGTTTTAGAATTCATGTATAATATTGTACATTATATAACTAACTATATAACAAATTTGGTTATATTAATATAACTATATTAATTATATAACACACATCTGAATACCTCTTAAGCAAACTAACCCTGGAACATAACCTGCTCCGGAGCTGACAAGCATAATGAAATAATGCCAGGATGGTAAACATGGTCAATAGTGCCACCTATACCACATTTATGTATTCTGAAAGATCGTTTTTTTTTTTTTTTTTGCCTTTAACTGGTAATAAAATAGCATACAATAATACACCATATGGTTTCAGAATGGCACTGGATAATAAGCAATTTCATGTGAGTGTAGGTGTATGTGAAGTGTGTCTTGGCGAATCGCTGTGCCTCTGTCAACACCATATGTTGTGAGGGTGTGTGTCTGACAGACATCTCAATGTATTAGCATTGGCGCAGTGACTCCATTTCGAATCAAATAAAGAAACATAATTGTATGACTAACTCTAAAAGAATTCTCAGGCAATAAAACTTGTACAAACACACTTTTTTCAGTATTTTACTCATTATGCTTCAGCAATTTCACACACAACATGACATTCAAAGACACTACAGAAATAGTCTTGGTGTGATGATAACAAACGTCCTCTTGTACTCGTCAGTGTATAGATTACAGCTGTACAGGCCACTTACAGTATAGAGCTCTAAGAAATCCTTAAATGCTGGACTTGTAAAATTCAACAGTGTATATATATGCAGAAAATAATTTGCTATGTGGAACATTATTTACATTTAATTATCAAAAATGTATTTCATATCCTGCCGATGGTCCCCTATTCTTTTGTACACACTGATGTTTCTGAATTTGCGTGTATTGCAAGTCTGTTACTCTCAGGAGATATGACCTTAGATGAACTAACAAGAGACAGCAGTTGAATTGAATGATGAAGGCTGCCACTTCTACAAATGTCTCATTAGCAAATTCTGCTTAATAACTATAACGTTTATTATTTAAAAAAAAGTCATTCATCTCAAGAAATGAAGGCAGAATGAATTAAGATCTGAAATGTACTAAAGAAAACAAGTCAAATCATGGTTGACTATAATGTGAAATCACACGGATGTACATTCTTAATTTTGAGTTTAAAAGAAAGGATACTATTAACTTGAACTCAATGTATGAATACAGGACCATAGCAGACCCATAGGGAGAGGCAAAAGTGAATCAAAATAGTTTTGAAGGGGTGCCTTCATTTTCTGTACCTACTGAAAGTTTTTTCAGACTCATGAACTTTTACATTCCCTCTGCCCGTCCAGGATGAATGCCACAGTAGCTCTATTTCCTCTTAGCGTTCACACTCTTGCAGACCCAGTTCATGCCATCCTGAAACACAACATTTGAGTAATTTAGCCTAAATTGTTTTATGGCCAAAACTGACAAGTTTTACTGTCAATACGTGTTCTAAAGTGACCTGCACTCCTTCTCCGGTGAGGGCAGAACAAGACTGGATCTGCCACACTCGGTCTCGGATAGTGTGCAAATTCAAACCCTCGGCTATCTCGGACGCAGGGGCTGCTGTGAGCAGGTCCTGCTTATTTGCAAACACCAGGACTGGGACACCGCTCAGCTTTTCTTCATCAAGTAATTCAGCCAACTCCTGCATGCAGATTAAGTCACTTATTTAAACACTGAGAGCAGAAATAGTTTGGAATAGCAAAGAAACCATACCGACAAAGCATCACCTGTCCCGTTTCCTCAAATCTTTTGCGATCTGCACTATCAATGACATAAATCTGAAATCAAAAAGATCCTATTAACCAAGTGTTTGGAATCAAAGTGGATCGTGGGACGACTGTTAATAGGACGGATGATCTCACCAGTACATCTGTGTTCTCAAAGTAGTTCCTCCAGTAGGGCCTGATCTTTCGCTGACCACCAATATCCCACACGTTTAATTTGAATCCTTGCGATTGGACGCTCTTGATGTTGAAACCCTAGAACAAAAAAAAAGTTATTAAACCTGATAATAAAACACAGCTGAACCAATTTACTGGTTACTTTGCATATGCATTAAATTTAATTGGCTTTCTTTTGAGATGTGAATGCAGTAGTTACAGCAACCGTATCACCTGTGTTGGCGTAATATGAGTGATGTCTTCAGATGCCAACTGTTTCAGTAATGTGGTCTTGCCACCGTTGTCCAACCCCAGAAGCAATATCCGCACCTCCTGGTCGGGGGTACTTTTCAGTTTCCGTAAAATTGATAACAAACCCTAGACATCAAAAGGCGCAGATTATACAAAGCTCCGAGTTTATGCAATGCTTGCATCATGACGTCATACGCACGAGCATCAACAAACAAACGGGTCTCAAGAGGAGCAATTATTACTCGATGGATTTGTAAATAAATAAAATTGATTTTGATGTAGGCTTCCCCGAAAATAGCCATAAAAAGAGACATAACATAAGCTTAAGCGTTTCTCGAACAGTCGTGACACCTAAACAGTCCTGCAAGCTAATCTCATCCACGACCGAGAACCGCTGCTCATCTTTAATACCATTTGATTACAACAAAAATCCCCAATTCTCCTCGGACAACACGGCTAACATAACTGAATTCCACCATATGACGGGGAGGATAATGTTGAATCTCAAACAAAAAACGTCTACAGGTGAGAATGTGTGTATTGTAAGCGCTTTAACTCACCATCTTGTGATTCTGCCTCCCTGAGACGCCGCTGAGGGTTACTAAGGGGAAGAGCGGATGACGTAATACGCAAAACCTACGTGCATTCTCAAGAAGGGCGCAAAGTGACGTAGTTCACGAAAAAAACATTTTAGCTCTGCTAACTGATTTAAACCTATGATTTAAACTCACAAAATTAACTTTAAATGTCGATTAATATTGTTATAAATTATACATTTTTATATAGAAATAAATACATATATTTTAAAAGCTTATACTAACCCTACCCGTGACCAAATCCACAGATGGTTTCTGTACATACATGTAAATGTGATCATGTAGTGTGCATACATTATGTACATGTGATATAATAATTATGCATAGAAATATATGTATACGACAAGTCTTTTGAATCAGTCAATTGACCAAATTACATGAATAACTTAGTAATACACGTAATGTGTGCACACACGTTAGAAATGCTTTAATGAAACATTTTAGAGCACGCAATTTCATTACGTACAAAAATATGTAAATCAGTTGCTAATTGAAACGAACTGTTTTGAAAATACCGATTTGCGGAAATGCGCCTGACTTCCTATCACTAGTGTAAGGGGAGGGAGGTTCTTCTCTTCGGTGATTGGAGGATAGAATGCCACGTGCTCGTCTACTGTCGCAAGCCCACATCATCACAGTGTTTAACTCACTTCATTGGTTTCACTACTGCTGCAGCGCCACGAGATATAAACACGAGTATCAAGTCGCTTTATAAAGGTATTTTAATGTGGCATATTTGATATTTGTTTTTGTTTTTTCTGGTTTGTTTTGACAGTGCATATATACAGGGTGCTTGAGTACAGTGAACATGAACTAATGCAAGCTGCTAGACAACTCAGTCTTTCTATTTTGCATGATTCTAATGTCACTTTAATGCAGGGCTGGGTTTATGACAATTAAAACGTCTTAATGTTTGAGCATTCTTTATGTTTTAAAAGCGCACGCATACTTTATGCCACTTTAGAAATGACATGAGGAGGTCTATTTCCCTTTAAGCTTGTTGGTAACATACTTACCTAGTTGGTATAGTTAGCTGTGCATAGTTGTATTATTTTGCTGATATTATTTATTCAGTTACAGAGTATGTTTTAAACATTTTCTGTTTAAATACCAGTAAATCAGGTTAAACCAGTAAGGAAACAAATGACCAGAATGAAAATTGTCTTGACATGTTTGGACCCATTGAAAATCTTTGCTTGTTTTGTGTATTGCCTTTTGTGCACTTGTGCTTTCAGTCCACTGCAGTAAATAGTGATGTTACAAAAGTCAAATCTTGTCCACCATCACCTGCTTAACTCGTGTGCTTTAATTTTGCATTACAATCTGCATGTTACTTATTTTATGCAAAGTACACTTGATGTTGGAGTGTAATTATATTGATAGTATCCTCATTTTTTCCTCAACAGTCATATTGTTTGAGAAAAATGACTTGGATTAGTGGATACTTCACTTGGAAGTATTATGGACATATTTTCACTTGGAAGATACTAAAATGATTATAAGTAGGTCAGACTCTCAGAGTCTAGCTTTTGATTTCACTAGTCAAGATTATTAGTCGAGGTCTTGTTCTGTTTTGCCTGATATTCATACTTCTGTTTGCATTGCTGGCCTCACCGTGAGAGCTATGATTTTTGGCTTTTCTCATAGCATTTGGAGAGACCCTGCTTTGTTAGATGAGAAACTGGTTAGAAAAAAAAGAATATAATACAATGGGGAGAAAAAATTAGTATTGTTACATGATATATCGGTCACCATATTGTTATTGGCTGATATATGTTAATTTTTAATGTTATCTTAATCGGCCCGATAAGAAAATTTGGTCGATATATTAAAGCCAATAAATATATTCTTTCCTTCAGCTGACACTTCAGATGTGCACTGTTCGCCTTGATGGTTTTGAATTGCTTGAAATATAATCACTTCAAAAAGGGAAATACAGTTCAATGCAAGTCTGTCATATAGGCTACATAAAATCATAATGAGAACATCATAATTGTGTGCTTGGGACATGGCTTTTAATGGCGAGACTTTTGTTATCGTAATCAGGCATAAAAAGTTGGATTTAGATTTATCGGCCAATATATCAGTTATCAGCTTTCAAATATAAAGAATTATCGGTCATCGTATCAGCCAAAATTTTCATATTGGTGCATCTCTAAAAATGAACATTTTGTAGGCCACCCAATAATATAAATCCGCCATTTGTAAATCAAAAAATTGCTAAACACACATCGGATCACTTTAGTCTAATCAACACATGATTTTCATCCAAAATGTCACATTTGTTTTGTTCTGTGGACCATAGTTTGACCAGGGGGGTATTCCAGAAAGCAAGGTTAACTTACCATCACATATACCCTGAACTCTCGGTTGATTAACCCAAACCTTGCTTACTCGAGGTATGCGGGTTCCAAAAACGAGTCCGGGAGTAAGTTCAGACAACCCAGAGTATGTTAACCGTGAACAGACAAGACATTCTCAACAGAGCGATGAAACAATGATTCACCATCGAAACAGATGCTAAGAAAGAGCGCGCCATTCTACTTCCTCTTCTTCTTTTGTTTAATGGCGATTTACATAATCTACTTAATGCACAGCAATAATTTTTTAATGCAATAATTTTTTATTTTAATAAGTAATCTTTATTCACTGAGAATAAGGATTATATTGTTTGATGCTAATTAATTGAATGCAGATCCATGTGTGAGATGACAATAAAATAAATAATAAATATATTTGAATTGCAGTAACATTTAAACTTTTTTTTTTTTCATTTTCATTTTTTCTAATTCTTGAGAATTAATATATAATATCGTATATTTTATAACTGAAACAAATTTGGTTATATTAATTACCATATTAATTATATAAAACACATCTGAATACCTCTTAAGTAAACTAACCCTAGAACATAACCTGCTCCGGAGTGAGTTGCCATGGTTACTTGCATACCTTGAAAGTTACCTCCGTTTTTGGAAACAAAAGTAGAGGTTATCTGCTAACTTACTCTTAAACATACCTGGGTATGTCACATAACCTGCTTTCTGGAATACCCCTGTTCTCTGAAACCATTGATTTATTGAATATTTGTTGTTTTAATGTTTTTTTTTTTTTTTTTTTTTTTTTTTACCACCCAGGCTTTGGTTTGAGAGAGAACCATGGAAGTTCCGAAGGGTTTTAATATCGACGCCGCACGCTGGGATCAATCCACGTTCATGGGCCGTCTCAAACACTTTTTCAACATCACTGACTGGCGCACTGTAATACTACCTGACTCCAGACTAGATGAAGCCAAAGTGTTAGTGGAGAGCTGCAGGTGAAGAATCAGACTGATTTGATGAGGTGATCTTTCTGCTTTTCTTCCTGTCTCTTACTTTCTGTCACTTCTTCTCGCCCTCAGAGCTGGCTCTATTCCTCCAGGCACAACTGAGGAGCAGCTACACTATGCCAAGAAGCTGTACGACTCAGCATTTCACCCCGACACGGGTGACAGGATGAACCTGATTGGGAGAATGTCATTTCAGGTGCCTGGAGGTATGGCCATCACGGGGTTCATGCTTCAGTTTTACAGGTCAGCACTTGAAAGGTTTTTTTTATTATAATTAATTATAATATAAATTTTATAATCAATATTATTAATAACAGTATTATTTTGTTTATCATATATTATAATGATTAACCAATTATTTTGTATGGTCACGTAGGACAGTTCCTGCTGTAGTGTTCTGGCAGTGGGTTAACCAGTCTTTCAACGCTCTGGTCAACTACACCAATCGCAATGCTGCCTCCCCCATCACGCCAAAGTAAATTCCTTTTGACTTTTTTCTTTCCATGAACTTTACTCTCTTATAAGAAGGATTGGGTCATATGGTAGGTATGCAGAGTGTATATCACTTAAAATCTGACTGTCCTATGATACCTAGCGATTTATTGACAGATGTCTGAGCTTCAAATAACAGCTAAGCTTCAGTTACAGATATGGGTTTTGGTTGTGTTGTGTGTATCTCCTTTGCCCAGGCAGATCGGAGTAGCTTATGTGACGGCAACAAGCACAGCTCTGGCCACTGCAGTGGGGCTGAACCTCTACACAAAGGTATTACTCAGCCTTATATGAACACTTAAGGGAAACATGTGACACTACCTGGAGTAATAACTGCTGAAAATTCAGCTTTGCATCACAGGAATAAATTACATGTTAAAATATATTTAAAAGAAACCAGTTGTAACAGTATTTCACAAAATTGTGACAATTTTGTATAATAAATACAAAATTAAAGTAAAAATCTGCAGAAAGTCTTATGTGCATTCATTTCTTATTCAGCGTCTTTTACCTTTATCTCCTCAGAAAGCTCCTCCACTGGTGGCCCGCTGGGTGCCGTTCGCTGCTGTGGCCGCTGCTAACTGTGTGAACATTCCAATGATGAGACAACAGTGAGACCCTCTTTTTCTACTTCTATCAGTTTTGCCGGGTCTTACCTGTACGTTCACATGTCTAAATATTGTATATTCAGTATTATTCTTTTCTATATAGGGAGATTTTGAATGGCATTGCTGTGACCGATGAAGATGGAAATAAACTGGGCCATTCAAGGGTGAGGGACATTTATTGGTTGTATCAGGGTAATGCTACCAGCAGCCATCACTCTGCAGCTCTTGCCTGGTCGCCCACTGAAGCTAAGCAGGGTTGAATTTGAGCCTGGTCAGTACCTGGATGAGACCTCCTGGGAAATTAGGTTTCTACAGGGGGTGCTCACCCTGTGGTCTGTGTGGGTTATAAAGTCCCAGTATAGTGATGGGGACTAAGATCTCATTAGCAGCTAGTTGGAACCATATCGGAACAGTCAAAGCCGGTCCGTGAACAAGTTGACTGAGTTAGAAGCATATATGAATATCTATATATGCAATAGACTTCAGCAGATGATTTTGCTAAACTAATACAACAAGACGAAGGGGTCAGCCAATGTTGGGGCGAGTGATAAAAATGCACTCCAGTGCTAGACATTTAAAAATTAATATAATCCAGAAATCTGTATTTAACCTCAGAATGATCTCAAAGTAAAAAGAGGTACTAAAGTCTGAGTTTGTGGGGGGCTGTGCTTTAAAATTTGATTCAAGTGATAAATGTAAGTGAAAGTCTGACAGTAATTAGTGTTGAGTACTACTGTAAGGTTAACCCTGCCTGGTTTAAATGTTTGTAAATGATTAACAGTTGAAAACATTCGTTAGAAATGTAGAAAAGTAATCAAATGTAATCAGTTACATTACTTTAATAAACTACTTATTACATTTTAAATAGGGTAACATGTAATCTGTAACCTAATTAATACATATAAAAAATGTAAACCAACCCATTCTCACCTCTGAAAGGTTATCCCATTTCTTCAGGAATTTAAATCTCTGTGGTTTCACAACCAGAAGCTGAGCAATGTTGTGGCATCATTGATTCACTCTGTGAGTGACGACAACACGCTGACCGCTCCAAGATGGCGGGCGCGCCGACGTATCTGGAGTGGTCGAATGTGGCATTTGCGTAAACATATCTAGGATGGGGACACTAAAGTGTAAAAAGCACAGTCCTTCGAATGAGAAGTTAAACCGGGGTCCTCTCTGTGGTCATAAAAATCCCAGGATGTTCTTTGAACAAGAGTAGGGGTGTAACTCTGGCATCATGACCATATACACACTGATTGGCTTCCTCACTCTTGTCTCCTCTTCACCAATAAGCTAATGTGTGGTGGGCGTTCTGGCGCAATATGGCTGCCGTCACATTATCCAGGTGGATGCTGCACATTGGTGGTGGTTGAGATTCCCTCCCTTCCATATGTAAAGCACTTTGAGTGCATAGAAAAGCATATATAAATATTATTATAATCATTATCATGAACTAACGTCACGCAATAAAGTTACATTTCTGCTTTTTACATTCCCTTTGCAGAATTTGTAAGATGTTTATCATTTTTAGAAAATGATATATCATAAAACATTTGATCTTTTTAGTACTGCCCTGATGAAGCTGCACATTTTTCAGAAGATTCAATTTAATTGGCTGAAAATGAATTACATAAATTACACAAATGCCTGCATAGTTTTACATTGTGTACTTAATATTATTATATTAATTTATAGCAACTGCATCATACATGCCTGAGTATGTAAACTTATGAACAGAACCATCTGTTTAAACAGATTTGAATGTGTTTGGTGATTATAATAATCAGTTTAATGATCAGATGTCTTATTTCTACACTATAAGTATTTCTCTGTTCTTAAGTTACTGAATAAATACTGTATACTGTGTGTGTTTGTCATAGAAAGCAGCTGTCAAGGGCATCACACAGGTGGTCATCTCTCGAGTTACCATGGCAGCGCCAGGCATGAGTAAGTGCAGAGAGTTTGGCCAGTGTTATCAGATCTCAGTGCTAAAATAAACCAGCCCTCACCCACCGGTCAATGTTGAATCCTGAGCCGTTTTCTTTGTTCTTTGCAGTCATACTTCCCATTATTATGCAGAGGCTGGAAAAATACAGATTCATGCAGGTGAGTCTTAAGGTGTTTTGCGTCCAAGGAGCACGCAATGGAATGGCGAAGCAATAAAATAGCCAGTTTATGATCTGCAGGTGTTTCTGTTATAAATTCACTCTCAGCAGAAGCAGACGACTGTTGAGTTGGTCTCATATAACATTCAGTTATCGTCAACGAATCCAGCTCCATCATTTTTTACAAATGTTGCTGTAGATCCAGAGAATGTAATGACACATAACTATTTGAATGAACGTCAGCTAATGATTTGACGTGCATTGTGTAGCATAATAATGTTTTCCAGTACAATTATTCTAAAGTGTTACAAAGTCTTATTTGTTATCATTCATTATTTATATTGGGATTCCTGGGTCTGTAAAGGCTAGAAACACTTAGCTGTAGATGAATGGTTTTATATAAAACATCTTTGCGTTTTTGTTTCCTTAAATCTGTTGCAGAAAATCACATTTCTTCATGGGCCACTGCAAGTCATGATGGTTGGTGTATTGTAAGTGATCACATTTCTTATTATGAAAATAGCAACGATTGATATGCCAAATAAATGAGATCTCATTTCAGTAGAAGAAATGACAACATGCCTTACTCTGCTTCACAGTCTGGTCTTCATGGTGCCTGCAGCGTGTTCACTGTTTCCTCAGAGATGGTAAAGTTTGCATATAAAGCATCTTTTTTAATGGATAATAGCTCTTTAAAGCAGCTCTTAAATATACACTACCGTTCAAAAGTTTGGGGTCGGTAAGATTTTTTAAAAATGTTGTTGACATTAGTCAAATATAAAGAGTGACACTGTTGGCGAAGCTGAAATTTCAGCATCATTACTGCATCACTGTCTTCAGTGTCACATGATCCTTCAGAAAATCATTCTAATATGCTGATTTGCCACTCAAGAAACAGTTCTTATTCATTTTAATGGTTTGTGGATATTGTTACATTTTTTCCAGGATTCTTTGTTTCAGAAAGTTCAAAGGATCAGCATTTATTTAAAAAAGAAATCTTTTGTTGAAAGACATTTACTGTCACTTTAAATCATTTTAATGCATCCTTGCTGAATGAAAGTATTAATGTCCTACTGACCCCTAACCCATGTAATGGTTTTTAATGTATAAGTATAATAAATAGTGACTAGAGCAGATCATTTTGGAGCTTCACAGATTCAATATGGCATGAAGCTTATTCACACAACTTTTCTTGCAGCTGCTTCATCCATTATCTTTCTCAATAAAGCTCCATTCAGATGTTATCACATTAACTGTGGTAAAATACCAGACTAATCAGTCATTTGCACATTGATTTGCAGTTCTATGGCTGTTACCAAGCTGGAACCTGAGCTCAGAGAGTCCATCATTTCTCATTACGGGGACCGTGTCAGTTACGTCTACTTCAACAAGGGCCTGTGAGTGCCAGCCAATCAGACTGTCCTATCCAGACTGGATGCATGAACCATCGCCCAATTAGAAGCTCTCTTTGATACTTTTTTTTGCTAAAGAAGTTGCCAAAAAGAAGCTTTTTGATTTTGAGGTTTTGTTTCATGACACAGAATGAAAGTGTTTATGCACTAAAGCATAATTTATGGACAGTTTTTTAACATTTGGCCCTGACTGCTGCAAAAAATCAGTTTGATTTGTATAGATGAGTTACAAAGAATTTATGGACATTGGATAAATCTGATCCAGTTGCCCTATCATATGTTCCTGTTGTATATGACCGGATAATTGGGAACAGATTGTACTGGCTGAGCACTCTTTCCCTCTGATGCCAAACGCCATTTACCACATACATCTCTCAGGAAAAGTTTATTTTAAACGTTTAATGCTTTAACACCCTCTAAAGCTGACAGTGAAGTTATTTTATCAGCTATTCTTAAACTGTCAGACATTCAGGAATATACAGTCAGATCATAAACATTTATGTTTGAAATACCAGTTACGAGCATAAAGTGGGGAAAAGCAGAGTATTAAACATCAGGTAAAGGGCATTTTACAATTAGTGTGCCTTAAATTTGAAAGAAAAAAAAAATCCTACCCTCTCTGTGAACTATCTGAGTTATGTACTTGTTTTCATCATTATAAGATGATAAAATAAACAGACAGCTGTCGAAATAAACCCCCGGTCAGTGATAACTCATGGGAGTTGAACCAAAGTGGACCTTGTGTTTATTTTATCTAAGACTTCGCACTCACTATTCATTCCTGCCACACGAGGGCAGTATCTAATCATTAAAGTTTTGTGAAGGTAAATATGCAGCACTTGTCAAATGTTCACCCTGATAGGCAAAAAAATACTATAAGGCCACCAGAAAAGATTTCCATATTTCTTCATCAAATAACAAAACAACTGTCGTACCTTTGATGTAGTGTGTGTGTGCATAATTCAATTATATTATGATGAAATATTTCAGAAATACACACATGTATAGTTACTCACAGGCTTAAAAATACTAATGGCACAAGCTGATGTAGTTTAATGTTTTATTGGTAATACTGTATATTTATCCGTCAAGTGAACGTCCACATGGGAATTACACAAAGCATCAAAGACATGCATAGTCTGGTTCTTCTACCACAACTTTTATCATGTGGTTCAGACACTAGGTCTCACATTCCTGCTCTTTTCAGCAAATCATAAAAGAGAAAGACAAAGACTTGTAAAAATAACACAATGATCATATAAATCAAAGGTAATAACACATTAAAAAGTAGAAACGTGGAAACAAAATCATTTAACTTACGCCATTAAAGAAGTTCAATAACAATTAATACAAAGCAGTTTAAGTAGTTATAGCTCGATGCATATTAAACATTAACCTTGTAGATTTATATAGCCTATTTGTAAAGTTCAAGCTTGTTTATGACAATGCTTCTGGTATGAAGAAAGAAGCGAGGATATTGAAACAAAAATCTTAATTTAAATCACACTTATGCAAAAAAAAAAAGCTTCATACATTTATGCTGGAACACTGATAGCCAAAATAGAAAGGCATGAATTGAACGGTTACCCATAAGAATGCTCCCTTTGTCAATACAAATGATCTCTGTGTTGATTTTATACAATGATTGTGATGCATTATATCGTCCAAATCGATCAACACTTTTATTGTTGCTTTCGTCAGTTCATCAGCGGTCTGCCTTCTCTCTCTCTCTCTCTCTCAAACACTATGACCACATCGGGCCACATGGTTCACCCTGACGAAGCGCCTAGCAACTAGTATTCAAACGCCTCACCCTCAGTCAATCATGTGACTTGGCAACGCCCAATCAGGGGACAGTTGCAACAACCCAACTCTGTGCCTTCCTCTCAAGCTGCCAATAAACTCCTGAGTTTATTGACATCACAGAAGGAAGGAACCTCGCTCTTAGCTTCCTCTTTCTCAGCGCATGCTATAGGCCTGTGTCTTTGCATGCCAATCCAATCAGCCTTGTTTTGTACTAGGGCAAAACAAAGGGTCTTCCCATTACCATGGCAACTAAAGTCTTACATACCTCTTCGGGTATATAATCTAATGACACATAAAAGAACAATACGGAAGGTAAAAGAGCTCACTAGGATCTTAGATAACTGATGCTGTAATGCTTAAAGCTAAAGCATTTGCAAAACAAGAACGAAAGCACTGAAAATGAGAGTTACAAAAAAAGAGGAGACAGTCCTCTTGGTTTTGTCTTTAAAAAGTGCAACAAGTTTAAATAGTATCATCACTGAACTATTAACGGAGGAATAAATGCATAAATCTGACTCATCATGGGTGTTTGAGACAAATCAAAGGTTCGGAAAGGTAAACAAACATACTGACAAAACATATGAGGGATGTTTGATTCATAAATGTGCATAAAAAAATCTAATTAGAGAGGAATTTATTGTATATTGCTAACTAATTATGAGCTGTCGTCAGAATAATAGATGTTAACATGGTTATTCCTTCATTTTTCATATATATGAAGGATGCACCATGAAACGATGAAGAAAAGCAGTAAAGGTGAAATGAAGAACAGCTTCATATACATCAGTTCAACATTCTGAAATTTGGTCAGCAGCACAATTTTGTTTCCATCACAAATTCATGTCAAACGACATTGACTTTGGTCTTTAATTTTCGTTTTGTTTTTCCCCAAACCCCAGCTGTCTTAAGTTCTTTCCAGGTCCCTGCACATCTTTGAACTATCTGGGAAGACCTGCCTCACCATTTATCTGAGTGGACCAATTGGCATGGCTTTGGGAAATTACACTACCTTCAAAAGTAATACTTTCACTACCACCCCGTGTGGGTTTGGACCAGAATACCAGAAATTGAAAATGCGAAATGAGCTGAGAGACTGCAGTTTTGGGAGATTGTAGAGATTGTTCAGTCTTTTTGCAGAGAGAAATCTAAGCGCTGTTTTGGGGGGCAGAAAGTGCTCTCGTTTTAAAGATTGTCCCTCACACGATGCCTTAGGTGGGGTCGTTACTTTCGCTCCATTCTATCTCATGTTGCGATATCTAATGAAGACTGTACACTAATCTAGCCTTAAGACGTTTCAATTTCAATTTGGTTAAGTTTTGTCTTTATGTCGATATTAACTTACACCTTATCTATGATATTTGTAAGAATCTCAGATTGGGTGATGTGGAGAGGGAGAGAGAGATACTTTAAGGGTCTTCTACGTCCATAAACTCTTTCTTAGGTGGCGCGGCTCCACGGTACCAGGCGCAGGAGCCGTCTCCTCTCTTGATGCAGGCATAGTGGTCGGACTGGCGGCCGTGAATTATCTTCTCTGTCACCCAGTCTGTCCACAGACACTCCTCTGGGGCGCTGATCTCACATGGGAAGGTCGCACAGCGTGTTATCTGGGTGCAGCAAAAACAATGTTTGTTACAGGGTGTGATACCGATAGTATTTTTTAACCCAAGTATGTTAGGTTGGTTTTGAGTTCTTAAATATGCAAATGCTAAATATAAGCTACGCTAGAAGCTAAATATTAGCTACAGTAGGTAGGTGCTTAGTGACTCAACTCAATTAGTCTCTGTAAGTTTGTTTTTACATACTTCTGTGATAAATCTACAGTTTTGTAGTATAAATAGTGAAAGTAGTGTATTAACTTATCACTATGAATACGCATATGATGCACTAAAGCTAACAGCAATGTATCAGGTGTGTAAAAAAAAAAAAAAAAAAAAAAAAAAAAAAAGAAAATCTTCAAATATACATAAAAAATGTTATTCTAAGTGTATACTTTCACTTGTTTTTTTTTTTTTGTCCACCAGGTGAAAGTCAAAAGCTTGATCGCTTCAACAAGCTGCAAGATTTGGGGTCTCATTTCTGCCCATAGCATGGACAGTTAACAACACTTAACTCTAGTGTAACACAAGGTATAAAAGTATAAAAGTTATACAAACGAATGAATGGAGTGATGCACACAATGTATAGAGAGAGACAAATGATTGGATGGAGTGATGGATGGATGGGCAGACAAACGAATGGATGGAGTGATGCATACAATGGATAGATAGACAAATTAATGGATGGAGTGATGGATGTGCAGACAAACAAATGGATGGAGTGATAGATACAATGGATAGATAGATAGACAAATGAATGGATGGAGTGATGGATGGATGGATGGGCAGACAAATTAATGGATGGAGTGATAGAATGATGGATGGATTCTTCCTCCTGTCATTCTAATTCAAACTCAGTTCAAAATCAATTCAACTTCCTGTGAGTCGTCACCAATTCAATTCAGTTTAAACTCATGAATTGAAACACAGCCAGTTCTTCACAGTTTCACACAACCCTGGTTCACAGTGTGTTTCACAGTAATGATTATTATGTGTCTACAGGAGAAATATACTCGCCTTGCAGTCACACCCCATCTGGTAGCGCTGACTGAGGCTCTTCTTCTGGGTGGCACTCATGGATTCCCAGGGCATGATGAGATCACACAGAGTCACGTGCATCTTTCCGTTTGTTTCCGCCTTGCCTGTAAAAACAATGTGCAGACAAAACAATTTGAACTGTCTACAAACATCTGATAGTCACGGGCATGGCGAGACCCAACAGACAAAATAACAGCACACAAGAGCACGATAACAAGTTGCCACGTTTACCAAATGGTGCTTTGTTCAGGAATAAACTGTACCCGTCTGTTAGTCATCTATTGTGCTGTACCACGTTATGGAGGTCATTGCAGAGTCAAAGCCTAGATTTGGTGAGAAACACTACATGCAAAAGCTTGTGAACTCTAACGGTGGACCGCAAACTTCACAGAATGGGAGGGAAAATACAATGACATAAACAACCTCAAGATGGTTTCTATTTTTGCTCAAAGCAAAGGTCTCTAAAAGTTTGCTCTGGTTACAACCTGAAACCTGGGTAGTTTCTGCTCTGTGTGGAGAAGAGAATGTGTGCCTCGAAAACACAACCTCAGCAGTTACTCCACACTACAGGATCAGCTCTCTCATTATTTTACCTCCCCTCCTCCCTAAAACTTCGGCTTTAAAGGCAATTGCTACCCTCCACAGACCTCTGCCTTGTCAACTCTGTAATTTGGGCTCTGCTGGAATGATCCGAGATGGGGAAACCAGAAGTTGTCTGTGTTCATCTTTTGACGTTCTTTTATATTCTGTTTTTTCCCTTCAGAGTTGCCTGCTCAGCAAGTTCATAAGAGAAAAGAGGAGGGTATTGAAACCCAGCTGTAAATTCAGCACATTGTACATCACCAAGTCACAGTTTGTAAACTTCTGTCCTGTTTGAAAAAGGATCACCTTGAGTGGAGCATGTGCCAACTGGCAAGTGTTTTGCTGTGAAGGCAGTAACCAATAGCGTTCTGTGGTACATTTATTTGACCAAAAAACAAGAGCTGCAGAGAAAAGAAAAGCTTTTACCTGAGATGAGGTACTCCTTTTTGCCATTAGTGTCCAAATTCGTCACCCCACACACTGCAGATGAGGGCGCGGTGAAGATCACGTCAATGTGGCGGTCTGGACCTTTGAACATCTGAAAGAGAACAACAGATCCTCCTTTAATTCAATGCAAGACATTTTCTTTGTAGGTTACATTTGAAAGACAGCTGTCATCTTCATCCCTCACCTTGATCTGCTTGATCTCATATTGGATCCGCTTGATAGGGTTCCCATAAATATCATTCCCAGAATCCACCTCTTTTTTCCCAACCACCTTGGCCCTGATTACTGCAAGGAAAAGATTAATGAAAAAGTTAATTTCACGAATGAATAATTGCATGGATTATTCGTATTAACACGCACAGGAGAACATCTCGTGAAAACGTTCATGTGTGTAATGAACACTAATTAATCATCCTCAAAAACAAAAAAATAACGCAGAGGAACCTCTTTTACTGTATATATAGGAAGAATTCAGGGTGACACTTTTTGCCATTGAGATGACTTGGAAAAAGTGTCTCAATCGCCCTTTATATATCACAGTGTTCAAGTTGCCTTAAAATGTTATGTTTAGTCACCTCGAAATGTGAAGTTCTCTAACTGACAACTTGAATATTTTTGCATGTGTGGATTTCTTCCAAAAAATTGTGTCAAATTTAGTCAAAACACTTGATGAACCATGATTCGTTTGTGAAAATGTTTGTTAAAATATGCACAGTTAGTGAATGAGAACCAATCATTTCACAATTAGAAATCCATTAAATGTGTACAATTGAACTTGATTTCACTTTTTAACTTTAGTTAGTGTGTAATGTTGCTGTTTGAGCATAAACAACATCTGCAAAGTTACGACTCTTAAAGTTCAAAGCAAAAGAAGATATTTACTTTTACAGAAATCGCTTTTTAAGGACTACAACAAACGGCTGGTAGGGACTACACTGAGCTTCTTCCCAGGTTGGTGACATAAGGAACCCTAAAATTTACATAAACCTGCCCCCAGGAACACGCAACAAAGGGGGTGAGGCCATGTTGGGCTCCTTTAGAGAAGAGGAAGAGTTGTAATAGAGCACATTTGGGAATCTGCTCAAGCGGTCACATCCGTCTTTTCTCATTTATTGCAATACAGTACGTAACACAAATGCAATAGCATGTCATAAAGCAAGATGACAACATAAGTTGTAACCGTAATTGAACTAAACTATCTATCTTCTATATATCTATCTTCATGCAGCATATATTCTCTGGCTCTGAAGGCATCTTACAACAGTTCCCACACGAGCGATTTATAGATTATCATGACAGAACATTCTAATCAATGACTTGAAGATAGTTAACACCACATCAGCTACATAAATTTGTCAACTAATCATTTAGAAACATCCTGTTGCATTCTACATATTGTCACTTCTTCCTGAGTCTCTCCATCATTGTCCGGTTTGAACATAAAAGGCTAAACAGTTTCTGACATTTTCAGTGCATGTCTGCATGAGGTAATCGGAGCTGCTAGCACGAGCTCTTGAAGCTCTGCCCTCTTCTTGAAAGGGGCCGGTAGCAGCAGCTCATTTGCATTTAAAGGGACACAGACAAAAACGGCACGTTTTTGCTCACCCTCAAAAAGTGACAATTTTAACATGCTATAAAAATTATCTGTAGGGTATTTTGAGTTACAACTTAAGATACACACTCTGGGGACGACAGAGACTTATTTTACATCTTGTAAAAAGGTTAATAATAGGACTCCTTTAAATTTGTATAAAAATTAATGGAAGCAATTGTAATGTTCAGTATTGCAGCAGTTAAAAAATATCATATTTCATTCCTTATTTAAAATGTTATTTTTCAACCTGTTTCAAAGAATTCAGTTTTTCTCTTTCTAAGTAGAAGCTGGACTTGCATGATTGAAAATAGCTGCCTGGGGGTGTTTCCAAGATGAGTGAACTGACTTGCCTTATGCTGCCTTCACGTGCTATAGGAATTATCGTAAACACAAGTTTCCTAGTCAGAAATTGGACATGAACGCCCTCTCAAGTTGTATTAACTACTGGGAAATTCAGAGATAATTTTGATACCAGAGTTTCCGAGTTGGGTGTTCCATAAACTTTAAACATGGTGGAAGGGAAAACGATTGCTGCTGCCTGTGGCTGGTGATTTTTTCCACAACAGCTACACCTCCTTGGCTTAAAAACAGTGCATATTTACATATACAATATGCTTCAAAACGTTATTCATATGTTTTATACGCAGTGTAAATAGCATGTATTTGACTGAAATTCTAGAATCATCAGCAAGCTGATGTTGAATGTTTATATGGTTGTCAATGAATGGGATGTTACATTTTATTCAAAATTAAATATCTTCAATACATTTTGACTTTAATAAGATTTCCCAAGAAATAGGAAAGAATTTTATGATTCCTATTCTTTCCGACAACAAAACACTTGAACTTTAACTCGTAATCACGACTTCAGAAGTGGGAAGTAGGAAATTTCCTATAGCATGTGAAGGCAGCATTAATCCATTTGTGTTGGGAATTCATAAATCATTTCCATTAGTGTAGCATTACTGAAACTAAGCAGGGGGTTTCCAGATCCCAGGAAGATTTGCGTAGGACTTAAGGTGGTGTGTAAATGTTATTTTAATGAGAATGAGAAAAGGAGGGAAAGTTTTCATCATGTTGGTGTTTTTGGGTTACCATTGTGGTGCTTTTGCTTATGTCAGTAAAAAACTGCATTTAGCATGCTAGCATCCACTGTTGCTAGCTAGACTTTAACTTCAAGAGATTTTGTTGAGTTAGTTTGACATGTCTCATATTGTTTCACTCAATTCAGTTAAGCTTCCATTCCCGTGTCAGTTTACAGTTTAATTTAATGTTAAGAAAACCCATTTCCAAAGTTTGAAACCACTGTCAACAACTAAATTAAGTTCAGCCAAAGAATAATTTTTTGAGTGTGGAATCTTCTCAATGTTTTTCCACCGCTACTTGGACTGTAAAATATACAAGCTACAGCAAAAGGCCTGTAGAGATTCTGTCGCATCATCATGAAAAGATGAAAAGGCACATGACTCTTGTACTGTACTTTCTCCATGCCACCTCTCATCTGAGGCCTTGTCTAAACACCATGGAGAGATCTCTCTCATATAAAGAGAGTCATGCCCTCAAACCCAAATCCCATTTCCTGCAAGTTGAGCGTTTGCAGCTGTCCAGCTTCTCTGTAGCTCTCTTTGTCAGGTCAGCCAACATGCGGCAGAGACGCCTCTCCTAGAGAAGCTGACACATGACAACCTTGCGCTGACTCATTCATTCTCTTGCCTTTTATATTCAACCCTTATTTTCCTTAATCGTTTTTAAATGGCTGTTATTTTTTTCACTGAAGTACTGCACGGAAACATAGCATGGAAGTTAAGGGGATGAAAATAAGCATCTCTACCACTCAGCAAAACCCCTTACTCTCTACAACCCCAAACTTCTTCCCTGTCCTCATACAGACAGCTTTTTTACTTTGGCAAAAGTGTAAACAGAGCTGCAAACCTTAACATAAACTGTGTATCACATTTATACAAACTTTGCTGCTTAAAATAGTGCAGCACATTTTTATACAATGACTTCGTGCTTTATTGTTTATGATAAGCTCTAGTCATTTCTATTTTACAGATCTTTCTTTCATTAAAGGCAGGGTAGGCAATTTGTTCCAGAAACATTTTTTGTTATGCTGGTAGAAAATCTCATCACATCCTGAAAGCAATAACTAAGTTCAGTGGTCTAAATGTATTTATACGTATATATATTGTCTGTGGAAGGCGTAGGACAATAAAATGTTCATCCAATCACTGCATTTGTTCTGAATGCAATGGTACAATGTCCTACTTGCCTGTCAACATATGTATTTCCATACCTCCACGCAACTGTTTGCGCATACATCACGTCATTAGCATGTTTCATGCTGTCACTGAGCACCGCAACAGCAGCCACCTTTACCAGTTCCTCCTGAACCAAAACAACGAGCCTATGCTGTGTTCCCGCAATAACTACTATAATTTGGAAGAGATGGAAACCCGTTATACTTAGAGCTGTTTGTGACTCGAATTTATGCGTTTCAGTGGCAACACACTCAACTCAGAAATTAATCTGCATCAGTCAGGTGGTTCAGGTCAGTGCTCTTTAAGTTGCTTATGTTCATTATTATTGTATTATGTTATGTGCTTTGAGACATGAGGTAGTTTAATGCCATCTCTTGTGACACTTGTTTGCTCCCTGCTGTATGCGTTCATGTGTTTTGAAGGAGGCGTGGATTTTGAGACGCTCTGAAGGAAGGGTGTGATCTTATGCTTTCAAAGCTAGCTCTCTATTGCTAGCCTCTCTGAAAATTGCCTACCCTACTTTTAAATGAAGGCCTACTAAGATTTCAAGGAAAGGTCTAAGAATGAATTGTACATTTATAGATTTAAATTTTAACGGCATCTAGCGGTGAGGTTGCGAATTGCAACAGTCCACCGCTCACCCCTCCCTTTCGGAGCACATAGAGAAGCTACGGTGGCCGACACAGAACAAAGATGTCGTTGTCTGAGACAGCAGAGAGTAGCTAGCGCTCTGTAGAGAAGTTTGTCCATTTAGGGCTACTGTAGAAACATGACTCCCTGATTTCGATATACAACATTTCACTGCCGGTTGTATATTCTGTATATATCTGTGTATGTGACAAATAAAACTCTTGAATCTTGAATCTTGACGGCACAAAATGGCGATTTCACTCTAAGGGGACCAGCAGTGTATGTAGATAGAAATGGCTCATTCTAAGGTAATAAAAACATAACGGTTCATTATGTAAGGTCTTTATACACCACTGAAAACATAGTTATGTATATTATATATTATATTGCATTTTTGTCAATAGATCCTCATAAATATTACACACTGCACCTTTAAGGCTCATTCACACCAAGAACTATTTAGATAACTATAACGATAACTATATTAGCATCCACATCAATGCATGATGTTGTTTGTTATTAAGTTGTCTTCTGCCATTTTAAATGCTCAAGCGCTTTAAAGCAGCATGGATTCTTTCTGATTGGCTCTCAGTGTTTTCATCATTCAACAGCTGGATAAAATCGTTTTCTCTGTGCCATTATCGTTATAGTTGTGGTGTGGACTCTGTTATTCTTTAATATTTATAACTATATCTTTATTGTTTTAGTTATCGTCCTTGGTATGAACAGACCTTAAGGATCCAAAACAACACTGGATCCGATTGACTTTTATTGTATGAAAAAACAACACTGATCAAAATGTCTTCTTTTGTGCTACACAGAAAGTCATACAGGTTTGGAACAATGTGAGGGTGAAACAATTATGAGATAATTAAAATTTTTGGGTGAACTATCCCTTTAAGCCACACCAAAAATGTAGTCTTTGCATGTGTATTTGTAATTGGACTACTGTGTGTATGCAATCAACGGCTATTATTACAAATCCCTGACAGGGTGATTAGGCAATTCTGAAAGGGCGTATTTTGTAATAATGAATATGAAATACCAGATAAATATGCATTTTTCCACTTCTATAACTGCTTAGCAAGTAGGTAAATAAATGGACGTGGAATATTGATATTAATAGTATTAATGAGTACGTAACTTCTACAGTATAAGATATTGGTCAGTTCAGTGGTCATTATACAAAAATATCTGACTGCAGAATGCTGTGATTTGACCAATTAGATTTAAGTATTCCAGAGAGCTGTGCAATATACCAAACTACCAAATTTATTTTAAAGAAATATAACGCAGACTTCAAGCTAAACATTTAAAAGAAGTTAGTTTGGTTTTTACATTATAGAACAATATAATCTGTTCAAGCATTTAGACACTTAATCGTTAAATGTCATTGGAAACCTTTTGGATATTAATATCATATTATTCATAATTCTATGATTTAAATGGAATATTGATATAAATGTAATTTAATCCAAAAGCAAAGCACATTTCACCAATGTGCTGTAAAATGTAGCAATTATGAGCTACCGCTATAAAATGTTGTTGTTGTTGTTGTTGTTGTTATTGTTTACCTGTTGGTCTTGTCTACATTTGCCTAGTAAACCAATGAGGAAGCAATTACAGGCTAATGTTGACCTCAAGGCTAAACTTGTCTCAGTAAATGGATGGATCACGTCGCTGCTTGGCAAACTGTTTGCTAAGTTGTCCAGATATATATACTGGAAGTCACACTTTTTGCAATGTATTCACCCAAAAATAAACAGTCCTTTCCATGTCCACAGTGTACATAGCCATTTGGTGGCCTAAAATAAGGAACAGTGTCAAATTATATGCAACACTTATTTGTGTTGGCAGTGCCTCTGGCAAGAACAAAAAAGAGGAACAGATATTTTAAGTTTCTGGGGTATTTCGTGTGAAAGTCAGATGCACATTGCACAAAATCAACTGACTTCACAGAGTTATCCTTTATTAATGCATGGTCTAATGGAGTTGTTCTCTACAGTTCATTAAAAATAAGTGATGATGACCCAACACAGTACCAAACCCACATTTAATGTAATCTGAGTTTTATTTTCTTTTGTTCACAGCTTTCTTGGATGAGAGCATGTCACACACCCTGCCCATGTTGGCATCTGCCTAATGTGAATGACTTGGAGCTATGCTGGAAAGACCAGCTTAGACCAGTATGGATTTGTCTGTTATGCAAGTTAGTGCAGGTTTACCATCAAAACTTACTGATGAAGTCAGTCTTGTCGGTTAAGATAGTTAAAGGGGTACTTCAGCGCTGGGAAGATGAATGTGTATTTAAACTGGGTCATTTATGTAGTAGAAATGTGAAACCATTTTTGAATTTGGTGCCTTCTAGACTGAGAAAAGACAGAAAATGTATTTTTGCCGTGCGCATTTACATTCTGTGAGTGAGATCCCACCCCCATGGGCAGGTTGAAAACATGCAGAACTAACTCCTATTACTGGCTGTAGTCTCTAGCCTCTGGGCAAAAATTCCTCCAATGACGCAAAATGACGATATTTGCGTCATCAGAGGATTTTTTCCAGAAATAAAATGCATAATTCTTTCGTCTCAGGGGATATGAGGGGGAAAAGCAATAATTTTAATATACTACCGGGTTTCTACTGATACAAAGCTTAATGCTAATCGCTGAAGTAACCCTTTAAGAAGCCTGATGGGGATCCCAGCATCCAAAATTATCCAAAAACTTCCAAAAACATATGATGGTTTTTTTTAGAAGAAAAGTGGCCTCTCTTTTTATTTAAACCTTTCAAATATATGACAAATTTCCATCAAACTCATTCCATCAAGTCATTTTTAAATGGTGTACACTAACATTCTAAAGTGTGGGGTTAATAAGACTTTTTCCTTTTTTTTTTTTTTATTGTTTTATTTTTATTAAGGATGCATTAATTTGATCAAAAGTGACAGTAAAGACTTTTTACACGACTGTTACAAAATTTCAAATAAACACTGTTGTTCATCAAAGAATCCTAAAGAATTCTGGTAAACAGCTGTTTTCTATGGAAGCTTTTTTCCGCCATAGAATAAAAAAGGTTATTTTTTTTAAAAGGTAGACTTTTTTTCTCAGAATTGCGTAGTTTATATTTCACAATTCGGACTTTATAACTCAGAACTGTGACTTTATATCACATAATTCTGAGGAAAAAAATTGTGAGATAAAAAGGTCGCAATTACCTTTTTTATTTTTTATTCTGTGGCGGAAACAAGCTTCCAGCATCGATGATAATCATAATTGTTTCTTGAGCAGCAAATCAGCATATTAGATTTCTGATTTCTGAAGGGCCATGTGACACTGGAGAATTGATGCTGAAAATTCAGCTTTGATATTACAGGAATAAAAATGACATTTTTAAATATATAATTTAAAAGAAAAATTGTAATGATATTTTACAAAATCTTTTTGCTGTATTTTTTTAATCAAATTAATGAGGTCTGGGTGACCATCTGCCCCAAACTTTTGAACGGTAGTGTACATATTTTGAATTTTCATTTCATTAAAATTTATTAAAAACTATGAACTTTTAAACACTAGTTTGGGAACTACATTCATTTTAGCATTAACCGAACACATTTTATACTTCATATGCAAAGATAAGCATATTTAAATTTGCATAAATATAACTTTTGCAAGAAATAATTTTTGACATGATGGAATGGGCACTGAAAAAATGCGGTAAAGCCTGTTTATTTTTGATATTGCTAACTATACGGTTATATTCGGTTAAAACGTTTTATTATTTACATTTATTATTGCGTTTTTTCCCCCCATTGTCTATATCTCTTTCAAAACGGATGTGAATCCGTGCTTGGAAATACAACCAAAGAGAGCTTGTGAGTGTCTGAAAGCAGTCCCGTCGACTGAACTCAGAAGAAACAAAAACCGCTCTAAAAAAGGAGAAAAGATTTACTGTGCACGGTTTCATGTTAATCAGCTGCAGATGAAAATGAATCGAGACAGCTTCTCAAGTAGGCCTTCAT
Organism: Paracanthobrama guichenoti; assembly: GCA_018749465.1. Taxonomy (NCBI): domain Eukaryota; kingdom Metazoa; phylum Chordata; class Actinopteri; order Cypriniformes; family Gobionidae; genus Paracanthobrama; species Paracanthobrama guichenoti. The sequence goes on from CM031954.1 coordinate 7,493,674, forward strand.
CAGCAGCAGCTGTCTTGTAAAGCCGGCTTCCAATTACAGCTGCTGAAGTTAAGGCTTACCCAAAGCCATAACACCTCCTCTCGAGTCAGAAAAAAACATATTCAGAAAACTGACCTGAGGTGAGTTTAAAGAGGTCTGAAGCATTAACATATTAGCCAGGGCTGCTCCTCCTTAACCCCACCCTGTCCTTTCATAAACAGGCAGTCTTTCCGTAGCATCGATTTGCTTTGCCAGCTGTTTGGATCTGCTGTGTATTTTGTTAGGACAGCTTGTTTTAATCGAGGTATGCTCAGGAACATTTCTGCAAAACTACTTATACAAATGGAGCACAGTTTATGAGACAAACTGGATTTTACAAGTTGAATTAGACTCGCTGCTTAAACTCTCAGGGCTAATTGAGGTTAAAGGGTTAGTTCACGCAATACTGAAAATTCTGTCATCATTTACTCACCCTCATTTTGTTCTAAACCCATATGACTTTTTGGTTACACTTTTTTGGTCCACATTCTATTAACTATAAATAACTTTGCAACTACATGTCAACTAAGTAGACAGTAGTAGACTGTTAGGCTAGGGTTAGGTGTTAGTGTTTGGGTTAGTAGAATATCTTTTGAGGGACATCAAAATAAAGTGTTAGCAGATATTAAGCAGACAGTCCATTAATTCTCTATAGAGTTAGTTGACATGTAGCTGCAATGTTACTTACAGTTAGTAGAATGTCTAAAGTGGAACAATGAAATAAAGAATTACTGACCAAAAGGTAAACGTTCTAAAGGATGTTACCGCTGCTCTCTTCCATATAATAAAATTGGATGGGGACCGGGTGCCACCAAGCTCCAAAAAAGCATTATAAAAGCATCATAAAGTGAAAATATTGCTTGTCTGCAGTGGTCACTGTTGGTTTTAACGGTATAGAAAAGAGGAGCTTGGGTATAAATATGTCCTTTTGTGCTCCATGGAAAATCAAACGCGTTTCGAAAGACATGAGGGTCAGTAAATTATGACAGAACTACTCCATCAAATGTGAGGATGAAAAATAGATGAATGATATCACAGGACAGTCAGAGATAGAAATGGAAAAACACACAAAGTGTAACTGTTGCAGTTTTTGAGGCACTTGCTCACCATGGAAAATATGAGCCCGGGGATATAGGATGCAGGGACATAAAATAACTAGAAAAAGGGAAAAAAACGCACACACATACACACACTCACAGCCATTATTATACACCCATGGGTTCACTTTATGGGCTGGAATAGACGCAAATATGAAGGGTTCATTGCTCTTAAAGTTAACGATAGTCCCCTCCCTCCTCCTGTCCAAGTTGCATGCTTTTCTGTGCATGTCAAGACTTGTTTATCCGGGGGACCTGAGCTATAGGGCACGCTAAGACCGTGCCAGCTCTGTGCCAGAATTAAAGATCAGTATAGTCTTATTCTAAACCCTTGTTAAAGTAGGTCAAGCTAAGAGCTGTTTTGCATCTAAAATTCCAGATGCCTAAAAACGCTAGGCTAAAACCGTTTTGAGGGCAAGGAGGCCTCGCTTCTCCTGGTGAAGTAATCAAGCAAGTCTCCAAAGGATTCAGGGAGCATCCTGCAGTGAGAAGCAGAAACACAGTGGCAACTGCCTGACTCTACAAACAGACGTCACTCATTAGTTTGAGAGAGCGTTCTGTTATCAACATCATGAGACTTGTGAGGACCACCCAGGGGTGTGGCTAACCCAAAAGGGCAGTCTGCTAACCCAATAGAAATCAATACAATTCAATAGAATGAGTTTCCTTTTAGGGGGTGTTCACACTTCGATTAAAAACGAACCCCGGTGCGATCGCTTTGTTAGTGAGGTTCATTTGAATAAGTGAAAGCTGCCACCCGAATCCATGGTGCGCACCAAACAAGCGGAGCGAGACCCATCTTTTCAGAGGTCTCGGTCCACTTCCAAACAAACTCTGTTGTGGTTTGTATGAAACATGAATGCAACACGGACCAAAGACGGGATAGGATGTCAGAAAGGACAGAATGCTCAAGCATACTTTTTGTTTTCTCATCATAGTTGCAATATTGCCCATCACAGTTCGGTCTCGCAGATCGTTTGTGTGTGTGACGGAGGGATTCTTGTTGCTGTTTTGACTCCTTTACACATTTTATAAGCTCTTCACGAGTTGTCAGCTGGTCAAAATACCATGTTGGGTCAATGACGTGACGCCTACATTTTCTGTCTGATAGCATTTTTTTCAGTTAAAAACTGGTTTAAATGCATAAAAAGATACATATATGTGTAGTACCTCTCCCATGTATGTACTCACTTTAAATTTTCAAAAAACGTTTGTTATTTGTAATTTTTCTGTTATTTAAAGTGTCAAAATATCATGTGGTGCAACCGTCCAGCCATAACTTCTGTTTTGGAAACATCTTTGAAATTACTCTAAATGTATTCAAATTTATTTTCTTCACTATTTGGCATGATTTCCAAAGTGTTTTGTAATCCTCCACAAAATTGCACATAATATATAAACAAACATTGTCCGATGATATATCATGAAATATCATGTGGTGCGACCATCAAGAAACTACCAATTTTTGGACTTTATGTTGAAATCCATTCAGAGACAGGAAGTTGCATCATATACCAATTTCCCAAGGACCCATTGAAGCAGCAAGCAGGTTTGTAACTCTCTCTCAAATCTGGACTTTTTTTTTTAACCTTTTTACGGCTGGTATGCAGTTACCACATCTGGATATCATGTGGTGCGACCTCAAAAAAACAATGAATATCAAGTTATTTCTACAAATATATATTTTTATTAAACATTTCATAGTGACCTTTTGTGGGAATCTAGCTTGTTTTGTTTAGGTGGCCAATTCTATGCCTGTAAATTTTGAGTGAATTTAAAAATATCATGTGGTGCGACCACTGCAGAGTGTTTTCCATGATAGATATATGTCCTAGATTAGCAGGTTTTGTGCTTTTATATTCATTTGATTGTTTATATATGCACTTGATTTTAGTATTATTTGGAATAGATATTTTATCCAATATGGGTCATTTACAAACATTTCAGATGGTTTGTTTTTAATCTTTGTACACTATGAGAAGAAAATAATAATTTAGAGCATTCATTTCATTTGAGTAATTATGCATTTATTAGTAATTTATTATTTATTTATACAGTCTATTTTAAGAGATGGCACTGCCAAGCAAAGAAAAAAATTAGCAAGAGCAGAGGATCTTGCCAGGAGAATAGGAAGGTGTGTAAAAAAATAAAATAAAATAAAAAATTCAGCAGCATGATGATTGTCAAGTTTAATGAAATGTTTGTTCACAAGAAGGCCACAAGTGTGACCCTGGACCCCTGCCTTTAAAGTTGTCCAAATGAAGTCCTTAGCAATGCATATTACTACTACTAATACATTTTTTTATATACTTACAGTAGGAAATTTAGCAAAATATCTTCATGGAACTTGATCTTTACTTAATATCCTAATGATTTTTAGCATAAAAGAAAAATCGATCATTTTGACCCATTGCTGGCTATTGCCACAGATATACCCGTGAGACTTATGACTGGCTTTATGCTCCAAGGTCACAAATGTGCATTTACTTAAAACTGTTCATGACAAGGCATTTTTTGCAATTTGATTTTTATAAAAAAATTATACAATTTTTCTTAATGTTCATTAAAACATTAATAAAATATGGTTTAAATCTATTTTTTTTTGTATGAAATGTATTGTTTATTGATCTCTTTAAATAGATTTTTATAATATTCGAGATCTTCATGTCATTTGGAGCGACCACTCATCGTGATGCGACCAATAATAGCAATAACCGTATTAAATTAAAAAATTAAATATCTAATTTCTGTGGTTGAAATAGGAATCACTGATACAGAATGCTTAAGTGAATGGTATTTTTAATTTTCTTTTATCAGTTTTATGCAATTTACAAGAAATATAAGTCTGTTAACATTTAAGAAGGCAACTCTGAAATTAAAAACAAAAATGTGAGATCATCTTTTGCAAAAACTCAAAAGAAACTTTAAGATAAATCACGGTCGCACCGCATGACATTTTTTAACGCCACGGCCAATTCATCTAGATGAAAAAAAACAGTAAAATCACTTTATTTGAAATTTTAATATGAATTTATGTGTACACAACATTCTTAATGTTTGAACAATTGCAATAGATATTATTATTTTTTGTATTTTAAAATTGGCCAGTTGAAAATCCTTATACGTCATTGACCCACATACAACGAGCGCATTTAGCCCAGCACACAGCATTGTTTTGGATGTTCGGTAAATTCAGACACGAAATATACGTAATAAAAGCCGACCAATCAGGTTGTGAACATATCCCTATGCCTTTAGGTTTGGTGTTAAAATGCCCATGTGAACGCTAAGCGGACCAGGACTACATTTTTTATTTTTAACTACAAGTGTGAACACACCCTAAAATGAAAATTCTGTCATCTTTTACTTAACCTTCTGTTATTCAAAACTGTATGACTTTCTGGCAACACTTTATTTTGATGGTCCACTTTAGGCATTCTGTTGACTGTAAGGAATGTTGCACCTACATGTCAACTAATTCTCAGAGTATTAGTTGAGTATTAGCAGACTGCTTAATATCTGCCAACACTTAATCTTGATTGTCCCCAACAGACATTCTACTTAATATTAGTAACTTTGCAAACTGTCAACTGTAACCATAACCCCTAATTCTACTAACCCTACCCCTTACAGTCTACTAATACTCTAATGAGAGTTAGTTGACATGTAGGTGCAATGTTACTTAAAGTCAACAGAATATCTAAAGCGGACCATCAAAATAAGGTGTAACCGACCTTTTTTCTTCTGCGGAACACACAAAAATAAATGTTTTTTTTGTCCATTAAATTAAAGTCAATGGTGTTATTTGTCGCTTTAAAACTCATTGACCTTCACTGAATGGACAGAAACATTCTTCAAAATATATTTTCTGTTTCACAGAAAAAATCAAGTCATACAAGTTTAGGGCAACATTCAACTTCAATTACTGGTTACATATTATATTTTTACATATACATAAATAAATAAATAAATACGAAGACTTCAGATGCAAAAGCCTCTAGGTCCATTTGATGTTTTTCTTTAAAATTAGCATTTCTGTCAGGCTCCTATGTATAGGTTTCTACCTAAGTACCGGTACTTCTGAATGGGCTGAGACTAGGATTTAGTGGGTTTGAAGTGAAAGTATTTTATGAACTTGTACTATAATGGGAGAGCATTCACTCAGTTTCGTTATCTCATTTTTGACCCAGGTGTCTTTTAGAGGCTTTTCATTGGAAGTCTTCTTGAGTGAACGGTTAGCACAAGATAAACATAAGCATACTAAACATGATCATCTAAACATGTAAAAAGGTTTCTGTGAGAGTCACCTGTAGCTGTTGTAGTCAGTTGTTCCCATTGTGTTTATGGAGATTTTATTTAATAATTCAGTCATCAGAAAGTAATGATATCTCACAGTTCTACAGTTCAAATAGAGTGATGTTCCGCAGTGTCTGTCTTCAGCGTTATTCCCACTGCTTCATTTTTCCTGCTTGACCCACATTCCTGTTGCCCAATAATCATGCATATCCCACAACGCCTGCTCCCTCCACAGATGACTTACACACTCTTACATATGCACATATCATAATCAAAATGTCATAGTTTCCATGAAAACATACCCACCACAAATACTAGCCACATCCTGAGTTTCCGTATGCCTGCACAGCTTTTAGCAATCATGGCCAGTTCGGAGCCCAGGCAGACCACTGCACCAAAAGTCTCCAAACTCCTATTCCACCCCTACCTTTACAGACAGCACTCGCTGACTTTACTGAAGGTCACGGCAACCCAAATATATTACACCTCACAGGTATCAAACACAACAATATTTTAAGTATTACAAAGGCCATTTAAAAACCTAAAAAACATAAGGACAGACCTCAAAAGTTTCCCTAAAATGAAACACACATACATACATACATACATATACATATATATATATATATTACCAAGGAACTAAATGTTTAGAAGCAATCATCCCATAAAGTTGCAAGTTCTTCCATGCACGTGACATAAATTTAAATAATACCAAGCATAATACATTACAATAATTAACAAAAGATCCAATGAGAAGGAACATATATGCTTTACAAAACATTAAAACTAAATGAATATGGAAGAACCACATGGCAAGTAATTGTGTAAACTGGCTTCTCTTAAAAACAGGCGGAGCAGTTCTCCTTCCACTCTGGATACTCTGCCTGTGGTTTCTTTGAAAACTAATTTCTTTCTTTTTGAACTCTTAACACAATTCATCACTGTAATAGAGCACAACAGTTGGGTTAAAATCCCGGAAGTAAAAATCCCATTCATTTTCTCCACAGAGGAACTGCTTTTTAACGATAATGTGTAAACCTTCTAGGGGCTCTGAGGTTGTTAAACGAAAGCATATGCTCCTCTAGAAGATTTTCGGCTATTTATTTATTTATTTTAAACTTGTTTTTTTGTTTTTAAATTCTACTGCTGAAAAAAAAAAAAAAAAAAAAATCAAAAATTCTTTAAAAATATAGTTTTTATTACTTTTTATGAAATCAAAAGATTTATATTGTACCATCATTTCTGATTACGTCATTCAGTGTTTAGAAGTATTTAGTCCTTTGTTTAGAAGAATATAGTCCTTCATAGAATAATACAGTCTCTTGCTGGTTGATTTTTATTGCTTAGAACCTATACTGAGTACATTTTTGAAATATGAAGAAAATGAATGAATCATTAAAAGGTGCTTTTAAAGGAATGGTTCCCCCAAATATTTAAATTCGGTCATTATTTACTCTCCCCTCATTCAGGTCACAATGAACTGTATCAGTTTATATAGGATGTCTATGAAGACTAACTGCAATTGCACTGGCTGGGTCCAAAAGTTTACAAATGCTGCCTACAGAGGATGCATACCAAGGTAGGAAAGCATAAAGGCATGTCCAAATCCAATGTTAGCTCCACTTCCTGTCTCCTGAGATACCTTCATCTGATAGACTTTTGAAGGCAGCATAGATGTATCCTTCACTGCATTTAATGTAGTTTCATTCTGTAATTGAGCTAAACAAAATAAAGATGCCGTCTAAAAGTTGCATTTCACGGTCAGTCTGTGTAAATGCATGTTTTTGTCCAACTTTTCCACTTTTGATGTCATTTCTAGCAAGAAATTACTATTGTAGTAATTAAATATTTGCTTTAGTTATCATCAAAGCTCACTCTATTTTGTTGTAGATCATCAATCTTTTCCTTTTGTGTTCCACAGAAATAATAAGTCCATAAAGGTTAGGAAACACACAAGGGTGAGTAAATATATGACATTCTATTATATATGAGAGCAAAGAAACATAAACAGATTGTAGTTGTGGACACACCGCTCTGCACATTTTGTCTCTCATTTTTGTCTCTCTTTTTTAACACACCTAATTCAGATCATCAGCTCATTAGGAAAGACCTCCATGAACTGAAAAGTACAGTATGTAATATTGACAGCTAGCGGTTGAAATGAGTACTGCAGTCCAAATTCAAAATATTGGAGAGAGTTGTTCCCCCCGCCCTCTCCTCCTCAGAACGTGGGTTGCCAGATTGAGGACACACAACAGGAACTAACACAACTGACAATGGAAGGTGAGGAGACTTACACGTTTAACAACCTCAACTTACAGTTGATGATTTGATTTATCTGTGTTTTAATCCCATTCATAGAGATTTTTAGATGGATGCAGAGGCTTTTTAGGTTGGGTAGAATCTGCAACCTGTTTGCTGGCTTCCATGGCTGCTATACGCTGTGTTTTCCACCAACTGGCAACCCGGGATGTCGAAATACTATTGGGTAAATTGGCAGTGGGCGGAGTCACACAGACCAAAACAAATTGAATGCACATTTCAAAGTAGAATTACTGGATGTAGAATTGTTTTTCAGAGAAACGAGTATGTGAACTTTGTATGATTCCTAAATGTCCGCAAACATATTATAGAATTTTTATGCTTTAATACAGTCAAAATAATTACATATAGCACATTGAACTGTGTGTGAGGGAGAAACAAAATGTGTAGAGCAGTGGGTCCCCAGAAACAGAGTTTAGACTTTCCTTTCACATTTCATAGTGTAGAAATGAAAAGTTGTACATAAGACAGCATTTGCTGGATTTATGTGCATCATCATTGTTGCTTGTACAAGGAAGCCAGTGCAAATGTTCTAAGATTCTGAGGTTTACCAACATGGAAAAGGTCAGAATTGGACAACTGACGGTTGGATGCTGCCCACCGCTTCAGGCCTGGGTATATAAACAGGCAAGAGCGGGCATGGCAGGATGTGGAGAAAGGCTGGTTTGTGTGAGGTTTGCTGACTGCAATTAAATGCCATTCATTTCCCTTTTTTTATCAAAACACATATGGGGAAAGACTTCGCATTTGGACGTTTTTGTCAGAAATTTCTAGCGTCTGCTGTGAGGCGGAGCAACCGCACAAGAGGGAAGATCGTCTGACATGCAGCTTTCAAAAGTCACATCCTCACGACAATCTGACGTAAACTGCAGCATGCTGTGTATGAGGTTCAGTAAACAAACGTGACACACACAAGGTGACTGCAATGAGCAGATCATGCTCGTGAGACAGTGGGAGGCTGAAGATTTCCTGGAACTGACTTAGATATTTAAATATTTTTAGAAACTTTCCAACTAACTATCTGTTTTGATAACTGCTTTTCTCTTTCTTTATGACCAAGATAATCAAAGTGCTTGGCTTGGTCCTACAAACAACGCTCAAATGCTGTTTCACCTTCAAGTAGATTAAAAGAAAAGCAGTATGAGCTCTTCTCCAGTGTTTATTGCTTCTATTAAATGTGGCAATGAGCTCTGTCATTTCACCAAGCCAGTGAAGAAGATGACAGTTTCCATCAGATGAGATCTTTATACTGTGTAACAGGTGGAACTGATTGGTTTGGTTATGACATCAATGCAGCTATTTTCTAGTTGAGAACAAGGTATGTTCACGTCATTGAATCTGTACACAAACGTATGTTTATAATAGTACAGAAGAAACAAATGATACACTTCAAATAATGTTCGAAATTTTGTCAAAAGATTGTAAAAATGCTCACTCTTAAATATACAGGCTGCTATTGGCACATAACATGCCATAAGCCGTCTTATAATTTACTGTGAAAAACTGTCACTTTGATGCATCAGATTATTTTTTGTAAGTGCTTTTAATGTTGTCTGAAATGTTGTTCTAAAAATGTTTGCTGTAACGTTTCAGACACAAAAAGTAAAATGTTTTTGTGCCAATGTTTTGAGAACATTATTTAAGATTTGAACTAACATTCTATATAACTTTGAACTAACATTCTATTAACGTTATTGGTATAATGTATGTTCATATCTTTGCGAGAACCGTTGCATCTGTTTTTGGTTTTGCTTCAGGTTTGTGTTAAAAATCGGTTTGAATGTGAATAGTGATGTGTTGTTCATGAACGATTTGTTCATTTTGAACGAATCTTTAATATGACTCGAGAACAACGAGTTGTCTCAGAGAGCGATTCATTCATTTTGTGTTGACCACGCATGCACAACATCCGATATGTTCTGTACCGGAAACAGAAAGGATTAATTCATCTCTCGAGTCTTTGGGTACTAGTCATTCATTCAGTGTACCGGAAACAGAAAGGATTAGTTCATCTCTCGAGTCTTCGGGTTCGAGTCATTCATTCAGTGTACCGGAAACAGAAAAGATTAGTTCATCTCTCGAGTCTTCGGGTTCGAGTCATTCGCTCAGTGTACCGGAAACAGAAAAGATTAGTTCATCTCTCGAGTCTTCGGGTTCGAGTCATTCGCTCCGTGTACCGGAAACAGAAAAGATTTGTTTATCTCTCAAGTCTTCGGGGTCGAGTCGTTCATTCAATGTACCGGAAACAGAAAAGACTAGTTCATCTCTCGAGTCTTCGGGTTCGAGTCATTCGTTCATCAACTCCCAGTCCCATAGGCAAGGCTATGCAGTCTGTACCGGAAACAGAAAAGATTAGTTCATCTCTTGAGTCTTCGGAGTTCGAGTCGTTCGTTCAGTGTACCGGAAACAGAAAAGATTAGTTCATCTCTCGAGTCAGTCTTCAGGTAAGAGTCTCGTTCTTTTGTCACGTGACGTGACAGCCGTGTTGGATACAGAATTTGTTCATTCACAACCTTCCTTACAAACAAGTGCATAGTTTTTGTTTGTTTAGTTCAGTTTTTTAGCTAGTATAATATTTTTTTTTCCTATGAAGACTGGACACTTTGGGTTGGTCAGAATGGATAGGCATAACATAAATGTTTATTGCACATATCTTCTGATGATTTTATTTTAATAAATATATTACAACATGCAGTCAATAATATGAATGTAATGTTGTATATGTTGCGAGACCCAAAGAACGAGACTCATACCCGAAGACTGACTTGAGAGATGAACTAATCTACCGGGATTTAAACAAACGACTCGAACCCGAAGACTCGAGAGATTAGCTAATCTTTTCTGTTTCCGGTGACTGCATGCGTTGCATATGAGGCTGTCACGGTCCAGATCAGACGTGTTGACGGAACGGCTCGAACCCGAAGACACGAGAGGTGAACTCATCTTTCCAGGGAGGGAACAGACGTGATTAAAAAAAAGAAAGTGACAAAAGAAAGAACGATTCGGATCGGGAGGTGAGGTGAACTAACAGACTGTATACATAGCCTGATTAAGACCCAGCTAAGAAATTAATTAATAATTTCTTTCTCAAAGTTTGGCCATGGCTGCATTAGCTTATAGTTTATTTTTTTATTCCAAAAGTACTAAATGTGTTGGAAAATGTAACATGTATCATTTTAATTTGATTCTGCTGAAATGAACGAAATGACTTGAAAAAAGATTTGTTAATTTTGCTGAACGAGATTCAAAGGTCCGAGTCAGTAAAATGATCCGAACTTCCCACTACTACTCATCAATACTTCACTTGTTTCATTGGTGGATGAATCCTCTTTTCTGAACGAATCTCTTGACGGAATGATTCAATGACAAATTGATCTTTTAACAGTCGTTTGTCACCACCTAGTGGCGTAACAATGTAATGATACTATCCCATGAGCCCACGGGAGTGGATTATGAATGGCAGTGAAGAGACAACTGGTAGGTAACAGTAGGTAGGTAACAACAATGCTGGTAGGTAACAGTAACAACATGGCGGATGTAGTACGACCGAGTATGCGATTTCAGATGCAGCGTTAGTCTCTCTCCACCTTTACATTATTGTTTCCTTGTTACTCTATATGAATGGCCACCATTGTTTTAGTGTGTCCAAGTACTGCAGTCAAAGCGTTTGCTACAAGGCGTTTGGGTACACTAAACCTTTTCAAAGGGCTACCTGTGAGAAATGTTTGTACGTTTGGCATCCTCCACTGGTAATTCCTCTCTTTTTTTCCCCAATTTATAACTTCCTCACTCTCCACCAAAGGAATCCTCACCACTTCTGTATTCAGGAATGTTCAGCACCACACCCCGGCCTGCTCTCTGACCCTTGTGACCCTTACAGTCTATACACCCTTGACATGAAACCAGGCTTGTCACTAGACAGTTTGCCAAAAAGGATCAGGCTAGCTTATGATTCCAGCCGAGTGCATTTGAACAGATAAATATTTTGAGCAGATGACCAATATAATTGGACCTTCAGTTGGGAAGTTTATACAGTATAAACAACCCTTGGTACACCAAAGTTTAAATCCTCAAAGCCTGTAGAGTCAACATCAATTGTAACCCATTGTATCTGCATAAGTTGACATTTCCATGTAAAACAGGATTTACAGTATCTCAATACCATATTAGCTATCAGCTGATAATGCAGATTTCTAACATTTTTATTAGATATTTAATTACGTTTATCCATTTACATTTAGATTACCTTAGCCATCATCTAACGCTCATTTAAAGTTAACCTTTAGTAAATCTCAGAATGAATACAGATTTGTCATACTGTACATTATAATGTCTTGATGCCTAAATTCACTTGTGGCATTTAAAATGATTGATTTTAGTTTTTAGTGTTTTATTTATAGTTTAATTAGACAAAATAGTAAAGAATTTTATAATAATATATTTATAATTAAATAAACATATATCTCTCGATAAAACGAGAAATATGGTGTGTCAGGGTGTAATGTTAGAAGACTGCGGGCGCAAAATGAGTCTTAAAAAATGCAAACAGTCAAAGAAAAGTTTACAGTCTAAGTGTATGTCATGTTTCCTTGCCTCACTGATGGGACCAAACTACCAACGTACGTGATTTTAAAGGTGCACTGTGTAAATTTTAGCGCCATCTAGCGGTGAGGTTGTGAATTGCAACCGCCCACCGCTAGGCCTGTCACGATAACTACTTTTTGTTTCGCTATATATCGTCCCAGAAATAATTGCGATAAACGATATTATTGTCATTTTAAGACTGAATATATAATCCTAATATAACAGCATAATAATGCAAGTAGACCTACACACTTTCAAATGACAACCTTTTAATTCTTTTTTTTTGAATAAATGGTAAATAAACATTTTCCCTTGTGAAACGGCTTTAACACTCGTCATTTTGCGTTGACATTTATATGTGCACCGGAACGGGGATTGCGGCTTTGAAATCGAGTCCATTTGGGCTTATTCTTCCAAACGGTCAGTAGTTGTCAGGAAAACAACTAATAGATAGTAAATGTAAAATTTACATTTACATTTATGCATTTGGCAGACGCTTTTATCCAAAGCGACTTACATTACATTCAAGGTACACATTTTTACATTTTGTCAGTTCTTGCTTTCCCTGGGAATCGAACCCATGACCTTGGCGTTGCTAGCGCCACGCTCTTATTGTTTGAGCTACATGAAAGCTCAAACGCCTCAAATGGCACCTTTTTTTCACCTGTCGGTAACCGCTCTGTGTATGAAGGAACTGCCCGAGAACCACTTTCGCCTCCGTCACGGAAAACATACAAGATGACAGCACAATCGAGTAAAATGTTGGTGACATTCATTATCATGTAAATATAATGGGTGATATATTGCATCACAAAAAATTATTGAGGTCATGTACATATATTGTGCGATATATCGATATATTGATTATTGCGACAGGCCTACCCACCGCTCACCCCTCCCTTTCGGAGCACATAGAGAAGCTATGGTGGCCGACACAGGACAAAGATGTCGTTGTCTGAGACAGCAGAGAGTAGCTAGCGCTCTGTAGAGAAGTTTGTCCATTTAGGGCTACTGTAGAAACAAAAATGCTGATTTCACTCTAAGGGGACCAGCGGTGTATGTAGATAGAAATGGCTCATTCTAAGGTAATAAAAACATAACGGTACATTATAAAAAGGTCTTTATACACCACTGAAAACATAGTTAAGTATATTATATTGCATTTCCGTCAATAGATCCTAAATATTACACACTGCACCTTTAAAACACACCTAGATTTCCCTTTTACTGTTAATGAACATTTTCACTATGAGATGGATAGCTTAATTGTTATAATTCAGGTGGGCTACAGGTTATTTTTATGGTATGCCAAAAAGTGTTTATTCTTAAATGTGATCGTTGGTACATTTTACCAGTATTTACCATACTTTCAATATAAAAAATTAAATATGAAAAATATTTTCCAAAAGTTACATCTTGAAAAAGGGGGGGTCGTAATCAGGGTCATCTTATATTCTGAATAATATGGTACATGCACAAATTAATCATTCAGTAAGATCAGGAATGTGCACTCTCTCACAGGTTCTACTGGCTGCTACGAAAAACAAATTAGATTCATTCCTTCTATTTTTAACTAACATGCTTTTCCCAGCTGTCCTCTCTTATTGTACTAAGAATTAATTATTTTTTTTAGTGGTTCTGCAGGCAAACGAAAATTTTGAGTTTTGGAATGCATTCTGGACAACAGACTTTAAAAGCTCAAGGGGAAAAAGTCTAGTGGCACAGCTCATGTTACAGTTTTCAATCTTGAGACAATCCTGTCACTGTTCAGACTCTCTAAAAGCATGTTGTGTTCATCTATGACTCAATAACAGTGAACTGCGAGGTAAATAATGGGGCTGTGTCACTCCCATATGGAACTGGATCCATATGACTAAGGCTAAGATTTTTTTTATGTATGACACGTAGAAACCTTATTAATGCCAAGTGCAGAGAATACTGGCAAAAACACTTACAGACCGCAAAGGACAAATGACCACATTATGGTTATTTTATTAATATGCAGACATCCCGTTCTGTCATAAAATACGAGCACTAAATTAATTTCCGGCTAATAGCCTGAGCCTGTTCATTTCCACTGCAAGTCAGGAAAGACACAAGCCTCACGGAACAGCCACTAAAGTTAACTTTTCACAAATAGATGGAAAAAAAACCTTCTCCCTTGATCCAAGAAGCACTGGTTCAAAGCCAGTGAGCTGAGGCAAGGGCGGGCAGTGCAGCCAAAGAGTGCGCTTTTCTCACTGTTTGAAGAATGCCATGCATATTTCTTAAAGGTCCTCGACTTTCATTGCTTTTTCCTCTCTAGCACATCCAGAGCTGTCGGCCAGATGTCGGATGCTCTCCGATGGTTTCAGCGGGTTCTAATCAAACTATAAGCCCTCTAAAGCACTTCAAGAGTGTGCATTTGTCTTATCTTCTATTAGCAGCACAAGACAAGGCTTGGGTTCTGTTCCAGCGGCAGGCGCACCTAGCTAATCATCTCTGGACAGCGCTTGAATTAAGCATGAACTGGGAGGGAAAGCCCCAGTGGGATGCAAAACATTCTTGCAATTTTTTATGTCTCAGCTCTCTCCATCTGAGAGAAATATGAATAGAGACCAGTTGCACAGGAAATCAAGGCCTTAGTCAGTAGCACTCTTGTCCTCCCTATCTCTTTTCTATACTTCATTCTCTCCCTCACTCTTTTTTATTTATCTTTATTATAATCTTTGAAGACACAAATATCTAAATGTGGTCACTAAGATGCACTTAGTGACACACTAGTCAGGGCAAAACAATAAGGATGGTCCAGAGCCAGTGTCAAAGAGTTTTGTACCAATCTCTTAAACCACAATATTAAAAATACAGGTTCTTTGGGGAACCAAAAATGGTTCTTCTATGGCGTCACTTTGAAAACCTTTATTTTTAATAGTGCTATCATGCATTAAGTTAATTGATATATGACTTGCAAACGTAAACATTTGGCATTATGTTATGTACTGAACATTGTTCAGCTGATTTAAGCTGACTGGATGTGGTTGGAGGTATCAGTTAGAATAGGCTGAAAATAAATAAATAAATAATGACACATTTTAAATAGAGTTACGTGATAGTTGTAAAGTTTCCCATAGTTATCACAAATTAACATGTAAATGTTTTGTTGTAAAATATTTCTATAAAGAACAAAAATGATGATTATGATGATTTGGAGGCTTGCAGCTAGACAGTGAATCTGTGAATCTACAGGTCAATAAGAATAGTGTGATTGTATCACACTGTTTGGGTTTCAATCTTTTACCAGCAGACATCAGCGTCACATCCACATTTGTTGTTCTGCAAAACAACATCTCACCATCATTTTTCCACGCAACAGGCATTTTGCTTTCAACAAATACTTATTTGGGATTTTGTATCCTAAATGTTTTGGCTCTGTGTATTCAGGGCAGCTGAAAGCTTTCTGTGAAACCCAGACATAATGAGTTGTTTCTGAGGAATGAAATAAAGCTAGATATAAATAGATATAAACAGGCCTCAAAACGTCATTCAGCTCAAGCTCCAGGACTGTATGTGTGTGCTGAAGATAACAGACCAACAGACAGAACACTTTATCTACTGATGTCCTGGGCACTAAATAATAGAACAGAAGCGTAAGATGAAATAATAATAAACGGAGCAATTCCAATAGGGTCCTTGCACCATCTGTGCTCGGCCATAAAAAAACTGATGAGATGAAAAACACATCCAGGTACAAGTACAACCAATAAAAGGATAGTCAATTTTTTCAATTTTCACAACCCAAAACCTCACAGAGGTGGCACTGAATGTGCACAAACTGATTCAGTGCAGTTCAGTTGCACAGGCTGTTTAATGCTGCACAGAGACAGCATAAATTAATTTACACGCATTACAGATGCTGATTTATTTTTTATGATGTTATGAAATTATGAAAATATAAATATCTGAATAAAAATGTATTATAAATAATAATATAAAAATCAAATCATATAAACAAAAATTATTAGAAATAAATATTTAATATAATTCAAAATAATAATATACTACAAATTAAGGCTGCTCTGACGCTGCTTTGTAAGTGAATGCAGCATCACAACCACAGGGGCTGAGGTGGATCAGAGCTAGATATTTCAGTACACCTTTACACACACGCCACATAAAAGCAGTAATAAAACATGCCAACTCTGACCCACCTCTGCCCTTAGTATCAGAGGCAGCTCTAATCCCTCTTTACTTCTAAGTGAATGAAATGCAGCTTCAGAGCAGCCTTAAAATTTGCAGTATATTCTTATTTTGAAGAATAATACACTGCAACAACTTTGTTGTTGTCACGACAGAGGAAATATTTCATTAATCATGGATAGCTTTAGGTTTCTATCTTGATAATTACTTTGCATTTATGCATATATGCTGATAAATTTGCAATAGTAACAATTTTGCATTGTGACGTAGCACCGTTTAGATTGTTGACACGCACTTACCAACATCAGCATTGCAGAACGCCTGTTGAGGATGGACGGGGGAACAACTGCACGCTTCTGCGATCTCTCCCACCCGAAACAGTACCAGCACCACAAGTGTGCCAATACAGCTCTTCATTTTTGCTTCACTTTAATATCTGACAGCAAATTTAGAGGCAGGTCAACGATCTTCTGCAATGACAACAATGATCCAGTGCCTCACACAGTCGAAAAGTACAATGTCCACCGCCGTTCAAGATGCCCACACGCTGAGTATTAGTATGACTATTGCTGTTAAATTCCTCAGAGACGAACGGGCTTGATGGTAATAAAGGAAGTGCACTGCTGCTGTATCTAATGGTCTTTCCAGGCTTCTTTCTTTTCCACTGCCTTCTATGGGTGTGTTCTCGTGGAGAGACCAGGTTCATGTCTTAATACTGCGCGTGGACTCCTCCCTTTTAAACCAGATTCAACCAGAGGTGGGCGCTTCACGAAGGTCTTCAAAAGATTTCTTTCACTCTTTCTGTCAGGACGGAGTTTTGTACACATTTAAGTACTAAACAAAATCTAAACTAACGGATTTTATAATACGACAGTCTTTGTTAGACCAAAATAGGCACATATTTTCCCTTCTTTTTTTACATATTAAAGAAACATGCTCGTGTTTATGTATTATAATGCTGCTCGTGTACCCAGCTAACAAAAACATGTTCTAAGAACGTTTTGCTAATGTTTTGAATATGCGAACGTTAAGGAAACATTCCATTTTATAATTTTGCAAACATGGGAATGTTACTTTTGAACGTTCCTTGAACATTCTGAAACAAGTTGTAACATTTAAAAATGTTAGATGAACACAGAACTAAAATGTTTTAGACAACAACAAACGTCCACGAACGATGTATACAATTAAATAATGTTTTTGTGCTCATGTTTTGAGATCATTATTAAAGACCAAATAACTTCGAACAGACATTCTGTTAACGTTAATGGAAGAATATCTGTTTTGAAGAACGTTAGTGAGAATGTGAGAATGTTTCCTGTTACATGAAAAATACTATAGCCATAGTAAAATTTCTCTAGTAGCCTAATTACTATAGTGTTTTTGAGCCATACTATAGTAAAGATACTAGTTAAGTGTAGTATATTGTACTATATTATAGTATTTACTACACGTTGTTAATTTATACTACAGCATACTGAAGTATTAACTATACACACTAAAAATGGTTTGATTAAAAGTTATATCAACATACATTTTTACATTGCTTTAACTCATCAAAATAAGTTAAGCAATTTTCAACTTTTTTAATTAGTTATACACGATTCAACTAATTTTTAAGTCAGTTTAATGCAATTTAAGTTTTAATTGACTTGAACATGCAAGTTGATTGTACTTAAAATTTAAGGCAACAACTTTTTTACAGTGTAGTACATTTTACAGTGTAGTAAATTAAAACGCTGAGATATACTACAATTTACTGTAGCATATTTACTATAGTATGGTTCAAAACATTACAGTATTTACTAGAGTCATTATACTATAATATGCTATAGTATTTTTTCATGTGCACTGTAAAAAAATATTTAAAAAGTAAGTAACCTGGTTGCCTTAAAATGTTAAGTTCATTGAAATTAAAAATTTGAGTTAATACAATGAAAATTTGAGAATTTACATCACCGTTTATTCAAATAGTATTAAACGATTTTGTAAGCATATTATGTAATTGTTTTATTTGTTAAAATGCAGTGAAACATGCCAAATTGTTCTATTTTTATGATTTATCACAACATTTTTATTTTTATTTATGTGGTTCAGATACAATAATATTTTGAGTTTCTATTTATTAAACCCATTTCCTTCATTGTATTAACTGTAAATTTTTAATTTCAATGAACTCAACATTTTAAGGCAACCATGTTACTTACTTTTTAAGTTAAACCAACAATATTTTTTACAGTGGGTGTCACATAAACTGACATCATAACCAAAACATTCAAATGGATAGTTAATTTACAAACTAATGATGATTCTTTTCCAAGTCTTCTAAAGCCATGTGATAGTTTTGTGTGTGAAAGAGATTTCTGAACGGTCTTTATTCACAGATAGGCTAATATCGGCATTATTGGCACGTTCACCAGATGCTTCATTAACAAACAGTTCTTCTGAATCAATCCATTTCAATGAATTGTTGATTCGTTTCACAAATCCTGTCTAAATTATTCGCTCATGAATTGGACTAGCTAATAAATGATTTAAATTCCAGCCTTCTCACACAAAGCTATTGTATGAATTCAGAAGACTTGGAATACAGAGACACATTGGCCACTTTTATGATTTATGATGGTTTTTCATCCTTTTGAAGCTTGAAAGCATGATGAAGCACCATGAAAATATATGGTAGGCTACTCCTATTCTCTCAGTATAACAGAATATAATATATAAAGTAGAATAAAACTTCCTTTTTCTTTCTTCTTTCCTTTTTTATCCATGCTCTTTTGTTAAAACATCTTTGTACCCTTATTGTGAATCATAATCTTAATCTAAAAATTTCCTCATAATAATACACAAAGGCACAACAAAGATGCTGAATAGGGAAGTTTAGCTGCTATCACATCTATAAGGAATTTGCTCTTGTAGTCATAAACCTACTGAAGTCTCTTTATTGTTTCTCTTCCCACTCAGAACAGCAGTAAAAGACTCTTTGCTCCTGCGTCTGCCATGAGGCTGTGTCTGCAGCTGGCACACTCTCATTGTTTCCACTCTGACTAGAGGGAAAAGCAAAAAAATCCACAATGTGCTGCTCTGAGAGAGAATGAAGTAAAATAAATAAATTAATGCTATGGTTGGAAAATCTCATGGCAAGTTTGTTGGCAATGACTCCATCTTTATGATGACATCACCACTCTGGCTGTGGCTGCGGATTCAAATGTCACAGTACCTTGTTTTTATTTCAATTCTGCATTTTTAAAAATCTCTTCTTAATAAAGAGCTTAGTTAAAAGAGCACCGAGTCTTAGTTTATCTTAATGCCCAATCACAAGACACATCATCAACTTCAGGGGCTGAGACTAGTCATCTCTGCTGTACTAGTTTGGATTGAGTTCTAGCAGAAAGCTCAGTATTGATGCTGTGCTTTTGCGAAGGAAAGAAACCTTGTGACTTGGTCTGCTGTTGTGTGTTTGATGGTGTGCGGCACAGACAAAAGCAATTTAGTGTCTGTGGTAATACTTAACAAGGAAACTATGTCAAAAATGTGTATGTGGTGCCCAGAAGGAGTGTTTTTGTGAATGTTTTTTTTTTTTTTTTTTGCATCCCTTGAAAAAAATCTGCAAATTACCCAAACAGAGCTATACAATGAAACACCAAGCTTTCTTGTGATGGCCAATTTGTAAACAGTGGCAACAGTGAACTAATCTGTGAATCTATATGGAATGTTTACATAATGATTTTGATGGCTTTTCCCAACATACAACTGCATTTTTCCAACAGATGTTTTCTTATAGGACATAGTGAGGTTATTGTCTGGCTCTGTGTGTTTGTAGAGTTTGGAATAGCAATTACTGCTACTGTCAATCATTAAACAATTACCAATAGAGAATAGACAGTGAGGCTGCAGACATAAAAAGGAGATGAGAATAAAAGCAGAACAGCAGAACATTTATTCACTTATTATGTGGGCCCACTAATTTATATTAAGACTAAATCCTGTAATTAGATGTATCATCCTGAAAATAGGCAATATTTAATGTGCAACAGGTAAATACCATCTAGGAAGTAAAATTATATGCTTAACAAAATAATGCGTAGGAGAGATTATATGTTTTAGAACTACACCAACATAATTACATTTGAAAATGTCAGAAAAAAAATCTTATTGTATTTATGGTATCTGGTGGGTGACAGCAGCATCATTTCTACCGTTCAAGTTCCAAATGCATGGATGTTTTGTTTTGTTTTGTTTTATTATTATCTTTTTAAACTACACCAACATAACTTTACATTTTAAATGACAGAAAATAAAAATTCTATTTGGTTTCTGGTGGGTGACAACAGCATATTTTTAGCATTAAAGTTCCAAATGCATGGATGTTTTGTTTTGTTTTGTTTTGTTTTGTTTTGTTTTGGTTTGTTTTGGTTTGGTTTTATTATTTTATTTTTATCTTTTTAAACTACACCAACATAACTTTACGTTTTAAATGACAGCAAAAAAAAAAAAAAAAAACTTATTCTATTTGGTGGGTGACAACAGCATATTTTTAGCATTAAAATTCCATTTAGCATTAAAGTTAAAATGCATGGATGTTTATTATTTTATTTTATTTTTATTTATTTTTTAAACTACACCAACATAACTTTACATTTTAAATGACAGCAAAAAAACAAAACAAAAACAAAACAAAACAAAAAAGAAACCTTACTGTATTTATGGTTTCTGGTGGGTGACAACAGCATATTTTTTTTTTTAGCATTCAAGTTCCAGATGCATGGATGTTTATTTTATTTAATTTTATTTATTTTTTATTTTAATTTTTTTATATTTTTTATTTTATTTTAAAACTACAACAACATAACTTAATATTTGAAAATGATAGAATAAAAACTTATTGTATTTATGGGTTCTGGTGGGTGACAACAGCATATTTTTAGCATTCAAGTTACAAATGATTTTATTTTATTTTTTTATTTTATTTTATTTTATTTTATTTTATTTTATTTTATTTTATTTTATTTTATTTTATTTTTTATTTTATTTTATTTTATTTTATTTTATTTTATTTTATTTTATTTTATTTTATTTTATTTTATTTTATTTTAAAGTACCCATGTGTGCAATTTAAAAGCCCACTTTTCAATCTCTCAAGAGGTTGGGGAGACTCCTGCTGGACAGAATTAAAAATGGCACAGAGGACATACTACAAAATCAAAAACTAACTATAAAATAAAATTAAATAATAATAAACATGTTACCAATAATGATAGCATTTGAATGGAAATAATATTAGGGAGACAGATAGTTGTTCTTTCACAACAATAAAGAGGCTGGCTGTGTCTAAAAACCTAGTCAGCGTCCTACATAGACAGCCCTTTGGGGTATTTTTGCGCGCTCATGATCTCAAAAAATGCTGTCTATTTAGGCAACGTACTAGGTTTTCAGACACGGCCTATGTGTGTGTAGTTCACCGTGAGTGGAGCAGAAGTAACCTGGAAGAGAAAAGAACAGCCCAGCTGACAGTGATGTTGAGTGTGTTTGGCGGAGGAAGACTACAGCTGTCTGTTTGAAGCACCGCTGCAGGATGGAGGCGGACGATTGTGGTAAGTTGTACGTTATTAAAGTTTCATATGACTGAATAATGTTTTAGGACTGACAGCGGGCGTGTCAAAGTGTATGATGGTGAAAAACAGTGGCAGATTAGTAAAATTCGGTTTAATTTGAATTCAAATGAGACCAAACTGACAGGTCGATGCTAAATAATAAAGCAAACACTTGCATGCTTGCAGTGACATATTAAAACACAATGTTTGTCTAAGTTTGTTAGTGGGAACTCCATGTTGACATGACATAGAAAAGTTGTTGACCCAAATATTTGGTTGGTGCACCTATTTCTGTCCATGTAGTTATCCAAGGGTGTGTGTGTGTGTGTGTGTGTGTGTGTGTGTGTGTGTGTGTGTGTGTGTGTGTGTGTGTGTGTGTTTTTGAAAGAGTCACATTTGGACATCATAAATATGTTGTGTTGTATTGTAAGGATGGCCCAAATCGACTTATATGCTTTTTATATATCAAAAAGACCTGGTTTTTGGTGTTCAATGTACCTTTTTAAAACATTTTCTGACATGGTGTGTTTCTGTATTGTGCCCAGTTATATTTTTTTGCATTTTTCATAGCTTTTCCCCTCGTAGAATGTCAGATTAGCAGAAATGATGTTACAGGATATCCTGAGTGAAAACAACAGACACACCACAGAGCTTGTGGAGAGTGGTTAAATGCCTGTTTTTGTACAAGAGTGAAACCTGTTTAAAAGCTGTGAAAATATAAGCTCTATAAGTTTCTACCAAACAGTTTTCCTAAAGTTTAAAGTCTTGTTGAAAACAATGAAATTATTTCACAAGCAGCAGGACGTAAATGCACCACACCCACCTTAAATTCACACTGTATTTTGAGTCATATTAGAGATGCCTATGCATTTGTCTGTTAGTCCGTTAGTCACTATATGAGCTTATTGTTGCACCTCTTTATGATTAGAGTGTTTTGTGGTCTTGTTGGTAGTCTCTGAGCGAATAATTATGGGTGTCACTCAAATTTAACTTCTCAGATCAGTCATACAGACCATAAAATAGCGATAGACTGATATACCCACCAGTCTGATAAACTGTTAAATATTTGGTCATTTGAGATCATCAGCATTGTCATATGTCTGAAATGGCTTATTAACACGTTTTAATTTAATTACAGTAGTTAATTACATTTATAAATGCTTGTTTAAAGTACTTCTAAATAAATATGTGCTTACACAAAAAGGGATGTTTTAAAGATACTTGATATAATATATATTTTTATATGTTGTGTAAAATAAGTGTTCATTTAATTTTAGTAGGTTTGTGTACATCTCACTTGCTATATTAATCGCTTTACGGTGGCTGAAAGAGCTCAACGCGCTGTAACTGAAGAAAACACATGCAAATAGAAAAAAGCACCAGCAAATTAAGAAAACGCACAGCACAACCATATACAGCAAAAGTTCACAACCAAATACAAAAACACGCTGCAAATACTCACAACACAACCAAAGACAGAAACACGCTGCAAGTACTCCGTAGGTTTCTGAAGAGCGTTTTTGAAGCCCAAAGTGGGCGGAGCCAGCAGTCGCCATCTTGGTAGCGTGTCACCGCGCGTCACTCCCCGATAACCGAAAATGGGCAAAGAGGTGGGACGTGGGTGGAGCTGAGGTGCCTGTTTGCTGAAACCACACCCACCTAGCGCGACCATAGCAGCAATCCACATGTCACTCAAGTAGCCACACCCTTAATTATGCAGAACTTGAGGGCTTAATATAATTTAAACAGATGAGTTATAGTCAAAATGTGACAATAATTCACCCCCCTCACAGTTGTCATGAAGGGCTAAATTAGCTATATAGACCAGAACCACTTTTTGTACCAGGCTGTAAGTTTGGGCATTTTAACATGGGGTGTCTATGGGATTGACTTCCTTTTGGAGCCTGTCTCTAGCAGCCAGTCGAGGAATAGCAGTTTAAGTGACTTCCGTGTTGGATTCAAGAGAGAAATCGGAAGGTTGCCGCTTGGTTAAAATGTGTGTTTATGGTAAGGGACATGACATTTCCATTCAAATTGGTTGACCAATCACAACACACTGGTCCAGCCGACCAATCAGGCCAGATTGTGCTTTTCAGAAGGAGGGGCTTCATAGAGACTGGAACTAAACGGGATGAATCCGAAATCTCCCCCTTAAACCTCAATCACTATTCCCTATGTTAGTCCACTAATACAGTTCACTTGAAAGAGTGAATGAAAACGAGTGAGTGAATTCGGACAGCCGTTGAGTGTACACTCGTTATTGCGGTGCAGTGTGGGATTGAATGAGTGCACTCGATAACTACAAGTGGCTGTCCCTTCAAATAATGTCCTATTTGAATTTCATCCCTGGTTTCTCAAAAGCATTGTGAGCTAAGTTGTTCGTAGAGACCATTGGTGGCAGTGGTTCTTAGGCTTACAATGCTTTTGGGAAACGCAGCCCATAGCGTTACCGACAGACTTGTATATCTTACAGTTCTGACTTTATAACTCGTAATTACGAGATGTAAACTCCCAATTCTGAGATAAAAACTCCCAATTATCTTTCCAAATGTTTTATTCTGTGACAGGTCCTCCTAAAAAGTCTGTTCAGAAACTCAACCTCTCTTGATCTTTCCCTCTTTATTTTTTTCCTTTCTCTCACTGTCTTTAGTTTATCAGTCTTGATATTTGATAACTGATAACAGTATTGAATAATATCATAATAATCTTGAATAAAAAGGAATGTCTGGAGTATATTTCAGACTGACTGCATGTTCAGGCAGAGGGATCGTAACAAAAGAGGTGGGAGTTTCATCATGCACAGATTTATAGCAGTAGTCTTTACAGTTGTGCCTCAATTAATTAGCTGTTAAATGTTGGTTTTACACCTCCCTGCCAGTGAAGAAACACCAAATACAAGGTCAGCTTCTAAAATGATAATTTTATCCACTGACCAGGCCTGTGAATGTGGACAGGTATGTGGGACTGGGATATGTCTCTCAATACCACGGTTACAGCTGCAGACGTGGCAAAGTGTCACATCCAGGAAAGAGCGAAGCTCCACAGGAAACCTCTGAGTGTGTCCTCACTTTACCTCTTTCAGCTGTCACTCAATGACGTTAACTCCTCCCAGGCACTCTGTTGCTCCAGTTAGATACAGCAAGAGTTTGAACGGAGATTTGTTTTTGATGTACTCTCTCTGCCAAACTTTCTGCTGTCTGTGCATTTTGAGGTTTACTTGTTAGCTGCAAATCAAGAAGACTGTTTACAGTGAGGACCGCACATCCAATTTTAGCGTCATTTAAAGTTAAAACTACTAGTGTCCTACTTTCCTGTCCAGCACTTGAGCAGGCTTACATTAACAAACAGATTCTAAACGAGTTCCCAACTAAGACATCCATGTCAGTGTAATTATATAATAAATCATTAAAAAAGTCAGATTTCTTAATGCAGGCCTGGCGTCACAAATTGTGCGCTAACACAAAATGGCCAGTAGATGGCATCTATTTCCACAAAATATCCAGCTCATAAATATACACATAGACAAATTATCACAAAATTCAAGCATATCATAAGATGATATAATCATGTGGTCATGCCACTTTTTAAAACTGCTTTTTGGTGAAAGGCCATATAAAAAAAAAATCTGTAGAATTAGATTTTTTTTTATTCTGTATAACTATATATGTAATGGTGATGAATGAGGACTTGGCAGATATTCTAACATTAAATTCTAACATGAATAATGTTTTGTTTAAAAATGTTCAAATGTATTGGCATAAAAATGCATAAATCATTCATCTCTTTAAATACCAAGTTCAGTATCCTGCTCTGGTGGATTAATGCATGGATGCATGTTAGGTTAAAAGCGAGGAAAATAGAGAGATATAGTGCATAAATGTGCTGAGTTTGTTCCTGGTTGGCATAGTGACTGCTCTGTGTCATGATGGTTGGGGTTTTGTAGAGGTTTGTTGGTCACTGAGTGTGCTAAGCACCTCTCATGCTTAAGCATTACTCTCCTAGTGAGACCCGAGGCTGCAGTAGCTTGTGCTTCTGGTACGTAGGCAGTTCCATTGAGTATCGTCAGGGATTCTAGCCATTAAACTACAGGCCCTGCCTGCCGGCTTACCCATCTCCCATTCTGTGGGTTTGAGATTGAATCTCACTCGTCATCAAAACAAGGTTCATCAAACCACATGGCTTTTGTGTCATAATACAGTATATAGAAAACCATGCATTTTGTGGAATAAGCGATCATTGTCATCTTTTCTTTTTGTGTATCGCTATCATTTCCTGCCGAGAGAATAGATGAGGTTGCTGTTTCACTGAGGAAGTGAGAAGTAAACAGATGTTCCACAATGCTGCATGTGTCTTCAGATGAAATGCTTCCCTAGCCTTTAAAGTGATAGTTCAACCAAAACTGAAAATGTAGTCATAATTTACTCACCTTCATGTCGTTCCAAGCCTGTGTGGCTGTTTTCTTCTGCGGAACACAAACAAAGATATTTTGAAGAATGATGAAAGATGAAAGTCAAGAAAGTTGTCTTTGGACAAAATATACTTTTTCTTGTTCCCCAGAAAAAAGAAAGAAATGCATACAGGTGCATATTTTTGTATAAATACACATATAAGCACCTGTATGCATTTCTTTCTCTTTCTTTCTTTCTTTCTTTCTTTCTTTCTTTCTTTCTTTCTTATATATATATATATATATATAGTATATCAGTCTGGCGAGTAAACTAAAAAATGTACTAGCCGATGGTGATTCTATTGCCAAGGTGTGCGTAACAACATCTTTGTTCATGTTAATTTCAACATTTACGAATACATTATTGAAAAAAGGTTGTATTTATTAACATTAGTTAATGCACTGTGAACTGACATGAATAAACAATGAGAATTTAAGTTCAGCCACAGCAGGCGCTGCAACTCAATAAAAAACTGAACCATGGCGCACAGTTCCATTGTCTCTCGAGACAGACGGATGCCAACAACATGAACAAATATTAATAAATATAGTAACAAATGTATTGCTCATGGTCAGTTCATGTTAGTTAATACATTAACTAATGTAAAAAAATTAGACCTTTTTGTAAAATGTTACCAGATAATCATAGTTTTAAAAATGTAGTTATTTTTTATAAATACACTACCAGGATTGAGCTTGGTAAAATATTTGTTTTAATGTTTAATGTCTCTTATGATAACCAAGGCTGCATTTATTTGATCAAAATTACAGCAAAACTGTAATATGTTGTTAAATATTATTACAATTTAAAGTAACTTTTCTTTTTGATTTTAAAATGTAATTTATTCTTGTGATGATGCTGAAATTCCAGCTGTCATTCTTCTGATCTTTCAGAAATCATTGATCTGATTTAGCACTTAAGAAAAATGTCTTATTATTAATGTTGAAAACTGTTGTGTTGCTTGACATTTTTGTGGAAACC
The DNA here is from genome assembly GCA_018749465.1 of Paracanthobrama guichenoti. Taxonomy (NCBI): domain Eukaryota; kingdom Metazoa; phylum Chordata; class Actinopteri; order Cypriniformes; family Gobionidae; genus Paracanthobrama; species Paracanthobrama guichenoti. The sequence continues at coordinate 7,521,190 of CM031954.1, forward strand.
ATGATAGATTTTTTTTTTTTTTTTTATCAGGATTCTTTGAGTAGAAAGTTCAAAAGAACCGCTTTTATTTGAAATAGAAATCTTTTGTAACAATGTAAGTCTTTACTGTCACTTTTGACCAGTTTAAGGTGTCCTTGCTGAATGCAAAAACTTAATTTACTGTTTGTTTCCAATAGTTTTTTCCAATGTATTTGAATTGGCAAAAAAAAAAAACCCAAAAAAACACGTTATCTCAACTTTTGGGAGTAAGTAAAACTAAAAAAGGCACAAAAAAATCAACAAAATACTGTATAATGATTTGAAATTTTTACAGTGTAGTGTATATTGTGATGGATTTTAGCATATTAAGAATGAAAGTTTGGGTCAGGGACAAGGGTAAAAGGATTAGATGAAAAGTTTAATTTAAAAACTTTAATATGATGTTTATATAAATTGAAATCTGTCTTAATAAAAATCATCCCCTAGGGCATAAAAAGTCATAGAGTTGCCCTAAGTTGAAGAAACGCCTACAGTATAATGTGATTTAATGGTAGATAAATACCATAAATATTGCAGAAGTTAAGTTGTACTGTTGAGTGTTTGATACATTTTTTACTTGGAATTAAGCTCATCTTTTGGTTTCCGTCATTCACCCTCCCTTCTCCTCCCTTCTAAAGTCTCTCTAGCACTCTCTCATTAATCTTAAGATCTGGAGAAGGAGAAATCTTCAAAAGACTGATATGTTTTAGGATCAACTGAGATGAAACGGTAGCTTTCCTGCATGGGAAGACTGGGACTCGTGATATGAGTGTTAGGTCAGCAGCAACCAACAGCCTGACCACCTCATTTGTTCTGTTTTTGAAAGGGTTAGATACAGTTTGCCATGATCAACTACTGGAATAGATCATCTCATAAAGATAAAGATTTGAATGTACTAGTATTCACAGAATAATGTTGTTACTTATGTACTATAAAGGCGAAGGAGTCTGAAGTTTATGCTTTCTCAGTAGAGCCTCAAGTGTTTATTCAGTTCATATTTTGGAACTCAGTAGAGTAGATTTCACCTTTTAGTACATTAAAAGTTTGGTAAAGTAAAGTTTAGTTCAACCATAAATGAAGATCTCAAGATTTATTCACCTTCATGTCATTTCAAACCTGTGTGACTATTCCTTCCACAGAACTACATTGACAAAAGTTTTGGGACGCCTGCCTTTACATGCACATGAACTTTAATGACATCCCATTCATAATCCGTAGGGTTTAATATGGAGTTGGCCCACCCTTTGCAGCTGTAATAGCTTCAACTCTTCTGGAAAGGCTTTCTACAAGGTTTAGGAGTGTGTTTATGGGAATTTTTGACCATTCATCTAGAAGCGCAAAAAAACAACCCCACACCATAACCCCCCCTCCACCAAACTTTATACTTGACAATGCAGTCAGGCAAGTACTGTTCTCCTGGCAACTACCAAACCCAGACACGTCCATTGGATTGCCAGACAGAGAAGTGTGATTCGTCCCTCCAGAGAACATGTCTCCACTGCTCTAGAGTCCAGTGGTGGCATGCTTTACACCACTGCATTCCACGCTTTGCATTGCACTTGGTGATGTAAGACTTGGAAACCCATTCCACGAAGCTCTCTACGCACTGTTCTTGAGCTAATCTGAAGGCCGCACAAAGTTTGCAGGTCTGTAGCTATTGACTGCAGAAAGTTGACGACTTCTGCATGTGCTGACCCCGCTCTGTGATTTTACGTGGCCTACCACTTTGTGGCTGAGTTGCTGTTGTTCCCAAATGCTTCCACTTGACTGTGGAATATTTAGTAGTGAGTAATTTTCACGAATTGCACAGGTGGCAACCTATCACAGTACCACGCTTGAATTCACTGAGCTCCTCAGATCTTTCACAAATGTTTGTAGAAGCGTCTGCATGCCTAGGTGCTTGATTTTGTACACATATGGCCTTGGAAGTGATTGGAACACCTGAATTCAATTTGGAGGGGTGTCCCAATACTTTTGGCAATAAAGTGTATATTGATGAATTATGAATAATGTACTGATCACATTTTAATGCAATTACTGTACAATAAATCGAGACTGGAGGTTTCTGAACCAAAAACCAGTCACCGTCATCAAGGTGTCGAGATTTTCAATGAATCACAGCATAAAACCTTTTGTGGTTCTTGGAAGAAAGAAATTCATGCGATTTGGAACAACATGAGGGTAGGTAAATGATGACAGAATGTTCATTATTTGGGAGGTTAAGCATGTATTTTTTTTAAAGCTGGTTCATCCCTATATGGAAGACGAACCTGCAGATATCACAGATGTTAAATGAAAGCTTTTACTGCTGGCATATGATGCTAGTTGGCTTGGAAATGGTATCTCATTACTGCCAAATAGCTCTTCTACACTTATCTGCCTTTGAACCATATTTTTATTTTGTGTGCTTTCATTGTATTGTTTTGCTTGATAAATATTATCAGTGATTTCACCTGTCCCCTAATGTATCCACCAATGTATCCACCGGGGAACAGAAATGACCATAATGCAGGGATAACAAAGCCTGGCTCATCACAACAGTCCGGATTTGTGGGACAATTCATTTGTGTTTCTGTTTCTGTGCTTTAAATGAGCATCATGACAAAAGACACCAGAAAGCCAGCCATTATAATGAATGAGTCTGTATAAACTGCATGTGAGCATGTCCATTATAATGCAGTGTAGACAGCCTTGCTGATTATAATTGTGTTGTTTTGTCACATTGCTTATTTGTGGTGTAGATGGGGTGTGAAACTTATATTTAAATGTTATTACAAAATGTTTTGCAGTTAGTTCAAAATCCATTTGGTACCAAGTGTCGGGTTGTTTGCTTCATATTTAAACCATTGTTGTTTGCTTCATATTTAAACCATTACAAAGGTTTGTTGCAGGTAAATAAATATGCATGAATAATGTTATATAATTATTATAATTTTATTTTTTATATATACATATCTCCTCCAAATATGTCCAGCTGTTCTGTTAATTGCTGTAACTGAGACTGCAATTGCACAAGATTTGAAAATGAAGATTTGGCTAAATTATGACAAAAGAAATATATATATATATATATGTATATATATATGAGTATGTAATTTCTTTAGCACACACTTTTTTGTTACTTTTGTTCTTTTTTCATAATTTAGCCTCATCTTCATTTTCAAATCTTGTGCATTTATAGTCTCAGTTAATTAACAGAGCAACTGGACGTATTTGGGGCACATATGACTGGAACATATGGCCAAAAAAGTGTTAGTTTCAGAATGATGAAGTAGAAAATGTTCTTGGAATCAATTTTTGATGGGATCAGCTTCTGACCATTATGGTTCTCTTCAGAATCCAGCCTTTTAGTTTCACAGTTTGGTGTGCCTTTGAAATCGAGAGGCCGAATGAATGACACCAACACTTACCAGACTCTGCTGACACTGGGCAGGCATTTATTGGGTCTCTAGCACTTCAGCTGTGCAGACACATAGAATTTGTGTCAAAATCCTGAGCTCACACCTACCTAGTTTTTCTGACATGACATCACAGCATTTTTGAGAACTACAAAGGCTAAAAACGTAGTTGTCATTTGGTATTGTGTTGGTTTTCTAATGTTTAAACTGGATTTGTGACTGTATCCTGATTGATTTTGCTCTATGTGTAATTTTCATGCTGGTATGCTCATAAACGGCCTTGATTTTCTTCAGGGTCAAGTGTGAGGGTGCTGGTACAAAGGATATTTGGTTTTAGCATGACTGCAGATTTTAGATCTTGTTAGAGGGCTTTGGCACAGACATGTCGTGAAATGTCTTAGCTCTTGATGTTTGGGCACTCTACTCACCAGGGAAAAGCTGTGTTTTTAACATTCCTGCTGACTAACCTTTCAAATTCAACTCGTATGTCATTTTCCTCTTGTTCTTTTCTTTCCCCTACCTGTAGGGTGCCCGCCTATGTCTCAAGCGTTTATCTAGACAAGAATGGAAAAATCCTGAGTCACTGCAAATGTATGAACGTCTTGTTTGTGAGGTTGTGATGATGAAATTATCCTGATTTCTTGACCCTGTGCTTGTTTTTTTTTTTTTAAGAAGAAATACTTTTATTCATCAAGGATGCATTAAATTGATCAAAAGTGACACAAAAGATTCAATGACTACAGGGTAATTCTGTGTCAAATCAACCAAATTTCAGAAAACCTTCTTTAAATACAATAAGTAATCAACTATGTGCAAAGTGAACCACATTTGGTTTTCAATCACTGAAAATGTGTAAAATTAAATTTGAACATGGAGCTGCTTTGAGATCCCCATATCTATGGGAATGAACTATTAGATTAGATTACTAGATTAGAATGATAATCTAGAAAGATATTAAAAGATATTAAATATCTTGAATACTTTTAGAGTTTCAGGCATGCAAACTTTGGAAATTGAATATTTATGGAGCTCAGACAAACATGTTCTATGCATTTGAGCATAGAAAAATTCGATACAGTTTTTAGTTTTAACATTATTTGTTATTTAGATATTATCAGTATCGGCTGTATGCAAAGTGACCCACATCTGGTTTTTGACCACTGAAAAATGTGTACAATTTACCAGTTTACTCATGGAGCCACATTAACATGTCCATATCTCTGGGCTTGAACCATCGAGGGCCTTTAATTTAATATGAAGGTACCAAAAGGAAAGTCTGTTAAGAACCAGAATCTAAAAGGATATGGAGATATCTTTAATACTTATTGAGTTATAGGCAGGCGAACTTGAGGCAAAAAACACAAGAAGAGCTTTTTGCCATTTTTGAATGGTCACCGTTGGCATATAATACAACAAAGATGGCTAAAGTCAACAAATTTTACTAATGTACCTAGTCATTTTACCCCCCTCTAATTTGGCTCCAAATTTCTGGTGATAATTGTCATTTTGACCCCCTCTACAAAATAGTGCATTACACCGTAAATATACATTTGTGACTTTTAATATTTTGGCTTTCATCACTATTTATGTTTGTCTTACTACAGAAACAAATATGAACAAAATCAAAAATTGGAGCCAGGACTTCTGGTTGAGTTGACACGGAATGACCCTATATTATTATTTTTCAGGTGAGAAGAGACTACAGAAGGAAACCAAAACCTGCACTTCCTTATGAGTGGTGTAGCCTATTGGTTAACTATTTGGTCTGATGACCAAATAGTTAGGTTTATGAATGATTTTCATAGTCCTTGAGAAAGACACAGTGTATCTGTAATAAGTGTGCTATGAGTCACTGTGGATAAATAGTTTCAGCTAAATGTTAAATCAGTCATTTAATGGCTAATGTTTTTTTGTTGCATGAAATCAATTTGCATGTTAATTCTGTGCATGATAAAAGTCTTTAATCTCACTCAATTGGTGGAAAGTGTCAGAGCCAAATCGCATACCACAATCTAACACCTTAAGAAATGCATCTCAGGGAGAGAAACAAATCAGAAAGAATTACAAATATAAGTACATTTCTAAATAAATGTAGTAAATTGATTGTTTAGTATTGTGGATAGGTCTGATTAGAATGATGTAATAAATCCATGGGTGGAATGAAAGGAGAGGAAGGGTGTCAAAAGATAAAATGAGGAAAGTGAGCTGGAAAGTACTGGGTGGAGTGAAAGTACTCTGATCACTTTTATGGATGTTCCCAGATGGTTTTATAGGTACAAAACATTATCATCTTATGGTTGAATATGCTTTGAAGAGCACAAAGTGTGTTTGAGAGGAATAGTTTTGTGTTTGATAGGAAAAAAAAGAATTACAATTTTTAAGAGGAAATTTCAGGCTACCATCCATTCTAAAAACATTCTTTGAAAAGCTGAGATTGTTATCTGAGGGTAATGTTCTGTTCCCGTTTTATGGCACATGACCCAGTAACAAGTCAGCGCTATTCAGCAGTCTTATGATTAAAAAAAAAAAAATGTTTCTTGTAAGTCATGCTTTTTAGAAGCATTGCAATTGCAACCACATTTTTTTATTTTTTTTTATTTTTTTTTTTATAATTAATTTTATTGTCATGCATTCATTCTATTTAGAACCTTAAAGGGTTAGTTCACCCAAAAGTGAAAATTACCCCATGATTTACTCGCCCTCAAGCCATCTTGGGTGTATATGATATTCTTCTTTCAGACGAATACAATCAGAGTTATATTAATAAATGTCCTGGCTCTTCCAAGCTTTATAATGGCAGTGAATGGCAGCCCAAAATTTGAAGCTAATAAAAGTGCATCCATCCATTATAAAAGTAATCCACATGTGCCATTCACTGCCATTATAAAGCTTGGAAAAGACAGGATATTTTGAATATAACTCTGATTGTGTTTGTCTGAAAGAAGAATGTCATATACACCTAGGATGGCTTGAGAGTGAGTAAATCATAAGGTAATGTGAATTTTTCAGTGAACTATCCTTTTAAAGAGTTCTGTCAGGCACTTCATACTGTATAGAACCTTTTAGGGGTCATGGGGTCATTTCATGGATTTAGTTTTAGTTAATTTTGTTAATTCATTCTTCATTTTAATGTAATTTTATGAATTAAACAGCTTGTAAACTTTATCATGAGAAGAAATTGAAACAACCATTAAACTTGAAAGTATTATACAGTAAGACATCCCGTATAGAACCTTTTTGGCATGAAGGGTTCTTTAAAATTGAGTCTAGAACCTTCTATATAGAACCCTGAACCTTTTTCTAAGAGTGTATAAAATATAAATGGGTTGCATTAAAATGCTTTTGCCTCTATACTGCAATTACCGTTGAATATATTAAGCAATTACCGTTGAAACAACCACACAAACACATAAACAAAACACTGGTTTAAAATGCGAACCGGTGCAAAAGCACCAATTTGGGTGCATGTGGGTTTCAGAGGTCTCAACCTAACACAATGTACACGTGTCTGCAGGCGTACATTTATAGATGGGGTGGGTGATCTTGTGATTCTTCATGAGTAAACATATACATGCCCTTCAAAACCACGCATGGCTCAGATGCCCGAGATGGTTGAGCTCTGACTAAACTGCCCTCTGAGCCTGTGGGAGTGAGTGGGGAGGTGTTCTGGGAGGTGTTGATGAGCCTGTGCTTATGTCTATGTAAATCATTCTCTACCAAAGCTATTTCAGAACCACAGCAAAGACTTTCGAATCGAAACCGGGGTCGTAGACACAGAGAAACACAGGGAGATTAGAAAGCCCTGGATGGTAAACACAAAGTGGCGGTTAGTACGGAGAGAGGAGAGAGAGAGAGAGAGAGAGAGAGAGAGAGAGAGAGAGAGAGAGAGAGAGAGAGAGCGAGAGAGCGAGAGAGAGAGAGAGAGAGAGAGAGAGAGAGAGAGAGAGAGAGAGAGTAGAGAGAGAGAGAGAGAGAGAGAGAGAGAGAGAGAGAGAGAGAGAGAGAGAGAGAGAGAGAGCGAGAGAGAGAGAGAGAGAGAGAGAGAGAGAGAGAGAGAGAGAGAGAGAGAGAGAGAGAGAGAGAGAGAGAGAGACAATACAAGGAGAGAAGTCAGTGAGTGAGATTGCGAGACCAGCACACATCAGAGCAGAGAGCAGCGCTGTGGATCTGCGCTGTCGTCAGAAGGCTTTGCTTTGGAATCTGTCAGACAGGAAAACCCAAAGGATAATTAATGATAAAGACAAGCATTACATGAGTATCAACAGTTCTGCTTTCAGACAAAAGGGGAAGTAGCTTGTGTTTTTTTTTTCTCGTCGCTCACAGGGACTTACTTCTCAATCGCACACTCATAATCAAAGTGAAACGGGGACAGTTGAGCTATGGGGACGGTAAGCGAACTCTGTGCGTCCAGCTTTCAGGCGTTCCTGTGTCCCACGGTTTTCCCAGCTCCTCCAGCAGGTGGGTCTGTCATCATGTGCATGTACATCCATTAAAAATTATTTTTTACTGGGATTTTTCCAAAACTGTTTAAAGGAATCATGAAGTGCATTTTTAGACCTTTAAGTTATGTTTCTGGAGGTTAGCTTATGAAGTTAAAGTTTTTTTTGAACCAAAAATGATTTTCCACCCTCATTTTCACTGTCAAACACACTCCATTTTGGGGATCCTTTCAGAAACACAATTAACACAACGTGTCAATGCCCTCCACCACACAGTGTGTTTGATGTTTTTTGATGCTTGAGATATATGTTTGAGCCATAAAGGCATTGAGGCATAAAAAATGTGCTTTCTTCACACTTTATTATTAAACTCAAGAAAACATTGTCAATCCATGTATGTATCTACTGATTTATTATCAGCATTCTAACAATGATGCACTTGGTTGGGCTCTTGATAGCATTATATGCTGGCTTGAAGTTTATTACAAACACTCTTAAAAATTATTTTTTGAATTATTATTTTTTTTACATGTGTTGCCTCAGAGGACAAACTTGGCACTGCCATAGATTTCAACTCAAGATATTTAGAAAAACAGGCAGCATGTTGATCATAATTATGAAAACAGTCTGGTGGTGTCAACTTTCTCGTTCAGTTGCTTTGGCACATCAAAATAAACTTCAGTCATGGTTTTGTAATAGTTTGATATTTTGGAAGAGTATACCCAGTTTTGGAGGTGCAGTTTGTATATATCAAAATAACGTCTGGCACTCTTTCTCGACATTCTCTCGCAGCAGTGCCACTCTTGTGAATGGATATGAGTTATTAAGAGCACACCTTCTTGATGGGCATGTTAAGGGACGTATAAAGGATTTTAAATCCTGGTGTTTCAGAAGAGTAGAAAAAACCCTTTGAGTATGTGTAAATGTTAAGGACATTTGGATTTTACCATTTCATGACCCCTTTAAGTGATGCATTCATAGAGCCGGAAACATCTGAGTAAAGTCACGTTCAACTGCATGTTATATGAATCTAGTGTTGTTGCCGTGGTGATAAACAGTGTCCCTGGATCATGGAAGTGTTGGATGGAGAGACGGAGCTGCCGTCATGTTCATGCAATGTGAGACAAATCATTTGTTGTGCTGATGGAAAGTTGCTGGGTTGTCAGAAATGGTGTTTTAGTCACCATTACTGTTACTAATAATAGTGTCTCCATGTGATGATTGTGCTGAAATGTCCACCTGTTGCCCACTGACCTTCAGTCATGTCCTATATCTATAGTAATGTGATCAGGTTGCATTGTGGACTTTGTCTGCACTGTTTTTTTTCCCCTTCATTCCTCTGTGTGTGTTTATTTGTTTGTTTTTAACACTCTCGGCGGGTTTATGCATGCGTTTTGCTCATCAGTGCGGTTTGTGTGAATTAAGTGTTGGAGCTGCTGAGACAATTACTAGGTGAGAAACTCTGAGAGAGACAAAAACAGGGTGTGAGAGAGACAGATGAAGGGGTGGGATTAATGAAGATTTGATTCTGGGTTGATTTTGTTTTAATAAATGAAGGGATTAGATCTCTGGCTTTTTATTTTAGATGGATTTTCTCTTCTTTCTTATTTTTCATGCCATCTGTCAAAACTCAGGGACAAAATCCCTTATGGTCCCAAAAGAAAGCACATCGGAAAAAGAAACTTCTTGTTTTTAGACAGAAATTCTTATGTTTTTTTATAGAGCTTTTCCCTAATTTACATAACAATTAAAGTAAATTGCAGAGATTTTCTTTGACTTGGGTTAATGGCTGCTCTTCATTGCTCTTTATGGAGTTCTCTCTTGTGTTTCCTGCAAGTTCTTTGTCTCCGATTTTTCTCCTACAATTCCTTTGGAGAAATAAAAATCGATTCAAGTGAGGCTATTGTTTCAATAAAGTAA